>OY757315.1:88059885-88659885 GCA_963583905.1 Stenurella melanura | reverse complement strand
TAGACTTTCTCAATTATAAACATAAAATCAAACACTACCTTCAAAGGAAGGCCTTCTATAGCACTGAAGACTATTTACAGGAAAATTTCAGGGACATGTAATCTTAATTGTACCATTATTTTAATATTATTTTAACCCATCTGTTTGTGTATTGTACTTTAAGTTATTCATTTTATCTAGCTGCATTTTATTTGTTTGTTTGTTCAAACCTATTCTACTATATCAGTTGACATGTGTAAACATATTTTTTTGTGTACTGACATGAATAAATGATTATTATTATTATTATTATTATTATTATTATTATTATTATATAACATAAATATGTTTTACATTTACACCTAAACAACACAAACAATAAGTGACCCATTTATCCCGATTAATAATAATAATAATAATGGTTTATTGATGTTAAGACACTGGATGCGTACATAAGTCAATGAATTCATAATAGTTAATGCAATATAAAGTTTGAACTTATAAATATATAAAAGATAAAAGTAGACAAAGGACAACTTGATAAAACTACAGACTAAAAATGAGATGCCCAAAGTTATTCTGGAGGTATTTCTCAAAGGTGTAAAACACTTTTTTCTTTAAATAAGCTTTTAGCTTCATTTTGAACTGGTTTATGTTTAATTGCTTTGTTTCCTCCAGCAAGACATTGAAAAATTTCATGCAATGATAACCAGTACCGTCTCTGGTTCTTGACAGCCTGTGAAAGTTTGGTACATTATTATTATTTCTTGTTTCATAATTGTGGACATCACTATGTTTGTTGAGTAAATGTCTTTCGTCTGTCTTAGAGAGTGGACGTGTTTCCGGAGCTCTCCGGTCTAATTCCAAAACGACTGTTTAACATGTGCGAACTTCAAAACGTTGGTGCAATGTCGGTATTAGTTAACCCAAGGTGTTGAAGAGATCTCAACATCTGGCTTTTATTACTATTTTCCTCCAAGTGTTACTTGGAAGATTTAAGGATTATTATTGATAGTTTGTGCTGTAATAGTATATTATGTAACAAGTTTTATAAACGTCATTTTAGTCACGAGTTTTATTAATCGCGAGCGACGCGTAGCGGAGCGAGTGTTTAATAAAATGAGTGACTAACAAGTTTATAAAACGTGTTGCATACTATACTTTTTCTACGACAGCAAATATCTAAATAAAAAATTTGGAAGTTATTTTAATATTTCATTTATTAACGTATCAATAACATGGTAACAGTAAAAAGTTTATATGCACGTTCGTATTGACTTTTAGATTTTTCTGGCAGCAAACTAGCAGTTGCCGATGCTTGAGTAATTTCGGGCGGAGTACCAATGAAAACATCTTCTTCACTTTCACTGTGGTTTAGGCTCATTTTTTTTCCAAAAAATACAAAATTACTTGTCTCTTGTCACAACGCGTCGATTTATTTTGACAGATTGATGACAAGAATTACGGAAAACTAACTTGATTTTTGCCATTAAAATATCTAGAATTAACCTCAGCCGTGACTAATATCTCGTTGCTAAGTTCAGCCTGTGACTAAAATGCACGAAGTCACGGTTTGTCGAAAGCGTGTTTAAAGGATTATTTAGCGTCATGGAAACGTATACGATAAACGCCATTTTAAAGATGGAAGTAGAAAAAATTTATTACACTTGTGTTACTACTTAAGAAACTGGACAATGACTAATATTTGTGGTCTTTGTGAAGTGTCGATATCAAGGAAACAACCCAATATTTCTTGTGCTGATACGTGTAAAAGACAATTTCATGCGGCATGTGTTTACGCTGGACCTGCCGATCTTTGCAGTCGGTTAAAAAATGTACCGGGCCTTTCCTGGAAATGAACCGAATGCACAACCGACTGTTTAACAATCAACGAATTCAAGCTAAATGATATTGTGAACAATAAACTTGCATTAGCTGTATCCAGTCCAACTTTAGAATTCAATTCTTTTAAAGATGAATTTTTAAAAATTGCAACTGAACCTTGCTCTGTTTGACTCCAGCAGCACCCCATCGACGAATACCTCCGAACTAGTTAAGTACTCAGACATTTAAAAAAATAAAACTACGCCAGCTATTATTATCAAGCCTAAAAATCTTGAACAAGGAACCTCAAACCAAAGTCGATATTCTACAAAATGTTAATCCCGTACATAAAAACATTCAGATCTCGAAAATCAAGGAGATAAAAAATGGAGAATTACAGGTCGGCTGCAAAAACAAGGAAGAAAATGCGAAATTTAAAAAAATTGTGGAAGAAACCCTTGCAGATGACTATGACGTAAAGGAGTTACATGGTGTCAATCCTAGAATTCGCATTGTTGGCATTACCGAAAAATTCAGCGAGGAAGAACTTACCAATTACATTATTAAAATGAACAGTGACCTTACCCCAGTAGCACAAAATATTGGTTGGACATTGCTGCAATATGGGACCAATATTGAATACCGGGCCAATATCGCACATTTTTGGCCAATGTAGTGGCTATATTGGCTACAAATGGCTATGGAATATATTTTTGCATTATTTATAAAATGTGTTCCCAATATTGTATAACAATATAATGATGGAATTATTTGGGCAATATTGGCCCAACAATTTCTTAAATTATTTTGCTTTACTTTAATTGATCTAAATAAAGCTAAATTATTAATTTTGTATAGTATGTACATTTAGTCCAAGAGGCGACTGCAAATTTGTGTGGGGAACGAGTGGAGGGGATTTAATAGTTTAGAATACTGCAATAGTATGCTCTAAACTCATAACCGCTGGTCGGCAGATCACGGTCCCTGGCGGTAATGAGTAATTACGGTAATTGTTAGTTGGGGCAATGTGGCGATTGTGGTGACAAAGTGGATGTCTTTCTTGTAACTAATTTGTTTATTATAATCCGAAGAATGTAAACTGCTCGGTCGGCCGACCCCCACCTCTGGCGATAGCCTTGGCTAACAATTAACAGCAATGCAATCACGAATAAACAAACGTTCTTAAAACATACTGAAAAATATTGCATAGGAATATTATAACAAAATGCTGTGTACATAATTACAAGTTTCTTGTTCTCACTGTGTTTTTTAATTACACTATGGTTTATATACTTACACTACACTGAGAAAAAAGTCTTAGTAAATGTTACCAAACCATTAGGCAATTTGGACCTACAATCTTTTTATATGGATTTTTACCGAATGGTTATGGAAAAATTCATAGACCATCTGGAAGACATTACTTAAAGTTTATGAATTTCTTACAAGTAATTTGTTAATTTTTCTTAAACCATTCGATAAAAATCCATAAAAAAAGATTATAGGTCCAAAGTGCCTAATGGTTTGATAGAATTTATAGAGACTTTGGTAATGTATACATTTATGTCTCGCGATATTTAAAAAAATTGCTGAAGAAAATTACGGAAACTGTATAATATATTCACTGCATTAACTGCAATAGAGGTAACTGCACGTGTTAACCCTTTTTTCTAAAAAATGACAGAAATATAGCAAAAAGTGACGTTAGTCCATCAAGTAACATGTTTTGACATTGCTATTTTTTAATTGCTTCCTCAGTTACGTTTCATATCGTCAGCATTACATACGCATGTTGATATTGCTTGTTATCACGAATTCATTAAATATCTAACAGTTTATAATAGCAAGGTGTATTTAATTTACAAAGGTACCATCGTCTGCTGAAGGATCTATGATTATAGACGACGATGAACCGAGCAGAGAGGTGCCATTGTCTGCTGAAGCATCTATGATTGTTGATGATAATGAACCGACAACAAGTTCAAGACAGGCATTAAATACGGGGGTGAGAATATCTTTTTATTTTTTTTTGCACGATTCAAAATTTTTTGAATAATCCTTATCAATGTTTAACAGTTTGGCCAAAAACGAATTTTTTTAAAATAATAAGCTGCAAATGATAACTTTAACAGAGATTGTAAATTTTTATTACGGACACAATAACAGAAGTATAACGTAATTCTAGTTATGTTATTTATTATAACGTTATTGAATGTTTCTGCATAACATTTTGTAATAGTTTAGTGAACATTTCTTTGCTCTAGGATGCCTCAAGTAACTTTCCAACGAACAAGCACACAGAAAGTTCGGCCCGGCTGCAAGTGTCGACTGTAATGCATCACCAGGAGCAGAATGTCCAAATAAATGCATTTTCTGCGGTCAAGATCGAAAAACCTTCAGCGGCCGCCGGGAATATCCGGTCATCAGTAAAATGGTAGGCAAGCTTCAAGAAAATGCTAATTTGATGGATGACACTGAACTTATGGACCGATTAAATGAAAGCACCATTGTCGCGTATCACAGTTCATGTAGGAAAAATTACGATAAGAAGTTTTCAACATTTCTGGATAATCATTCAAAAGAAGATCACTCAAATCGTGGCGTTCGAGCGATTCACCAGGAAGCATTTCAGGAGTTAATGGATTTTCTGTAAGCGAAGTTGTAGAAAAAGAAAACATCTTTTTCTTGACTGATGTATTTAAACGTTACATGGCTATACTTCGTGAAATCGCCGCAGACTCAAATGACCAGCATGATTTAAGCTCTTATCACCCAGAATACTTACAAGAAAGAATTGTGTCCAATCACGGTGATGATATCATTATAACGGCGATTGATTCTTTTGTTCCAAAAAAAATTGTTTTTAAGAATGGATTAAATGTCACTAAACTGATGTACGATACAGATGTGCGCGAGTCTAATGCAAAATCGAAAATAGTCGATGCGGCTTATGAGGTGAGAGCGTCTATAAGAAACCTCAAACATAGCTCTAAGGAAGGATATACTCAGGAGTATATTGCAGAGGGTGACTACCAAGTGCCGGAAGTTTTGCGTGAGTTTATTTCGAATCTTGTGAAGGGTCCAGACATTCGGCGAAAAGAGTCCGATGATGATGATGTTAAAATTGATTCGATTTGTCAAGACATCATCTACGTCGTTACAAAGGAACGAATGAAACCGGCGAAACACTTAATGCTGGGCCTTGCGGTTAAATCTTTAACTAGTAGTAAAAAAGTTCTCACTATGTTAAACAGTTGCTTCCGAATTGGAGACCGAGTTAACGTATTCCGCTTATGAAAACGACAAGCTTATCCCCCCGGGCATTAAAAATGATTTTGGCCTCTGTACTAATGTAGTTTTTGACAATTACGATCGCTATGTTGAAACTTTGAGTGGCAAGGATACATTGCACGATACCGTCGGGATCGTATACCAGTTTGTTCCACCGGAAACTTCGCCATCTCTTATTTCCTAGGAAGTCAGTGCCAATGAGTCGACTTCGACTCGTGCAGATAATTCTGGGTGTAAACCTCCTCGGAAAAAAAGACGAAGGTTTCAACAAATATCTGTAGATATTACTTCGGATGTGGGAAAACCTGCTGCAAAAACAACTTTATATTCCGTGGAACGCACATCTGAGATTTTACAAGCGGGATTACATCCAAGGAAACGAGCGATTCTTCGAGATGCTCTGTGGTACATTTGCCTCTCAAAGATACCTAATACTCCTATGTGGGTCGGTTTCAATAGTAAAGTAGTCGTTGACAATAGCGATATGCAAATCGTCGAGTATTTGTTTCAAATCAACTTGTCGCCAACTTCCTACAGTGTAGTGCAAGAAACAATGCGTATGGCGCAGCAACTTGCTGAAGAATGCGGACAAGACAACATCATCGTCACGTATGATCTTGCAATTGCAAAAATGGCATATTCCATACAGATTGATAAAGCCCCTTTATTTGACAATGTGTTTGTAAATATGGGGGGTTTTCATGTAAAAATGGCATTTTTCAAAGCACTAGGAAAATACATTGACGGTAGTGGTCGACATTCTAATTCAATCAGAAGTTCTTGCAGCAGGTTCAACAACTGGCTTCATAACGGGTACGCATTTTAACAGATGTAAAAGGAATCATCCCCTTCTAGCTTCCACGTTGCAAACATTGTTGCTCGAAAGATTCCTCTCCGAAAATGAACTTAGCCTTACCGAAACTTTGATTAAAGATCTTGATGAAATTCAAAATAACCCAACTCCTTCTGATGAAGATCTACCTTTGCCGAATGAACTATCCGAGTTACTTGACCGTTACATAACATTTATAAATTGTTGCATGGACGGAAGTTGCGGAAAAACGGCACAGTATTATTCACAGTATATCGAATTCGTAAATTTCTTCTTACGATTTTCTCGTAGTGTACGTTCGTCGGATTTTTCGCTGTATCTAGATTCATTGTATCAAATGGTGGAGTTGTTCTTTGTGTTTAACCAGCCAAATTACGCCAGGTGGCCCCTGTTTTATCTGAAAAAATTGATTGATATGAGAGACAATAATCAACTGCTGTTTGAATGCTTTCATCGATGTACCTTTGGTGTGAAACGCACAAAAAAAACATGGCACGGGCAGACCTAACAGTTGAACAAACCATCAATGCTGATTCTGCAAACTCCATGACAGGGATTACCAATTTCACAAAATCGATTTCAGCATTGGGCCCTCAGTCATAGCATTCGCTCAAGCATCATTTCAAAACTTCTAGAAATTCTGGGAATAACCAGAAAAGATGACATTGCACGTGAGCTAGAAACAAGCAGAATTGCCAAAGATAAAGCAGCACGTAACGCAATCCAAAATGTTATAAAAAGGAACATGAACCGTTTGATGCAAGCATCGATCATAAGTACTTGTATAACATTTCGACTGGTAAAGCGGCTTCTAATGATGTGTGTCAATTCCTTGTCAGCGTCAGGCACTCGATTGTAATACGATTTAAAAGTATTGATTGAGAAATATTACGCATACAGTATCTTATCTATTAGGGGTGTTCCACGACTGGCTTACTAGGCAACATATGAAATATGCCATATTTTCAATCGCATACTTCATATATACTAATCAATATGGCTTTAAAGAAGGTATGTGTACGGAGGACGGAATGTATGAGGTAGTAAAAACTATATATAACTCGGTGGATGGTAAGAAAAAACAAATTGCAATATTTTTAGATTTGGCTAAGGCCTTTGATACGGTGTCCCACGATTTACTAATTGCTCAACTTAATGAATATGGTGTAAAAGGTATTGTTAATAAATTGTTCAGTAGTTATCTTCAAAATAGAGAACAGTGTGTAAAAATTGGTGAAAGTAAAAGTAATTTAAAAAAGATGAAATATGGAATACCACAAGGAACTGTTCTAGGACCAGTTCTGTTTAATATTTACATAAACGAAATACTTCATATCCCAATGGACGGAAAAGTTATAGCTTACGCCGATGACACTGTTCTCCTGGTTGAAGATGACTCCTGGGAAGATGTAAAGAACAAAGCGGTTCTAGAATTTTCGAAACTACAACAGTGGCTAGCCGAACACCTTCTAACAGTTAATCTAGAAAAAACTAAATTTATGTGCTTCGGTATTTATGATAAGAACATACCAAATATACATACACTGCAATTACATTCGTATACGTGCTTAAATAAACAAAAATACAACTGTGAATGTGATATGAAGTTATTCCAAACAAAAACCACTAAATATCTTGGAGTTGTAATTGATCAAAACTTAAAATGGACAGAGCATATCCAACAATTAAATAATAAAATGCATAAGTTAGTTTGGAAATTCTACCATTTAAAAAATACAATGCCTTTCAATATCTTAAAAACACTGTATCACGCCTTAGTCGAATCAATTCTTAGATATGGAATATTGATATGGGGAAGTGCCTATCCAACAAATGTAGAACCTTTAAATATATCACAAAAATATATAATCAAAATTATCTTAGGAAAAAATAAACAATACTCCTCGGAACTATTATTTAAACAATTCAATGTATTTAATTTGCAACTTTTATATATCAAATCGGTTCTCATATTTACTTTTAAATACAAAAACATATTAAACACAATACAACATGAACATAATACAAGGCAAAAACATAATCTAAATGTGATAATACCTAAAAACAGGTATACAACAACCCAAAGATTTATAACTTATTATGGCCCTAAATTTTATAATATTTTACCAACACATTATAAACAATTCAACAATATAGGTTTATTTTCTCATAAAGTGTCGCAATTCTTAAGGACTAACAAAGTTAGATTTATGAAACTATTGGCAGGTGGTTAAGCAAACTTACAAAGCATACGGCCCCTTAATTCTTCATGTATATATGTACACGATGTTATTAAACAAGTATTGTCATGGGTACACACACAGGCTACATATGTAGTCTAGGTGTACACTAAATGGAGGAATAATAGCATATGCATATACATATAAGATTAGGTAAAACTTATTTTTATATTGAAATCATTTTTATAATTTAGCGATTAATGATAAGAAGCATATTATATTACTAATTTTGTATTTTACATTGTATGTGTATTCTATATTGTATTATTAATTATAAATAAATTAATTACTTAAATTACTTACTTTCCAAATTTCTTACAAGCGATAGAGCGATTTGAAAGACATCAAAAAACTTTCTGGTGGATTTAACTTCGGCGTCCGCGTATTAGGGAAAAATTATAGGTGCTTTTAGTATAATTTCAACCCAAACTATACACTTTCAAAGTATTGCAATATACTCCTGGAACACCGTGTATATTAGATACGTTTTTCTTGCATCATATAACTGCCATTAAATTACCGTTTTTTACAAACGAATAATTACATGTTAGTGACATTTTAATATCGGTCATTTAAATGATGTTAGTTACGTCACTAGATACGTTAATATTTAATTAAAATAAATCTATTAGTAATCCATCTAGTATCAAACGTTCTAATGACGGGTTTTAAAAAAAAATGTTTACCGGGAAACCTCTCCTCGAAGAGTATTCTACAAAGTTTGTACATGAATGGTCGTTTCTCACAAGTACAGGCTTGAACATATTTGACAGAATTATAAAGAAGTGTGTTAGTGTGTATAATTTTTATTAAAAAATTAACGTGTTTAAAAACTGAAATTTAGCTAATGACACTGTTTGATCGCTTATCAACCACAGAACAACGTATTTTGTGATAAACATTTGTCGTGGTAGCCTTTCGATAATTATTTTTGAATATGAAAAGAACAAGTTCCTCTTTGTACTTGTTTTTCTATTATTAACTATATTTGTTACGTTGCAGACATTTCTTCGTTGTTGTATTCCCAGATGAGAGGGATGTACAGGGTGGTACAGCTATGGCAATAATACCGGAGGAATGGGTGAGGTATGAAAATGACGCTGCATTATGTTTGTGGCCAGCATATGAAAAAAATAATGAAAGATGGTGATGGAACGTATAATTTCCGATTTGAGCAGAAGTGAATTATGCCAAATCAACAGGTAAGATATACTTTTTATTGTTCATAAAAAAATGTAAAACTTTATTTTTGTTATAATTTTTTTTTAGTTTCAATAAAAATCAGATTTTTAGTGATATTTCTAACTTATGCCTCACAGTTTATGTTTGATATAAGTTAATAATTAAAAAATAAAATTTACAGCAACATACAACAAAGCAAGAGAAAAAATGAAACAATTGGAAGAAATGATGTGCAAACTAAAAGCAGCCAAGATGAGATGATGCCCAAAAAAAATAAATTCAAAAATACGTTTCTCCGTGACTATAACTTGGAAAAGAGTTCTGAATCTGAAGATGAACCGTTAGTGCCCACATTGAATCCAGCAATTTGGGTACGGTCACTACTAATATTTCAAAATTAAAAAAGTATTCATCACAAAAATTGAGAGATGTAGCTATTTTTTTTGCCTTATTTATATTAAGGTCCTGGCAGAGTTCAGCTATTGCTGCTCTACCTCTCAACCAGGACACGTACACATAGACATCAACACAACAACCATTCCCTGCGATATTGCCATCTACCGCAGCTGAGACTCGAACTCAGGAGAGATAACAGCGACTAGACATGTTGTGCCACTCAACAGCGGTCTAGCTCACTCCTACCGTCTCGGTAACACATAAAGAAACGCCACTAAACACCCTGACCAGGATTCGAACCCGGGACTCCGTGGTCGCAAGCCAAACACCTTTAGCATTGCGCCACCGAGATGTGCGCATGACACGGATCCAGGACACTCGTGCTATTTAATTCCTACTTGCAGTACGAAATGAACACTGGTTGAGATTGTGTGTATGTTTGGGAACATATTGCCAATACATAGAAATTTCGTATTATTCGCTCCGTTTCGGAATCGGGTGTGTCTTAAAAGTTAAAATGTCGGACAATGAGGTAGGACCCTCGAACCCTAAAAAACGTAATAAACTCAACAAATTAACCGAAGAAGAGCTAGAAGCAGCATTATATGAATCATTTAGCGATTTTGATAGTGATGAGTCTTCAGATTATAATCCCAGTGATTCAGATTATAATTTCAGTGATGATGACATTGGCAGTATTTGCGCATCTGACCCCAAGTAGCAAGGTGTCGTCATTATGACGTCGTTTTAAGGTGATTTCTCGTCAGTAGACGTCATTAGACCAGATAATGACGTAAAAATGACGTAGCATTAGAGTCGTCATATTACGCCATAAAAGTGCAGTCATATAGACATCATTTTTGGGTGTCGCTGGTGGTAGCGTAACGTGGTGACGTCAATTACACGTCATCGGTAAGTGATGCCAGTCACATTACAAATTGATTAAGAAGTGAACATAAATATTTCACCATGCCATTACACAAACAAAAATATGTCGAATACAAGTGACAGTTTTTCATTCTACGCAATTATAGCCATATTTCTTTGACAAGATTTTTTGGATCATGTCAGTTATTCTCGTTTCTGATTGGTTTAAAATATTGGTATAAATTGTTCCAACCAATCAAAAACTATAATTCACTGATCTGATCTAAAATATGATGTCAAACAAATACGGCTTATAACGCATTCTAAAATTGTTCACGAACGCGATCCAGGCGGTTAGAAAAGCGCCTGCCTGTAGTTTCAGAACGCACTCCATTTCTTTTATTCTGTAGATTGTCAAAACGAAATTATACGGTTTGTATATATTTCCTGCTTTTTACTAGTTTTACACGTTTCTAATATTTTGTTATAATCGCAATCGTCATCGCCCTTTCATTTTATGTCTTTTATGTGCTGTGCTGTTGTGTGTTGTTCAATCATTAGCAGGCAAGTATGTACAATATTGTAGAATTCTCCGAAAACGCGGGTGGCGGCTTAGCCATCGTACATAGAGGTTGGATAACTCCTCGTAAAAAGGAAGTATTTTGGCCCCCATACAAAGAAAATGCAGTCTTCACTAGGGCACTAAGAAAGGGCGAAGAAGAATATTGGATTATATGGCACATCCGCACATCCCTACATAGCTGCTATATGTAGAATTTGTAGTATAATACATGTCAACAATTATTTGATTTTATTTGTTTGGCTAATATTTTGTTCTGGAATTATGATTTTAGCCTTTCAGAAGAAAATCTTAGAGACTCTGATGACAATAAAACAACAAAATGACCAAATATTAACTCTATATAATAAAAAACAACCACAACAATTATTGACTCCATGTGCACCAGAAGATCTTCCTGTCCAGTTTCCATTAAGACGTAATGAAGATATTACAAGTCTGGAAACATATTTAGGAGATGATAATTCGTTAGCTTTGGTGAGTAGTAAATTAGTAAAAATAAACTATCCTATAAATAGTAGTATTTTTGCTATTATTGAGATAAACTGAATTTGTGTTTTTTTTAGAGCTCCTATTTGGCATCGCTAGGAGGTATAGGTTCACCTCCAGAACAAATCGCATGTTGAGGCTAATTTTTACAAATGAACTTGCTTCAAAGTATAACTTTTTAGGCTTGAATCAAAAGAAGACAGCAAAGCTTGCTTTCAGCAAACTACTGCTAAATAAGTGTATTATAAGTAAGTATCTGCATTTTACTCATGATACTACACTATCATAAATTTTAAAATAAAACATTTAAAAGGCTTGATTTGTAACATATGGAAGTAAATTAGCTGCTTATTGTCTAATTATTTCCTATATATTTTAGCGCAGATGTTTTTAAATACAGCTGATACAGACTACAAAGGAAATATTTTTTACCATTTCTAATAAACTCGTATCAAATTTAAAACCGAATATTTACAATTTTTGGAGAAAAATACTAATTTTATCGGTAGTCAGTACCTTAAAAAAATTGGGACGAGACTTTTTTTATAGTTTTCATTTTACTTGGGAGTTATGAAAAGAATAATAAACGATTGGCTAGAAGGCGAACGGTAATTTAAACTATCAAAGGCAACTGTTAAAACACAAATAATAAATGATCTGTTATTAGAAAATATATTCCCTCAGAATTTGGACGTAAGATTAGAACTTTCAAAGATGTAATCCGGTGGAAGGCAGTGGAGTTTCGTTTCTTTTTCTTATATTGTGGAATTAAAGTATTACAAGACAATCTGAGTTCATCTATGTATAAACATTTTTTACTTTTACATGTTGCAATTTATGTGCTAAGCAGCAAAGCTTTAATCAATACATTTTTTAATGTTGAGAAAAGGTGCTTTCGTATATTTTTTGATAAGTGTCCTGAGGTTTATAATGAATTCTTTGTCGTTTATAACGTTCACTCCTTAACACATACATGTGACGATGTTTTATTATACGGTCCATTGGAAAATTTTAGCTGTTTTTGATTTGAGAGTTACTTAGGCAAAATAAAGAGTCGTATCCGAGGGAAATCGGAAGTAAAAGGGTTTAAGTTCACTTTTAAAAAAATATGAACTAAGCACAAAATACCACACTTAAAAGCTACCTCAACTAGGAGGTAAAATGGTACGAGTAAATTTCACAACCTTAGGTGCCATCTCTTGTGAAGTAGAGAAACTTATAAAAATATTTACTAAAAAAGAATATGGTAAAACGATTTAAGTGCACTTGATCCTTTTTACTTCTAAGGTTCTAAGTAGCTAGTATTAATTTCAATTCCTCGTATGTGTTTACCTCAGAGAATAAACAGTATTTATTTGAGTTTGAATAGCTCGTTTGTAAATAATAAAGAAAATAATATGAGTGCTGACAGTGAAAACGATGGTAAGTGCATTAGTTTTCTAGAAAAAGTGAAATCGCTTTTATTTAAAAGCTTTTATTTTATTTAAAATATAAAAGTTAGGTTAGGTTAAGTTTTTACAGAAATATCTTATCCATACCAAACTGACGAAGATTCCGAATATGTTCTTGATATAAACGTAAATTTAGATTATTCAGAGGTTGAAAATGAGAATGGAAATGAATATGTACATATGACCCCGGCGAAAACAAGAAAAAGAAAACGACACCCCAAAGAGCGGAGAGACAGCAATGCAAAAAAATTGCGGACAGAAGGAAAAATGTATGTTGGACGATAAAATAAAGTACGAAATCCAAGGGAACTAAAAGAATATACTCACATTTGTCGATTTCACTGCAATGACAATATTAGTGAGGCGCAAAAACAACAGCTCTTTACGAAATTTAATGAACTTTCTTCCTACGATTTGCAAAGTTCATTTGTATCTTTGTGCATTAAACAAATTACACCCAAGAGACGCAAAGTTGCAGTTTAGATAAAAATTACAGCACCATTATAACGTTAGTTGGGAAATGAGTTTGTAAACAATTTTTTTTACGCACTTTTGACATTTCTGTGCGTTGATTTCAAATTGTTTGTAAAAAAACTAGAGTTTGGTATGACCGAACCAGACAAACGTGGCAAAAAAGAGCCTCCAAACAAAATCAAGGAATCATCAAAGAAATTTATTATTTCCCACATCCAATATGTTTCCGAGATTTAAAAGCCATTATTCTCGGAAAGATAATCCAAATACTAAATATGTCTCAGGAGAATTAAGCGTAAGAAAGATGTACAAACTGCACAAGGAGTTCTGTGTTGAAAAACTAGAAGTGCCAGTAAAAGATTCTTATTATAGATTTATGTTCAATACAGAATTTAATCTGAGGTCCCATAAACCCAACAGTGACACATGCAGTCGTTGTGACAAATTTCAAAATGTAATAAAACATTCTAGGGATGAAGAAGTAATACTCCACGCTAAGGGTGACCTGGAACTACACCAAAGAAAAGCTCAGAAAGCAACAGATGCAAAGAAAATTGATATTTCTGAAAACAAAAATAATTTAGAAAATACTGCGGTCATATGTTTTGATTTGCAACACCTTTATTGACGACTTCAAAAGTATTCTATCTTCGTTAACTATGGACTTATAACTTTTGTGTATTTGACTTACTGAATGGAAAAAGTCATATGTTTGTATGGGACCAAACTGTTGCATCCAGAGGTTCAAACCAAATAGCTTAATTTTTAATTAAATTTATCCAGAGCCTTCCACCAACAGTTACAAACATTATTGCGTACAGTGATTCCTGCGGTGGGCAGAATAAAAATAAAAACATTTCAAAACTTTTTACTTTTAATGTTCAAGTAACCAATGTAACGGAGGTTCATAATAAGTTCCTTGAACCTGGTCACACGAACATGGAGTGTGACCACAGTTCTGGACTAATTGAAAAGAAAAAAAGACAAATCCCTCAAGTTTTTGTTCCAGCGGATTTGCAGTGTGATAAGAAGCACATCAGCCAATTTTTTCGTGAATAATATGACAAAAGATGATTTTTACAGTTTATCACCACTTCATGAAATAACGGATGATCCTAAAACGTCTACTGACGGCCACCCCTTAAGATGGAGGAGAATTAGCTGGTTTGTCTATTTTAAATCTGAAAAATTGTTTAGATACAAAAGTACTTTCAATAATGACTTTGAGTTTTGGCGCTGCAAGATGGAAAACTTGCAACTCGGACACCCGTCCTTCACGTTTTCCATATTGAAACCTTCGAACGAAACTGCAATAAACATTAAAGCTGCCAAGTACAAAAACTTACTAAGTTTGTTGGAATAAAATAGAATAGAATAATTTATTGGCCCAAACTAACATACACAGTTCAAAGGGCAGGTCACAATATTCAACATTACTAGTACATAGATATAAGCTCAGTTTATAAAATAGTGATCACAAAAACAAAAAAACAGTTAAAATATTAAGGCAATATTATTTTAGTTATAAAATAGATAAGATTTTATATGGGACAACAGACACATAATACATAATTTCTTTTTCCTAACACATTTTTACTCATTTAAGATTAAAACTTATTTACAAACTCATCCAATGTGTAGAAACGTTCATCAATCAAAAATTTTTTTATTTCTGAATTAAACTTTGTGTAAGATGCAATTGATTTTAGATGTTCAGGGAGGTTATTATACAGAAATACCCTATTATAATGTGGCGATTTTCTGAATGTAGTTGTTTTATATTTATTAAGTAATAGCGTATTAAGAATGTCGTGTCTCATAATTATGTATATCTTTTTGGCTCTTATAATCTGAATAGTAATTTTTCACATTAGTAACACATTTTAGAATGAAAATGCATGGGAACGTTAATATTCGCTTTTCTCTAAATGTACTTCTGCAGCTGTCTCGAGAACTTAGGTTAAACAATAGTCTGATTATTCTTTTTTGATAAATAAATATTCTTTCCCATCCTGTAGTCTGACCCCAGGAAAAACGTTAAATGATAGACGACTATACGCATAGGCATAATATAAATTCATAAGATTTTTTGGATCATGTCAGTTATTCTCGTTTCTGATTGGTTTAAAATATTGGTATAAATTGTTCCAACCAATCAAAAACTATAATTCACTGATCTGATCTAAAATATGATGTCAAACAAATACGGCTTATAACGCATTCTAAAATTGTTCACGAACGCGATCCAGGCGGTTAGAAAAGCGCCTGCCTGTAGTTTCAGAACGCACTCCATTTCTTTTATTCTGTAGATTGTCAAAACGAAATTATACGGTTTGTATATATTTCCTGCTTTTTACTAGTTTTACACGTTTCTAATATTTTGTTATAATCGCAATCGTCATCGCCCTTTCATTTTCGTTTCTTTTTCTTATATTGTGGAATTAAAGTATTACAAGACAATCTGAGTTCATCTATGTATAAACATTTTTTACTTTTACATGTTGCAATTTATGTGCTAAGCAGCAAAGCTTTAATCAATACATTTTTTAATGTTGAGAAAAGGTGCTTTCGTATATTTTTTGATAAGTGTCCTGAGGTTTATAATGAATTCTTTGTCGTTTATAACGTTCACTCCTTAACACATACATGTGACGATGTTTTATTATACGGTCCATTGGAAAATTTTAGCTGTTTTTGATTTGAGAGTTACTTAGGCAAAATAAAGAGTCGTATCCGAGGGAAATCGGAAGTAAAAGGGTTTAAGTTCACTTTTAAAAAAATATGAACTAAGCACAAAATACCACACTTAAAAGCTACCTCAACTAGGAGGTAAAATGGTACGAGTAAATTTCACAACCTTAGGTGCCATCTCTTGTGAAGTAGAGAAACTTATAAAAATATTTACTAAAAAAGAATATGGTAAAACGATTTAAGTGCACTTGATCCTTTTTACTTCTAAGGTTCTAAGTAGCTAGTATTAATTTCAATTCCTCGTATGTGTTTACCTCAGAGAATAAACAGTATTTATTTGAGTTTGAATAGCTCGTTTGTAAATAATAAAGAAAATAATATGAGTGCTGACAGTGAAAACGATGGTAAGTGCATTAGTTTTCTAGAAAAAGTGAAATCGCTTTTATTTAAAAGCTTTTATTTTATTTAAAATATAAAAGTTAGGTTAGGTTAAGTTTTTACAGAAATATCTTATCCATACCAAACTGACGAAGATTCCGAATATGTTCTTGATATAAACGTAAATTTAGATTATTCAGAGGTTGAAAATGAGAATGGAAATGAATATGTACATATGACCCCGGCGAAAACAAGAAAAAGAAAACGACACCCCAAAGAGCGGAGAGACAGCAATGCAAAAAAATTGCGGACAGAAGGAAAAATGTATGTTGGACGATAAAATAAAGTACGAAATCCAAGGGAACTAAAAGAATATACTCACATTTGTCGATTTCACTGCAATGACAATATTAGTGAGGCGCAAAAACAACAGCTCTTTACGAAATTTAATGAACTTTCTTCCTACGATTTGCAAAGTTCATTTGTATCTTTGTGCATTAAACAAATTACACCCAAGAGACGCAAAGTTGCAGCTTCTTTAGATAAAAATTACAGCACCATTATAACGTTAGTTGGGAAATGAGTTTGTAAACAATTTTTTTTACGCACTTTTGACATTTCTGTGCGTTGATTTCAAATTGTTTGTAAAAAAACTAGAGTTTGGTATGACCGAACCAGACAAACGTGGCAAAAAAGAGCCTCCAAACAAAATCAAGGAATCATCAAAGAAATTTATTATTTCCCACATCCAATATGTTTCCGAGATTTAAAAGCCATTATTCTCGGAAAGATAATCCAAATACTAAATATGTCTCAGGAGAATTAAGCGTAAGAAAGATGTACAAACTGCACAAGGAGTTCTGTGTTGAAAAACTAGAAGTGCCAGTAAAAGATTCTTATTATAGATTTATGTTCAATACAGAATTTAATCTGAGGTCCCATAAACCCAACAGTGACACATGCAGTCGTTGTGACAAATTTCAAAATGTAATAAAACATTCTAGGGATGAAGAAGTAATACTCCACGCTAAGGGTGACCTGGAACTACACCAAAGAAAAGCTCAGAAAGCAACAGATGCAAAGAAAATTGATATTTCTGAAAACAAAAATAATTTAGAAAATACTGCGGTCATATGTTTTGATTTGCAACACCTTTATTGACGACTTCAAAAGTATTCTATCTTCGTTAACTATGGACTTATAACTTTTGTGTATTTGACTTACTGAATGGAAAAAGTCATATGTTTGTATGGGACCAAACTGTTGCATCCAGAGGTTCAAACCAAATAGCTTAATTTTTAATTAAATTTATCCAGAGCCTTCCACCAACAGTTACAAACATTATTGCGTACAGTGATTCCTGCGGTGGGCAGAATAAAAATAAAAACATTTCAAAACTTTTTACTTTTAATGTTCAAGTAACCAATGTAACGGAGGTTCATAATAAGTTCCTTGAACCTGGTCACACGAACATGGAGTGTGACCACAGTTCTGGACTAATTGAAAAGAAAAAAAGACAAATCCCTCAAGTTTTTGTTCCAGCGGATTTGCAGTGTGATAAGAAGCACATCAGCCAATTTTTTCGTGAATAATATGACAAAAGATGATTTTTACAGTTTATCACCACTTCATGAAATAACGGATGATCCTAAAACGTCTACTGACGGCCACCCCTTAAGATGGAGGAGAATTAGCTGGTTTGTCTATTTTAAATCTGAAAAATTGTTTAGATACAAAAGTACTTTCAATAATGACTTTGAGTTTTGGCGCTGCAAGATGGAAAACTTGCAACTCGGACACCCGTCCTTCACGTTTTCCATATTGAAACCTTCGAACGAAACTGCAATAAACATTAAAGCTGCCAAGTACAAAAACTTACTAAGTTTGTTGGAATAAAATAGAATAGAATAATTTATTGGCCCAAACTAACATACACAGTTCAAAGGGCAGGTCACAATATTCAACATTACTAGTACATAGATATAAGCTCAGTTTATAAAATAGTGATCACAAAAACAAAAAAACAGTTAAAATATTAAGGCAATATTATTTTAGTTATAAAATAGATAAGATTTTATATGGGACAACAGACACATAATACATAATTTCTTTTTCCTAACACATTTTTACTCATTTAAGATTAAAACTTATTTACAAACTCATCCAATGTGTAGAAACGTTCATCAATCAAAAATTTTTTTATTTCTGAATTAAACTTTGTGTAAGATGCAATTGATTTTAGATGTTCAGGGAGGTTATTATACAGAAATACCCTATTATAATGTGGCGATTTTCTGAATGTAGTTGTTTTATATTTATTAAGTAATAGCGTATTAAGAATGTCGTGTCTCATAATTATGTATATCTTTTTGGCTCTTATAATCTGAATAGTAATTTTTCACATTAGTAACACATTTTAGAATGAAAATGCATGGGAACGTTAATATTCGCTTTTCTCTAAATGTACTTCTGCAGCTGTCTCGAGAACTTAGGTTAAACAATAGTCTGATTATTCTTTTTTGATAAATAAATATTCTTTCCCATCCTGTAGTCTGACCCCAGGAAAAACGTTAAATGATAGACGACTATACGCATAGGCATAATATAAATTCATAAGACCCTTTTGATCCAGACACGGTTTCATTTGTAGAATGGCATAATATGCTTTGTTTAATTTGGCACCGACAAAGACCAGGTGTGCAGTGAATGAAAGATTAGAATTAAGCCAAGTTCCAAGGAATTTGGCATTGTCAGAGAAATTTAAATTAAATTGTAATTGTGCTTCTGCGGAAAGCTGTTTTCTAATAAATAAGTTAATGTAATTCGTTTTGCTTTCATTGAGAATTAGCCTGTTTCTTTGACACCATGTATCCATTTCCTCATATACCAGTTTTATGTTTGCTTGTAGTTCTTCAGGAGTTTCAGCCGTCACAGTGACAGTTGTGTCATCTGCAAACATAGTGATCTTCTCTTTTGTGACAAATCTTGGCAGCTCGTTAACATAAAGTAAGAAAATCAATGGACTCAAAACTGACCCCTGAGGAACTCCAATCGGGACCTCATGCTGCGTTGAAAATTGTTCTTGAATTTTTATTATAATAGATCTGTTTTGAAGATATGAATTGATCCAGGATAACAGAGGACCTCTTATGCCTAAGTAATACAGTTTGTCCAATACAAATGATATATTAATAATATCGAAGGCCTTACTTAAGTCAAACATAATTGAGACTACAAGTTTACCTTTGTCCAGCTCAGCGTAAATGTAATTTAAGAAGTTGTAGCTTGCTGTTTCTACAGATTTTTTTGCTCGAAACCCGTGTTGATTGGTTGTTAATAAGTTGTTTTGCTCTACAAATTTTATAATAATGTTATAAACACAGCGTTCTAAGATTTTAGAAAATTCAGGTAATAAAGATATTTGCCTATAGTTATCCTTTCTTGAATAGTGGGAAAGCTAGTGCAATTTTCATCTGCTCGGGAAATTCACCGTTCTGCAAAGATAGGTTTATAATTCTAGTTAAGGGACATATAATATAATTCTGGATTATCTTTATCAATTTGGGGGATATATAGTCAATTCCATGACAGCCTTTGTTTTCCATCCTATTGATTATATCAGCAATATCCAGTAAAAGTAGGAACGAGAATTGTGTTTAAAGAGCTGACGGACAAAGTACATGGAAGAGAAAGGTTTTGGCCAAAATGTTCAATAATTTTTTTGTTACATGTATGAGAAAAATAACTTGCAAAAACTTCCACAATACATTCCACTGATTAACCACAACTTTTATATGAGTATTAAACATGATAGTATAGCAGAAACTAAGAAAAGAAGAAAGAATCAAACTCCAACTATGAGATTGAGACAAAAACAAACCCAGCCTAGACCCTCCAATCTGGACCATTCCCAGTCGACACTAGATCCAGATGATGAAAACACTGGGATAGCAGAAACTAAAAAAAGAAGAAAGAATCAAACTTCAACTATGACATTGAGACAAAAACAAACCCAGCCTGGACCCTCTAATCTGGACCATTCCCAGTCGATAGATCCAAACTAGATCCAGGCGATGCAAGTACTGATGATGACAACTGTCTAATTGATTCAGATTACAAATAAAATTGTATTACAAATTTTTTATTCTTGAAAATATAGTTTTTTTAGTACAGTATTTGCAATTGAATCATTTTACCACCAATATTTCTAAAGGAAGCATAATGGTTCAAGTACATTAAAAAAAAAACTGGCAAAAAATAAAAAATTTAAAAAAAAATCATAATGATATTTCTATGCCCGTATACAAAATTACAATAATAACACTGTTTTGCAAAATTTTTCCTGGAATTTTCAAATGTAAGTTAACTTTAAAGCCAATTCTCTCAGTACTATAAAAAGTGCACTTAAACCCTTTTACTTCTGATCCCCTCATTTTAATGCAATGCAGAAACCCAGCCGTGCAGTCAATTTCATTTCATGTGGAGTCACAAAAAGAAATGCTGACGATTCCTATTTCTGCAGAAAACTAATTATCGAAACAGAATTTTCCTTATCAAATGTATTTGTATGATCAACGGAACTTACAAATGTACTGGACAATATTTTAAATACAAAGATTTTTATTCATACCCAGTCCCATCTTCAGCTTTAGGAATTTATTATGTCAATGAACTAGGACTATCAGATATTATTCTAGTGAATTACACAAATATGTAGCTCTGCCACACAAAAACGGCTGTCGTTATTCCAATTATACATGAAATCAAAAATTAGTTTAATAGACATTTTTGTTTCATCTCCGTATCAGTTTACTAATAGTTTATACAGTTCCTACTCTTCAGCATATCCCATAATTTTAATTTTTGTTTAGCTTGTAAGAATTTGTGTAAATATTTGGAATTATTATGTTTGTCACTGTTGAATTTAACAACAAATAAAAGGAATACGATGTCATTCCATTAATTTGGCTGTCGGATGACAAATTATCATGTGTGGCCGAAAAATGTGAAATCGGACACCCAGCTTCAAACCATGGTTGAGGAGTTGAGTCAACCCACAGAGTCATCGGCTCGGTATACTATAAAACAAATTCATGCTACTAAATGTAATTTTCCCCCGCCATAAACGTTTTATGTTTAAATAAGTTGTGCTTGCAGACACTTACTCTGAGGCCATCATTGCTCTGCAACTGATCATAGCCAAAAGCAGCAGTAGTGAGACTGATGCGGAACCAAAAATAATAAATGAAAAACAATCCACAGTGCACAATGAAAAGTTACCAGAAAAGATGGTGGTTAGCGACGTGGAAAATTATGAAAACAACAAGAAGAAAAGAAAGAAAGTAATAAAGAGCTCAAACGCAACACGGAACATCGATATTCATCAGATTCCGATGATGATAGTGCTAATCCACACCAAAGGAAGAAAGGCGAAGTACACTTTCCAGATGTCGATTTTACCAGTGGTAGGGAAGGAGAAATCAATGAAAGAGTAAGACCTAACAGATTTTCAACTACTCCGACTTCTACATTAAGGTAAGCACGGCTATTTCCTGTTAATATACCACTGATGGTTAATTTTTTGCGGGCACCACCGATATTTATCCGGCTGAAAATTCTCAATTTTCGCCAATAAATAGATCACCATCAAGACAGTCCTTAGTTGATCTTCCTGCAAAGCAAATGTAGGTTTCCAAGTTTTTCTGAAATTTAAATGTATATACATTTCTATTATATTACAGCAGTGGACGTTCTTCTGCAACTCGATTCAAGAATCCCAGGGGTTTAGTAGCTTCCACTCTATTGTAGAAAACGGAGGGGTGTGGGGAGAAAAGGGGTACTTTTCTTATTATTCCTCCACAGCCACCATTGTACATAAACGAGGGGTGATTATTAACCCCACAACACACCACATAAAAATTAGAAATGTAAGTTAAAATAAACACTAATAATAAAATAAATTAACCGAATAGTTGGTAGTTTCACTGCCACCACTCTGATTTAACAGAGAAACAAATAATTAATAGTTAGGTAGTGCTCTTCGGGGCTGTGAATTCGTGAGCCCTGTATATTAAAGGTAAGTGGATAGAACTCCCTTAGAGAGAGAATAATACTAGTTCTCTGAATTTAGTTACTTTTAATGAAATAGACCGGTAGCACGGGAAAGATTCTGGTGAACAATTAGCTAACGTCTGCGTCTCATGGAGACCTTTCTTAAGCACGTAAAATCGACTACGAGATATTTTTTATCATTGCCACTGGCGCAAAACAATTTTTAATAGATTTTTTATTTTGTAAAATAAATGCATAATTTTTATCAACTAGTTCACGTCTGCGATGTTAATATTAGTTTACTTTAGGAAAAAAAACCGACTGGAAGCGCAATCGCAGATGTGTAGGTGGCGCACTAGTCTTTGAAATCGGCAATCGCATTTGTATCGAAAACCGGCTTTTAAAAACAATCGGTTCACGTCTGCGAAAGGCGTCACCCATTATATAATGTCTTTTTAAGTACTTGAACAGTCTCCCAGACGATTTGGCTGTGTATGTGATATTTTTATACATTTTCGATTATGCTACCGATTCCGATAATTTTGTACGATTGGCTAACGTCTGCGAAATGGAGCAACACCCACGTCACTTGATGAAAGCATTTTCGTTGTCGCCAGGGTTTTGTTAAATAAACGATTAGGCTACAATGGGTGTTAATAACCAAAGATATCTGTATTACAAAAAAAAAAAAAAAATTTGTAAATTATCTTGAACGCGAGTAAAACATGATATTCATTCGTCGTCATCGTCGAGATGAGAGCGAATTGATCTTCAGGAAGTGCAAGGGCCTCCTCCTCATCATCATCCAGTTCAACACAGCTGTCCTCATCCTCATCCACGGCGATTATATTGTCCTCATCTGTTGGTAAACAAAAATAGTTTGTATTTGCTTAATTATTTTTCAATTATTTTATCGTACGTGGAGCTTAAGATCAGACGAACATTAAGCTTCCTTAAAAACGTTTGTAATTATACGTATTAAAATCAATTAATTGAGAATTGTAGTCAGTTTGCTTGTATGTGTGTATTAACGTTTCGACAATAACTTTCATGTAAACACAGAATGTAATACTAATAATACAAAATCGACAAATGGTGCCCCTTGCACAAGTTTAATTTTATTGAAGTTGATAAAATAGTTTAATAAGTCTCATTGAAATACAACTCTTAATCAAGTATTTTAACATTGGAAATGTTTAAGGAATCGGGAATGTAATGGTAGATATCGGGGGACATATACATCGAAAGTGAAACAAATGTTCGGCCGTCACCGCTGGATGCAGGAGTGGTCAGATCGGGGTGATTTGAGTGGAGTTGTGTAGGTTGGACCTTTGTGTATAGAATAGAAGTTGTCCGGGCATTCTAAGATTAAGGGGCGGCAAGGGCGAGGTCAATAGTGAAGCTCTACGTTTTGACTATTTTAATAAAATTTTGTCGAGGTTTAAGTGCGATATAAGAAAATTAGGGTCAGATCGGGATGATTTGAGTGGCGTTGTGTAAGTTGGACAGGGTTCGGCCCCACCTGGAAAACCTGAAAAACCTGGAAAAGTCAGGGATTTTAAGAACATGTGAGAAAGTCAGGGAAAAGTCAGGGAATTTTTAAAATATTGACAAATTTCAGGGAAAAAAATGAAAAACTTGGAAAATATAATTAAAGCCATAGTTTCTTTTATTTTGACGAATTCATCAATTACAGTTTAATAGTAGACAATGTCTTTATATTTTCTCTTTTAGGCCAAGAGCAATGCTTCAAAAAAGGTGTGATATTATACCGCTTGGATACTCTTTAATCTATTTTGTTAATGCCCAAAATAAAGGGCTTAGACTCTAAAAACGAGATTAAGTGATATACTATCATACCTTTTTTTGTAGTTATTGGTCTAGTAGCTCATTTTAGTATTACTAATAGAAAATCTCGGCAACGCTAGAATAACGCGAATCTAAAAGGCTTTAACTTTTAATGAATTATAGATTACAGGTGTGATCAATAATGTATGTAGTTACAGTTACATATTTTTACCGTTATATTCTTACAGTGTGTTTTTATAAACCAAAGAAATATTATTTAAGGCAAATTATGTTTTTGAAATGCAGCTCTTTATAAACTGAATTGTTCTGAAATCCAGAACTGAGAAATTTGACGTTATAAAATGCACTTATTGTTAAATATATGTAACTCTTTAACTATATACGCTATTGGTCAGCCAGACCTGTTATATAGTGTCCAAGGTTAAAATATTTTATTAATATATTATTTTGACATTGCCTGATTTTAAGAGTTTTTAAGTTGTGTAAAACTGAACTTGTTTTTTACCCGATCAATAACTTTTTTTTAATTTAATTCTGTTATTTTCTTGTTAATTTTAAAAGTAAAGAAATTGTTATGTATTATAAAATATATAGTTTATATGTATAGTATATCTCTTATTCTTAAATAAAGTCATGGTAAGTAGTAATATGTTTTTTAAAAAATGTTTATTCCATTACAAGGAAAAGAGCTGTAGTATGATGACATAATTTGGTTAAAATAGTTGAGTATTGAAAAAAAATATATTTATATTATTTTAATGTTACCTGGAAATTAGTTTAAAAAAGTCATGGAAAACCTGGAAAAGTCAGGGAATTTTACGAGCTATTAAAAGTCCGAACCCTGTTGGACCTTTGTGTATAGAACAAAAGTTGTCCGAGCATTCTAAGTATACGGAGGCGGCAAGAGGGAGGTCAATAGTGAAGTTCTACGTTTCGACTGCTTAAAATCATTGAATGGTTATAAAAAATAAAAACTTTTGGGCATTAAAATGGACGTAGAACGGGACCATAAGAACGATGCTCATTTTTGAGATTTTTCAGGAGGGAAGAAGGGCGGTGGGTGTGGGAAGAGGCGGAGCCGAGTCCCCGGGTGGAAATGTAGTAAGATACCTTTGTTACCAGAATTTCTTTAATTCAAGTTGTATTTGTATAAATACATAAATACATGTATTTACTCGTATATGCCAGTGATGAGGCGTTTCATTTTATTTATGATAACTATGTTAATTTCCAATGTGTAAGAAAATTGCTTGATGGCGATTTCTGTAAAAAAAAATTCCTACCTGTGTTTGGATTAATCATAATGTCGTGTATGAGTTCCGCCATTTCATCACCATCAAACCAGTGGAACTCATATTTTCCAGCTGCAGACAACTTCCATCCGTATTCCACTGGAAGCCTGGAAGTTGGGAGGTGGGTGTTCTTCCACACAGACGCAATGTACGTTGCACGTTGAATTTGTTAAAACAATTCCCTAGAGCACGGGGGATCAAGCACGCGTCAAACTTGAGAGCGCTTTTTTTAAAAGACTCTCCATGTCTTCAGTAGAGCTCTCATTGAAATTGCGCAAGAGGCTACGAATTCTTCGGTATATGTTTTACACAGATGTTTCAAACCATTAATGTGTAGTGTAGACGGTATTTACACACAATTCATATAATTATATAGGTATACACAGTAATTATAATACATTTCATGGCAAAACAAGACCCATAGAATACACTAGCTAAAATGATAACGTGCGGAACGTTTGTGAGCACCTGATAAATTAATTTTATTGAAATATGTGCAAGTCGTAGGCGTTTGCAAAATTCACAATGAGTAACCAGAAATCAATTACTAACGCGGTTTGCACACGCAGACGAGAACTGATCGTTCCACTGTGTATATGGTTTTCAAAGTTCTTAATATTAATGTTAAAAATATTTATGCGGACGCTAAACGTCTGGGAAAAATATTTTAATATTGTAAGGCCATGATAGCAATAAACAAGTTATTCGCAGACGTGAGTTGATCGGTAAAAAATGTGTTATTTTTTACAAATTAATTTTTTATTTACTTACACTTATACACACATGCAACGTCTGCGAATGCGTCCATAAGTATCGGTATATCAATAAATTTTAATATCTATTTGTGTGAAAAGTGAGCTTATTGTACAAAATTACCGGAATCGGTAGCATAATCGAAAATGTATAAAAATATCACATACACAGCCAAATCGTCTGGGAGACTGTTCAAGTACGTAAAAAGACGTTATATAGCGGGTGACGCCTTTCGCAGACGTGAACCGATTGTTTTTAAAAGCCGGTTTTCGATACAAATGCGATTGCCGATTTCAACGACTAGTGCGCCACCTACACGTCTGCGATTGCGCTTCCGGTCGTTTTTTTTTCCTAAAGTAAACTAATATTAACACCGCAGACGTGAACTAATTGAAAAAAATGATGCATTTATTTTACAAAATAAAAAATCTATTAAAAATTGTTTTGCGCCAGTGGCAATGATAAAAAATATCTCGTAGTCGATTTTACGTGCGTAAGAGAGGTCTCCATGAGACGCAGACGTTAGCTAATTATTCACCAGAATCTTTCCCGTGCTACCGGTCTAAAATATTGACGGTAAAATATTACAAGCAATTTGTTTACAAAATTTAAGGACAATCTGTTACCAACAAGTTAATTGACTTCTTAAGGAAATAACAACGAATCTTTGTAGCTAGTCAATTCACTTCGGAAAATATAGTGACGAAATTTTACAAATAACTAAATAATTTACGTTAATAATAATAAGAAATACATAAAAAAAACACTATTCCATGTAATGGCAATAAAATCTACTCTTAATCATGGACAGCATTTCAACACCCCCACAGTAAACACTGCTACTCTGCCCTCATTAGCCAAAACGCCTTATCTGCAAAAATCTAAAAATATTACCTTTTTACATAATTCTGGTCGAAATATGAATATCTACCTTACTAGCTTAGTAAAAATGCCGCAAGTCAAGCCAAACACATAAAAAACATCACATTTTATGCCGTATCTACAAAAATGTGCATGGATACTTAGAATAAATGCATCATCTGCAAAATACTTAGGCAAAACGCCATATTTGAATTTTACTTGCCGCGTTTATCCTAAGCAGGCTGTGCGTGCGGCGTTTTGCCCAAGCATTGTGACAGATATTTAAATGAGCTCAGTTCGTTGCAATTTTTCGATGCGAGCGGTTGATTGATTGTGCTGTGAAAAAATGTCAAATCGAACAAATTTAATATTGCAGAGAGCAATTGCTTTATCAGTAGAAAATTCAAACAACGATATCAGTGATCAAGAAATTGGTGCTCTGTTCCATGCTGCTGCCTTATTGGTGTAGGGCCTTGCATTAGCCTATGCAGCACTGAACGAGCTTCTCCTTGACTAAATATGTGTAGTGGTGGCAAGTCCAGAAGGACTTCCAGTGCAGCCGTTGGAGCAGTTTTTATCGCTCCCGTGGCGCACAAGCAAGCAAGCCTCTGTACACCACTTAACAGCCTTACAGCTCCCAACTGCACTGTCTTAGTCCACCATGCTACCGATCCGTAGGTTATCATGGGTCTTACTACCCTAGTATATAACCATAGAGTCATTTTGGGATTTAATCCCCAATTTTTTCCACACATCTGCCTGCACCTTCCGAGGGCTATTGTTGCTTTCTGTGTGACTTTTTCGATGTGGGAATTCCATGTCAGTTTTTGGTCAGTCGGTAGCTTAGTTTTAGCAACAACGTTTAACGAAACCAATGTCAATGAATGTTTTAACAATTTAACAGCTGCTTATAAAAAATTTCCTAATCTTCGAGCGGCAGACATATACAATTTAGATGAAACCGCTCTCGCCACAGTGCACAACCCACTGAAAATTTTGGGACCTAAGGGCCAGAAGTAAATAGGTCAGGTAACTTCAGGAGAGCGGGGAATATTGGTTACTGCTTGTCGCATTATCAATGCAATTGGACAAGCAGTTCCACCATATCTAATTTTTCCCCGCGTCAATTTTAAGCCACACATGTTAAACGGAGGTCCAAGTGGATGTGGGGGAAATGCTACTAGAACAGGTTGGATGAATAGACCAATATTTGCGGACATGTTAAAACATTTTGTTTAAAATGTCAAATGTTCAAAAGACAAACCTGTTATTGTTATTATGGACAATCATGAGTCCCATATAACAATTGACAGTTTGGAATTTTCCAAAGATAATGGGATCATTTTAGTGATATTACCCCCCACACACCAGTGGAAAATTACAGCCACTAGATAAAAGCGTTTATAAATCTCTAAAGACAAACTGTAATGTGGCTTGCAATGAATGGATCTTTTCTAATCCCGGTCGTCCCATTAGCATATATGACATAGCTGGTTTATTTGGCAAGGCTTATTTAAAGGCTTTTACTCCTCAGAATATTATAAATGGTTTCAAATCTACTGGGACTTGGCTTTTGAACAGAAATATTTTTACTCCTCATGATTTTCTTGCATCTTATGTGACTGACAGAGATCTTATTGATGAAGATAAAGAGAATAATCAAAGCGTTAGTAGACATAATAACGCCCCTGAAGAACAAAATATTCCTCCCGAAGATCTGAATATTTTACCTGATGCTCAGGCAGGGTCTTGCTCAAAATTTGAAACTCCAAGAACTCCTAGAAAAGAACAATTAAAAACTCTTGTTACTCCTGAACAAATGAAACCGTATCCAAAAGCACTGCCCTGAAAGTCTAATGTTTTATGTAAAAGAAAAGGAGAAAGTAAAATTGTTACAGATACTCCTATCAAACGACAGTTGTTGAGAAACTGAAAATGATAGAAAATAAGAAAAAAAAGACATCTGGAAATCCACATACATCCGTATATTTAACAGAACTTGCAACAAACTAAATTAAAACTCTAAAGACTGACTACCTGTACAGTAAGCAGTTTTGTGATGGCTAATGCTGCCAATATGAATGCTATGAGAAACCAAATTAAAGAGTAAACAGAACCAAATGTTATTACTTACGGTTGTGCTCCACACATTTTAAAGTTGTTATGTAAGGATTTGGAAATTAATGAAATTAAGGAACCTGTTACGTTCGTTGTGAAATACCTCCGAAACAATCATTTTGCCTCCGTGACATACGCAAAAGAAGGAGGAAAAAAATTTACTTTACCTTCTGACTTAAGATGGAACTCACTTGCCGACTGCTTAGAGGGTTTTGTTAAATCATGGCCCACACTTTTTAAAATTATCAAGGAACATAAAAATGAAATTGACAGCATAGTAAGATAGAAAATTTCAAACATTTATTCAAAAAGAACTGCTGAATATTACTTATTACTACTAAAACCTATATCTGTTGCACTTGATAGGCTTCAAAGAAACAATACAATTTTATCAAACGTTGCAGAACAATTTCGCATTCAAGATGGTGGCAGACGCGGATGAAGCGCTCCGAGATCGAGAAAAGAATTTATTGGATAATAATTGTATTTATTGTAAAAAAAAGTAGTGAATGAAATAATAACGTGTTTTATGTGTAGCAAAATCTGCCACAGAAGTTGCTTTCCAAGGATAAAAACAATAAAATTCTTAACCTATGAAATACTGTGGTGCTGTGCTGATAAAGACATTACACACTCAACTCTTAGCTGTATGGTAATTTTGATTAAAGAAAATGAAGCTTCAAGAAGAGAAATCCAACTTATGAAAGATTTAAATAAAGAGATGAAAGAGAAAAATATGCTGCTCAAGAGAAAATACATAACCTCGAAAGTAAAGTAAACAATTCTGAGAGTTCCTATGCAAATATTGTAAAAAATGAGACAAAACCTGAAATTAAAAATGTACCTAGTTTAATAATCAAACCAAGAAATAAACAAGACGCTCAAAAAACAGAATATGACATTCGGCATTATATGAAACCAAATAAACTAAAAATAGGCATAAAAAAATATGAAAACGATAAAAAATGTTGGAATAGTAATCAAATGTCCTACAAAAAATGGCATGGAGGTATATATAAAAGCAGCACTGAATAGCTTAGATAACAATAACTATGAGGTTGAAACAACAAAGTTGAGAAAACCCACAATCAAAATTATTGGAGTTGATGAAAATCTTACATCGGAGGAAATCTTAGCAAATATTAAGGACCAAAACGATTTTGTAGATGAGAATGATGACATAAATATAACTTACCTAAAAAAAAATCAAGAAATAACAATTTAGTTGTTTTTGGCGAATGTTCGCCAAGGCTATTTACCAAACTTATGGACAGAAAAAAACTATTTATCGGTTGGGAACGCTACCCGGTATATGAAAACTTACCAATTACACGATGTTTTAACTGTCAAGAATACTATCATACCAATAAAAACGGCAAAAATAAAACTATCTGTGAAATTTGTTCGGAAGAGCATAACTTTCGTGACCGCCCACGTTATAATAAAAAGTGCAATAATTGTGATATGGCTAATAAAAAATATAAAATTAAACATGAATTAAACCATGAAGCTAGTGACCCAGAATGTCTTACCTACAAATACCGATTACAAACATTAAAAAACAAAACAAACTACACATAATCTATATGGAAACTAAGCAACAGAAAGTCCAAGTTCTTGAAGATTACATGAATAATGAAGAACTGCGTAAAGTAATCAAGCTGAATGGTAAAATCTTTAACGTTATCCATCTAAATATTAGAAGTATTCAAAAAAACTTTGATGAACTATTAGTATTCTTGCAACTTTATAACTTAGCATACTGTGATATTATAATTTTAAGTGAATGTTTCCAAGTCTTGTCCTGTGATCAATAGGTATAATATTTCCGGTTACACACTTCATTACAATAATGCAGATTATAATAAAAATGATGGTGTTCTATTATATTCTAGAAGCGAACTAAATGCTAAAATAGATGATGTTAAAGTTATTAGATCAAATGTAACACTAAGTAGAATTTCCTTTAAAATCGATAATATTACCTTTGGTTTAACAGCACTTTACAGACCACCCTCCACTACAAAACAATGTTTCATAGAAGACATTATATAATTATTTTGAGGATAATCTAAAGAATCAAATTGAATTATTTATAGGAGATATAAATATAAATATAATAGATACAGAAGATCGACACGTTAACACATATCTCTCCACTTTGAACCACTTTGGTTTTTTACCTGCTATAGATTGCACGACCAGAGTAACAACAAATACTGATTCTTGCATAGATCACATATTCATTAGAAAAAAACTAAAAACAAACCATATGTCATGATGCGTTTATTCTTAATTGTAATATCACGGATCACTATCCAGTTATGCTACATATAAGGGATAATAATTATAACGTGCAAAATGCAAACGAAGATATAAAGTATACAGTTTATAAAACTGATCTTGTGAAATTTAAACAACTGATCGAATCTCAGAACTGGACTGACGTAATGAACACACCTAATTCTAATGTAGCAACAGACCATTTCATGAACATAATTCAATATACTTGAGCAATGTAAAACAAAAAAGTATGTAAATATAAAAAAATATCACAAAATCAAATCGTGGATAACTAATGGTATAATAACTTCCATTAAATATCGAGATAAATTTAAAAAACGTCTTTTAAAAAATAAAAATGTAAATTTAATAAATGAATACAAAGCATATCGAAATAACCTAAATAAAATTATATTTCAGGCCAAAAATAGATGTTATCAAAATGAAATAAATACTAATACTAACAACATTAAAAAAGTTTATCATCAAGTTATATAAGAAGCAACCAACGAAGATCACAAAAAAAAATAACCTTAACATACAAATATTTGATGAAACTGGTCGAGATTTTGTAACTGATAAAGAAATGGCAAATTACTGTAATAATTGTTTTATTAATGTTGGTACAAGAATGGCAGAAACCATTGATCATCCTATAGAACCATATAAAACTAAAAGCAATACAACCTTCATGTTCATAAAACCGGTCACACGTAACAAAACATATCAATTCACTAAAAAATAACAGTTCTCCAGGCTTTGATGGAATAACATCTAAACTTATAAAAACCTTTCACTTACATATACTAGACTCTCTCGTACGCATAATAAATTTAACATTCAAAACCGGGATAGGGTGAATGTGCCGTATATTAGAGGGAGATGTATCACTGTAAGAGTGAATAACTCTTTTTCATCTCATACACCTATATCGGCGGGTGTCCCCCAGGGGACAATCCTTTCCCCTCTCCTATATAACCACTATACGTCAGATATCCCCTCCTATCCCAACTCCAATATTATCCTATACGCAGATGATACTGTACTGTATGCAAAGTCATTTTATGCGCAGACCGCGACGCAGAAGGTACGGTATCATCTGCAGACCCTACAGACATTTTTTAAAAAATGGAAAATAAAAATAAATAACGACAAGACAAAGACTATAAATTTCAACAGAAAATTTACAAATATAAAAACATTTAACAAATTACAGATAGACGGACGGACCATTGAGGAGTGTAAGACGGTCAAATATCTAGGAGTAACCTTAGATAAACGGCTGTCTTTCGCTCCTCACGTGACACAGACAATAAATAGGACATACGCAACCCTAAATAAGATGTACCCTCTTGTAAACCGGCGGAGCAAGCTATCCATTGACAATAAGCTGACTCTATACAAAGTCATGTTTAGGCCCATAATGACATACGCATGCCCAGCTTGGAATAATATCTCCGCCCGTCAATGCAAGAGGTTGCAAATTACACAGAATAAATTAATACGACTATTGACGAACGCTGACAGATACACGCCGATAACTGAATTGCACAGGGCAACGAACCTACCTATGATACGTGAGTACATAGATGAAACCTCGCAAGAATTCTTTACCAACAAAATTCAGTTATCGGCACTGACAACAGACATCACAAACATACGTGCAAACCAAAACCCGACACATCGACACACATTAATACACCAGAGACTGCCAATCTACCATACAAGACGGTGACCATAACCAAACGCCACACAGGACAAAAATCCCGCAAAATCAAAAAACCCTCAAACATCCCACCCACAAACCTACCTTGCCCCTACCCGTCGATAATATATATAACCGACCCTCCCCCCTCCCCCACTACTCATAAACCTAAATGTTTTTAACAATATGACAAAATATTAAACAGGTTTTTCTTTATGCTTTTCCTGTATAAATTATGTATTTTCGTTCTGCCCCGTAATGCGCCCGAACTAATGATGAAATATTGAACTGAGGTATAAAAGTAGAGATAATAAATATAAAAGTTTTTTACTGAGATATTTTATAAAAGCTTATCAATTAAAATAAATTCAAGGTCACTCGATACACCAGCCATACCAACGGCCCACATCGGTTATGTTTTTATCAATGATAAATTATAATGGATGTTTTTGTATATAATTGATATTATACAGTACTCACTAATTTCAATGAGTTACCTAGATTTAAGATAGATTTATAAATAATAGGCAATAAAATATTAAAATGGAAATGGTTAACCGACCACTACCAGTTCCCGGTCACACTCACACAATATTGTTTATAATAGTAATAAGATTCTACATTCGAATTCCCCGACCTCGTTCTAGTTTTCGGACACCCTTCCGTTATTTAATGTGTATTTTGCTCCCTGGTGGCTTAAAAGTGAACTACATTAGAAACGCCACAAACGCTGTTCGACAAAGTCTTAAAATAGTGAAAAAGTTTGTGAAGTGTACCATCGGAAATAGTGAGTACAAACACAACCATTTCTATATCTTTTATGTTCTATCATTAGGGATATTTTATATGTCTAAATCTACATTTTTACACATGAAATACATTTTTTTCTGTTCAATTTTCATAGAAATAAGGTGGTCGCCAACCGGCCAGGGCCAATTTCCAAAAACCCTTTTTCGACCATGGTGGTCGAAAACTGGCTAAAATGTCTATTTATATTTCTATCTCTCTCTTCTTTATTTAGAAGGAATAGATTTATTTCTTAGAATTATTTCACCAAGAACAAACACGTTCGTATACTATCCTGTTTTCGACCAATTATTTGCAATTTTCTAAATGTATTATCATCATTAAATAACATGTGGGCGAAAAGGGGCTTACTGGATTTTTAATGGCCTAGTAATCGACCACAGGTCTATTTTAATATGATTTTATATGGCCGAGAAAGAGTCTAGTTTTCGGACACTTGAAAGCTCAGGCCTTATTATTTTCAGATGCATTCCAGAAAAAAAGCTGCCGCCAAGGAAAGAACGAAAAATCCTCTTTTAAGAAACAAAATAAAAAGAAAACATTTTCAGTATTCAGAAGAAACTCTCAAAAGAGCTCTGTTAGAAATAAGGGAAAACAATATAAGCATAAGACAAGCCAGCAGAGATTTCCAAGTTCCCAAAACGACGATCCTTGATCGCCTACATGGGAAAGTTCCCGAAAACCCTAGAACAACGGGACCGGCTCCTTTACTAACCAAAGAAGTAGAACAAAAAATTGCTGACTGGGAGATTACCATAGCCAAATGTGGTTTCCCCATAAAAAAAACGGATCTACTTGACACCGTCGAAAAAATAATTAAAGATAATGGTAAGAAACATTTATTTAAAAACGGAAGACCGGATAAGAAATGGTACATACATTTTCTGAAGCGGCATCCCGAAATTTCGCTTAGGGAAGCAGAGGGCATTAATAAAGCTAGAGCAGTGGTGACAGAAGAAAGCTTAGGATCGTGGTTCCGAGAACTAAAAAATTACTTGACAAATAATGATGTATTGGATATTCTCGAAGAACCAGATCGCATTTTAAATGGCGATGAAACTGGCGTAGCTCTATGTCCTAAAGGTGGAAAGGTGTTGGCCCCGAAAGGTTGGAAAAATTTATATACCATCAATAAAAGTAAAGACAATGGATGTCACTGTCCTGATGGTTTTTACCGGCTCTGGAAAAATATGCCCCCCTCTCATCGTATTTCCGTATGTTGGAGTAGTTATTGACAGCATACCAAAAGGATGGGTTTTGGGCAAATCGGATTCCGGGTGGATGAGGGGGGAAATTTTTTATGAGTATATCGCTAATGATTTTAACAAATGGATCAATGATAACAACATAAAGAGGCCGATACTTCTTTTAATAGATGGGCACAAGTCCCACATGACATTACCCTTAAGTACGTTTTATGATGAAAACTAAATCATTTTATATGCTCTACCACCCAACATGACACATATTCTACAACCAACTGACGTGAGTGTCTTTAAACCACTCAAACAGGAGTGGAAGAGTACGGTTAGAAAATGGCAGACAAAGCCAGAAAACATAAATGTGTCTGTTACAAAAACCAAGTTTTGTCAAGTTCTTCAGAAAGCACTGATGAATACTGAAAACAACATGATAAATCACATAAGAAAGGGAAATGCGGATTGTTCCCATTTAATGCTGATACCATCAGCAACAGACGACAAAGAAAATGATTTAGTGTCTCTTCTCCCAATAAATACCATTCTTAATTTGAAGAAATTTGAAGAAGAAATTCTCTCTATGACAGATAATTATCAGGCATTTGTAAGTACTATCAAATCATACACAATTTGCGTAAGAGAGCAACTGGATTTATCCTTTGACTAGTTGACTATTCATTTGTCTAATTTACCTTTTTACAAATAAACATTATATTTTTTGTTGGAGAACTTGGAAGGGATAGAATTATACTTGAAGCAGTTTTTTTTACTAACTAGTATTAAGTACATTTTTTATAATTTTACGTATGAATGACTAGTGTGAATAAGCGCACATGAATAACGTATGTATTTGTTTTGATGCGCTGTCAGAACTCGGTGAAAAGTCGTAAAGTTAGAGATAAATAATAATGTTACCTTTGTGTTTAAGAGGACATTTGCCCCGTTCACAGGAGGTATTACAGAGTATCAGAAAATAGGTAATTTCCACTTAAATAAATGAGAGAGAAATTTGAAACAAAATATATTCGAAAGAGGAAAGATCCCCCCACGCACCTATTGTGACACATTTTTAATATTTTGCGTTTTTTTGGTTGTGATATATGTTGAAAGTTAGGGAAAAGAGGAATTATGGCTGATTTTGTATGCTTCAAAACATGTATCTAATGACAAAATAAATTAATTCTGCCACAACACGGGTCTAAATTGATGCCTTCTATAATTAAAAAAAAATGTATTTTGGCAAAAGAAAAATTTTATTTTGTAAATCTGTACAGAAACGTATAACCCTGTCGCTAGAAAATATGAGATATTCTATCGTTGTCAGGTGGCGCCGTCGTTGAAGTATTGAGCAACGCATTGCTTATTTATATTTGTAAATACTCATGACTTGCGATCGTATGCAGGTGCGGCTTCCACTATTTCTGTTATTTGCGATTTACTCGTTATATTTTTTAGATATTTCGTTTTAAAACAGACATATGAACCTTTGTTAAAGTGGTGGTAGTGAAGTGTTGGTGTAGTTGTAAACATTTTGAACTTTGTACGTTTTAGTGTTGTGAAGCTGAGACAGATTATCACCTCATCATGGACTATCGTAGGGGTAAAAAATATAAACTGCGGCTGTCAGCTATACGTAAAAAACCGTCAAACATCCTTAAATTCATGTCAACAGGTAAGTAACATATAATATCTATTTTATAGCGACTGACAGAAATTCAGAAATTATTTACAGAAATTATATTTACTCAGAAATTCCCTCGTTAGCGTAGTCTGTACATTTAGACTAAATCTATCACACTATTAGGAAATTGTAGTATTGTAGTTCCGAGACAGGGCTCTTTGGCTAGTTATCATTACAGGAAAAATAATTTTGCAATAATTCATGTGAAATTATGTTCCAATAATTGAAATATTATTGCAAGCTGGCAATAACTTAACGCTTAATAACTAAATTAATATTTGATATATACCAATTCCTTTTTCTGAAAATGCTTACATTTTATGTAACTAACGATTGTTCAACGTTGTTGACAATAACTTCAAAATTTTAGAATAAAAAATTCTGAAAAAATTTCCTCGTACAGCAAATGCCGTGCTTTATCGTAATCTAAAATATCATTTCTATAGTAGGCATATTTTCCAAGATATAATGGATTTAAAATTGGTATGGTCAAAATTTCCTTGAAAGTAGAACATTTTTCAATATAACTTAGAAGAACTTCAATACGTCCAATGTACATTATTCAAATTTCAATGAATGATTTAGAATATTGTCAGGTGACTGACGATATACACTCGAAATTAACGCTTACCCAAAATTTACCATGACTCAGGTTTCTTTCTTTCTAAACAAAAATTTAATGATTGTGTTGCTCAAGAACTTTCATTGTTTGCATATTTATACTCTTTAATTTTATATACATTGTGTGCTATTGTAGCAACACACTATAGAAGTCATTTTTCCATATTTATGGAGGGGGTTACGAATAACCATAATTTTGTCTGCAATTATTTTTTCACTTTCCATGAAGGCTGAACTGATAACTTTTTATTTTAATGTAAGTACCTACATAAAAACATTAAAAGTTTTCCGTGTGATATATTTTTCGAGGTTCCTGGGCTAAATAGCAAGTTTTCAGATTGTGAGCAATTTTTCTAATTGAATTGTGAAGTTTTTCGAAATAAAATATCTATGTTAATTTTTTTCTAGAGCACGAAGCACTGGTCTTCCATGTGTGTCAAAAGCCATATTGTAATCTGATATCATAGCCAATAATACCGCGACAGTAAATCTTCCTGATGAAGAAATGTCTTACAATGCACCAGTGACATTAAAGAGATGGAAAACGTGTTTAGATGCATCAATGCCAGGAAGAACATGTATTATTGTCATTAGAAAATTGTACTGGCGAGACATGCCTAGATTCCCCAATGCCAGGACCACCAAGAATGTCTAAAGATGAAGATATACTAGTATCTGAAAACTGGCAGGAGATGCCCATAGATTCAGCAAGGCCACAAGAAGAGTTGCCGTTTGCTGATGATGTAGATGCTCTAATAAATAAATCAACCCCTGACAAGGAAATTAGAAAATCAGCACCTTTGTCTAATGTGGACAATAAAAAAAAGAAAAAGTGTGAGACTACTGTTATTGAGGGCAATCGAATTGTTAATTTGCAACAATTTATTGAGGCTTTGATGTCGTTAAGTGACCATTCAAAACACACTTTTGGGTGTACTCTCCGAAATTTGCAACTGATTGGTGAACACAGGCATGGTCTGCAATCAAAATTACATTTTAAATGTAATATGTGCAACTATACAGGTACAGTTTCCACATGCCCAGAACAACCGAAAGTAGTGGATATCAATACGTCGGCGGTTGTTGGAATAATGAGCATTGGCGCTGGCTTCTCCCAAATGGAGTCCTTTCTAAGTTCAATGGATATTATTGGATATACCTTCTATGGGTTTTAAATTGTATCAGACAGCGCATAATACCGCCTGCGACACGTGGAAAAATATGGCATGGGATTCAATGAAAGAAGCTGCCGAAGAAGAGGCAAAGTTAGCAATTGAATGTGGTAGTGTCAGCAAAGAGGGAAAACCAATGATCACTGTTGTTTGTGATGCGACGTGGGCAAAAAGGTCATACACAAATGGGGATATAAATTTTTTGTCATTGCGGGTGTATCAGGCTATATATTGGACGTTATTCCCTATCAAGGTACAAATACCTTTCAGGAACTCAAAGGAACTATAAATGAAATCACTCAAAAAGAGAGTGATATGGGTGTTGGAGCTGGAGTTGTTATAGCTTTATCAAAATCCTTGCATGACCCTAGTAAGGCAACTCTTTTTTTTGATAACTATTTTGCTGGCCTGCCGCTTTTTATTTATCTCAAAGAACAAATGAATATATGTAGTCTAGGCACATTGCGCAGTACTAGACTTGCTGGTTGCCCAATTGAAACAAAGTTCTAAAAAGACAAGGAAGGGGGCAATACGATTACAAAACAGATAAAGACAAGAACCTTATTGTAGTAAAATGGGTTGATAACAGAGCTGTGTTATTAGGCAGTACTGTGTACGGAATAGAGCCAACGGATACCGTGAAAACGTTCAGTAAAACTGCTAAGGCAAAAGTAGATGTAAACTATCCTGCTATAGTAAAACAATACAATAAGCATATGGGAGGCGTAGATACTGCTAATGCTTTGATGGGCCTCTATAAAACACCCCATAAAGCCAAACGTTGGTACTTTCCTGTATTTGCATATCTTCTGGATGTATGCGTAATAAATGCTTGGTTGCTTTACAGAATGGATTGCACTGCCTTGAAACAAAAATTCATGCCTCACAAACAGTTCAAGTTAGAAATCGTGACAGCTTTGTCTCGATGTGGAAAGGAATTCAGAAAGGGGCGACCAAGTTCTAATGGTGATGTATTAACGATACAGCGTCCGATTGTTGAAAGGGCTGATTGTTATGCCCACTGGCCAGTACATACAAGTAAGGGAAGATGCAGGAACTGTGTTAAGGATACAAGCCGTCTGAAATGCGAAAAATGTGATTGTAGGTTATGTCTTACTGATACTAAAAACTGTTTCAAAGCCTTCCACCTAAATAAATAAACCTAATGTATAGTTTTTGTAACTTTTCTAAATAATAAAAAATAATGAGTAAAATGAAATTATGATTGTTTTAATGGACTCTGTAACCATATGGTTACAATCTCTAATTTCACAACTATTGTAATTATGAATATATTAATTTTGTTAATGAGGTCAGTAAAGGTTTTTACATTAGCTGCAGAAATAAAATAATTTTACTAAGGTCCCTTAATATCTTGCCCGTTAAGGGATATACAAATTAATGTAACCATATGGTCGCCGAAACCGATAAAGGGTTAAGGCAATTAAATCCTGTGAAACCCCACTGTCCTGTTGGGAACAGCATAAGACTTTTAGAAACGCTACTTATGGTATGTCGTACAAAAATCTCAAACTGATATTATATTACAGTTTTTACAGATGACTATACGCAAGCAAGCAAAAAATGTCAGAAGGTAGAAGAAACTTCAGACCTAAATTCTGATACGGAAATGGGGAGGCAAATCAAAACCCCGGCAAGATTGTATGTATGTAGTTCAGTTCATTCTGTGATAGTTTCTTTTATTCTGATTGTTGTTCGATTGTAAAAATGCAAAACCAAGTATATTAAAAAATCTTCATAATTGTAAATTTCATCATTTTGTAACAGTTTGTCACAAATTATGACAGATATTTTGTGAGTTTGCTTATATTGTATTTATTTTTAGTGAAAGTCTCTGAGAAAGCCAATCCTACGACTTCTACAAGGGAATCATAATAATAAAGAGCAGTTGGTGCGAGCCCCTTCCTCTTTGCGATCTTAAGGTACATGCTGTCGAGACGCGCTTCATTTCGCCGGCCCGTGCCCGCCTCGAAAGTGATCGGGACGGAATTCTACAGTGTATAGGCTATACTCGGTTCCGGTATTTCTCCGGGTTTTCCCGTTACTACCGGACGAAAGTCAGCTATCTCTCTCGCCTCTTATTTTTAGGAATGGGCAGTGAAGGGACGGTAGGGGAGGACGATTTGGCGAAATGTCACGAAATTTTTGCTGAAACGTCAAAAATTTCCGGTTTTCGTTCGGTCCTGTGGCGCCGAATTTTCGATTTTGACCTTGCAATTTACGATGCGGATCAAGTAGAATTCTTTCTCCTTCCGTCGCTATGCCGTACGGTCGTCGGGAAGGTGAATTTCGTAAAATATGAACGTTTTAAGATTGCACGTTTTTGCACTTTTTTCCACCTCGAAATGCGCTTTTCATTTTTGCGGTTTTTCGCCTATATCTCGGAAACGGTTGGAGTTAGCTCTAAAATAAAAAATCTCAAAGAACAAGTCCGTTTCTTGAGGAATCCTCCGGTTCCATCGGAATTTTTGTAAGGTTCTTCCTTTCAGAGATATCGCACGAAATATGAGGCGGTGTAGGGCGAAAAATGCGAAAAATAGGTACATTTTTCCCTTTAAACCCTCATAACTCCTAAACGGAGCCTCCTAGGACGAAAATGTTCGACCCTATCGAATTTGTAGAAAATTCAATTTTTTAAAAGTCGTCTTTTTTATTTTCTTCCTACTCCAAATATAAACGAGCTACGGGCGGTCAAAGTGCAGGCTTATCCATTCATGGCTAAAAGACAAACTACTTATACCATTTGAACCAAACTTATGACAAGAGCTAGAGTAGCGCGACGGCGTGCACTTCTGATTCACAGGCGCAAGATGAAGTCTTACCGTGGTTTCCAGAACGCAAGTAACTGAAAACCCTGTATGCGCCAAAAAGTTAAAAAGTGAGAAAAAAAGTAGCGTTTTAAAAAGTGAAAAATAATAGAAAGTGTTAATAAGAAAGGCAAGTGGCCGTGAACAACAAATCAACTCACGAAAACACGGTGAGTGTGAGAAAATTTAAAAATAAAATTATAGTGACTTTGACATAAAAACTTTGAAAACCAGAATAGTCTCAAACCCCTTTTTCAAATTTTTTCGGATACATAACCTCAAAATTAAAAGCGAGTTCCAAAACCAAAAGTAATACCCCCGACCGGTTGGTTGAAACCGGTCGAGGAATGGAAGACAAAACAAAGAAAATGGAAGAAGGAAGAGCTGCGGCCTTCCTAGCGATAAACAAACAAAGAGAAATTAAAAAAGCAAGTAACCTAACCTCCGGAAACGAGACTGATAGGTCAACTATCAGTCTCGGAGGAGAAAACAGGAAAAAAGGAAAAAAGACAAAGAGGAAACACTCAGAAATAGGAGCAGGCAATGTGAGTAGCGACGCCAGTGCCAATAGTATAATAATGGCGCCCCCAAAAGTTAGGAACACTCAAGAAAAGGAAGAGGAAAAAGAACAGTTAGTAGAACTATTCCAAATAAGAAAAGGAAGAGCGCCGGAGGTAGGAAATAAAACATTCACGCATCCAATCGCGAAATCAAAAAACACAAAAAATACAAAGGAAGAGAATACTATCACCATTGAAAATAGACACGAAGGAAAAGTAAATGTAGATGAAGACATGGATGTAGTACCAACGCCTCAGCCCCAGTCCCAGAAGGAACAACAAGACCAAAGCGACCCGCCGAAAGCAACAAAAAAACCGCCTCCCATAATCATACATGGGAGGCTGGTAAACCATCAAAATTTAAATATATTTTTAAAAAGCAAGCTAAGCGGCGGGCACTTATGGAAACACAGCGCCAATAATACAACGCTCCAACTCCAAAGCAAAGAGGACTGGGGAAGAGTCAACAGATACCTTGATCAAGCCGAGGTACAATATCATACCTACACCCCTAGGGATGAAAAAACGCATGCTTTCATCCTTAGGGGTTTATACCACGAGATCAAGACGAAGGAAATTGAGGAGGAACTCGAAAGAGACTACAAGATCAAGGTTAAAAGCCTATATACCTTACGCGGGACAAGAAATCCCGCGTATATGATAACAACAAGCAACGAGATCACGCTGCGGGATCTGCAATTGAAAGTTAAATGCATAGACCATACAGCGGTGTACTGGGAGCGTCAGTTCAACGCTAAAGGGATAATTCAATGTCATCGGTGCCAGCAGTGGGGCCATGCGACAACGAACTGCAGAGCAGCCCCCCACTGCTTGAAATGCGCCGGTGATCATATGACGCGCCAGTGCACCAAGGCGACGGATACGCCAGCTAAATGCTTCAATTGCAGAGAAGCCCACCCGGCAAACAGCGTGGTCTGCAAGGTATATAGGCAAAAAATGGACGCAATAAACCAACGTTCGAGAAGAGTTCCTCCTCCCCCCGAAACGAAGTATGTAGCAGCTCCATTGCCGAGAACAAACGCCTGGAACAGACAACAATCACCTGGAACCCCCCAAACGAGAGAGGAATACCCGCCGCTACCGGGAAGAAGAGAGAGAACATCGTCGCCGCCCCGCACGCAGCCGCAGCCACAGCCTCACAGTAGAGATGGAATGGATCATCTCCATCAGTTGAGACAAAAAATGGAGCTCATGTCAACGCTAATAAATATTCGGCAAATGCTCAGGTGGGTAGATGAGCTCAATGGGGAGCTTCAGAAATGCACCAGTGCCTGGGAGAAATTCCAGGCAATGGTGTCGTTCTTCGAGAGTCTGCCCGCTGATGCCTTTTAAACTCAAGGTTTCTTCCTGGAACGCAAATGGTATAGGTAATAAAATACCTTTTCTAATTAATTATATAACGAGGCACAAAATCGACATTATGCTTCTTAACGAAACAAAACTCAACAGACGAGATAAGCTTCGCGTCCGAGGGTATACGACAATTCAAAAAGATAGGGCCGACAATAACAGGGGTGGCGGAGTGGCAGTGCTCATAAAGTCGGATATTGCCCATACGCATCGTGTTCTACGGAATACCTCCGTGGAACACGTGTGTGTGACGCTAGAAGGCGGCATGAGCATTGTGGCCGCGTATAACAGGCCCGCGAACGGCTTCACAGCGGGTTGCCTTGAGAATCTACTGAACGCAAGCCCGCGCTGCCTGCTCATAGGCGACCTTAACGCTCGGCATAACGCATGGAACTGCCATCGTAACAACGCTAACGGCAACACTCTGTACGATTACGCGAGTAATCGTAATGTCATTGTGCAATATCCGGACGATCCCACGCATTTTCCGGATAACGGTACAACGCCTACCACCCTCGACATAGTGGTCAACAAGGGTGTGAGGGACTCCACACAGCCAGTGGCTCTGGAGGAGCTCACATCTGACCACAACCCGATTCTACTAGAACTGGGTAATATGTCGAGGGAAGACATAACACAAAAAATCACTTCTTACAGAGACGCCGACTGGCGCCTCTATAAGACACACATAAACACAAACTTGACACTAACAAATCAAATCACTACAGTCGCCGATCTCGAAAATGTAGTGGATGAGTTTACACGAGTATTGCAGAATGCCAAACGGAGTGTTGCAAATGTTATAACTATAAATCCCTACAAGGACCGACTTGACGACGCGGTCAGACAGGATATTAGGGAGAAAAATAGACTTAGGCGACTTTGGCAGAGAAATCGAGATGCCGACGCTAGGGCCGAAATGATCAGGCTGCAAGGGCGGATCAGGACCGCCATAAACACCGCAAAAAACCGGAAATGGCGGGATAGGCTGGAGGCGTTGAATCCTCAAGACAACTCGCTGTGGAAGCTAACGAGAGCAATGAAAAATACGCGGGAACCCATGCCCGCCTTGACCAACGCAAACGGACGAACGGCTTTGACAGACGCGCAAAAAGCGAATGACCTAGCTACACACTTCCAGACCGTACATAACACAAATGTACCAAACAATTTAGAACAAGACCGCATCGAAAACGACATAAACGAAATAATTGGTCATGACATCCAATTGACCAGACGAGAATTTCTAAAAGTCATGACCAAGCCCTCGGAAATAGCGGGCATTATCAGGACCCTACCGAACGACAAAGCTCCGGGGAAAGACGCTATCGAGTACAAGCTACTCAAACATCTACCGAGGAAAGGCATTGTACAATTGACGTACATTGTAAACGCGATCCTACGGCTGCAACACTGGCCCAGCCAGTGGAAGTGTGCCGTGGTCGTGCCGATCCCAAAGCCGAACAAAAACTCGAAGCTCGTCGGCAGTTATCGACCAATCTCGCTACTGTCGACGATCTCCAAGTTGGTTGAGAAGATCATCCTGGTCAGGCTCAACACTGCCCAGGATGAACTTCACATCGACGACGAGTGTCAATTCGGCTTCAGGAAAGGCAGGAGCACGACGCATCAGGTCGTTAGGATCGTGAATGACGTCAAAGTACAATGCAACCTCGGTAAAAGCACCGCCATGGTGCTCCTAGATGTTGAGAAAGCCTTCGATACCGTCTGGATACCGGGACTTATACACAAACTAAACATACTAGACTTCCCTACACACATAACCAAACTGATTCACTCTTTCCTGACAGACAGGTCGCTGCAGGTCAGAGTGAATAATAAACTCTCAACACGGCGGGATATTCGCGCGGGCGTCCCCCAGGGGTCGTGCCTATCACCTAAGTTGTACAATCTATACGTATCGGACTTCCCGGAATTCCCGAATACTAAACTTGCCAAGTACGCCGACGACACAGCCATGTATGTGCACTCGCACAACGCCCAAGCAGCGAATATGCTGCTGAAGGCACACATGGCTCGTGCCACGGCGTATTACGACAAGTGGAAGATTCGGGTAAACACCGAGAAGTCTGAGACCGTACTCTTCACGCGCCGAGCTACAGAAAATCGCATTTTAACGCCAATTTCGATCAGGGGTCAAGAAATTCCAATTAAAAGGTGCGTGAAGTATCTGGGGGTACATCTGGACAGACGGCTGACCTTCAACATACACGTAAACGAAACAGTACGAAAGGTCTACTCCATGTCCAGGAGTCTGTATCCGCTCCTGGCAAGGGGTAGCGGACTAAATAGGACAAATAAAAAACTATTGTACACAATGGTGATCAGGCCGGCCATCACATACGCGGCACCGGTGTGGTGCAGCATCCCGGTCACGACAATGAAAAAACTCCAAGTCCTGGAGCACAAATTTATGCGCCTCATCTCTGATTCGGGCAGATACACCTCCCTCAGAGATTTATATGATCGTTGTAACGACATAACACCACTAGCGGACTTCATCCGGGACACATCACAAAAATTCTACGAGTTTCGACTGGGTGAAAGTCCGCTTACACGCAACATTACCCAAATAAGAATGCATAATGCCCCTTTCCAAATTAAACACCCATTACCATACCAGGCGTTGCCTATCTTTCGGCAGCCTCTATAGCCACACTCTATCCTACCAAAACTTCCAACTATCATACACTTTTCACCACCATATCTTTTATTCTGTATCTATCTCTTTCCTTCTTCTTGTTTGTTATATGTTTGTATTTTTGTAATTTTTGTCATTTTGTACTTTTTTGTTAAAAATTCAATTTAGACCGATAAACCTTTGTAAAAATTCTAATCATTTTAAACTCAATCTTCCTTTCCCACAACCAAAATTTCCCAGCGGCGAGCAGACTGTTGGAGTAACTTGTTTAAATGGAGCTTTTCCAATTGAGTTCGTCTCCATCTAAGCAACAAAATTTTAAAAAGTGTTTTTTCCATAAAATAGATTTAAGTTTTTATATCCATTGTTTTTAGTTAAGATTTTAACATGTTCAAGCTAATTGATAATTTTAATTAAGCCGCCACAGGCGGCAGGAGTTTTATCTACTTTATAAATTTTATTGAGCTGAACCGGTCAAGACCCGTCCAACCGCACTAACACCACGACGCTGCGCGACGTGGTTGTACGGTTGGCTCCGGGTCATGATCCGGGGAGGTATAAATTGTATTTAAAAACTGAATAAATTTGTTGATGATGATGATGATGGCGCAAGATGATGAGTTCGAATCCGGATGTTATTTTTCACTTTTTTTTTATTTTCAACCATAATATTTAATATTTGCCGTGATATTTACATATATATCACATCTAATAATTTTTTTTACTTTTAATAACAAGCATTTTTTGTCAAAAATATGGGCAATTTTTTATTTATAAGTATAATAATTTAATCCGACAGTTGCCACTTTCATGAAATGTATTGCATAATCAACTTCAAAAAACTGTAATCCTATGTCACCTCATACTAATTCAGATACAGATTACTGGTAAGAGGTATATTTAGGTGTATTATATTATTTATATTACTAATCAAGATTCAAACATATGATAGGTAGGTAGGTACTTTGTGTCGGGTAACAATTCAGTCACTGTTAAGAATAATAATAATTATTAAATATACTTCACTAATAGTGGTTCGCGGGTTATTCGAAACTCACTTTATTTCCCAACAAATTATGCGACTTTAATTTTAAGTGACAATGACATATAATTCTAAGGAACTTAAAATCTCCAAAAAAAATTAAAATAATAGGTTCAATTACAGTAGGAATATTAAAAAGAACGCTCCACTGAACATGGTATCACAGATTTCCACTAACTCTTAATAAAAACAGCGAAATATTTCAATTCAATAACCAATAATTACACTTCTTAAATATTTTGTACATTATCCTATCAAACAATCACCTGTATGGTTCATTACGCGATAGCGTAGTGACTCTATACATGCAAATAAAACCTGGCAGTAATAACGGTACCGATAGTGTTACCGGCAGGTAGGGTAGGCAGTGACTTCTCCGTCTCTTAATATTGTGGCTCCATCTAACACTGGAAAGTAGTACTATACAGTGAGAACAAGATCACTTGAGCACAAAGCACTGAAATGTTTGGAAATTTTCCAGCATTACATTCGGTTTCAGCCACAGTGTCTTCTATTTTACTTTATACAACCGCATATTAATAAACGTATATAAATCTTTTTATTTATTATTTCTAAACGTATAAGAATAACAAAGACATAGTTACTGATCTATGTACTCGGAGTTGATTTTCGTAATGCCCTTTTATTCCATATTACCTACCATATTTCATATCACCAAATCACAGATACTCTAATCAGAAATAAAATATTTGCAAATATTATTTACTTTTACTCACAAGTAACAAGTACAGAAAATATCAAATATCCACAGACTTATTTTGCATTAGGAAAAGTCATTTTCGAATTGATACCGTACATCTTCAAATTAGGAAAGTAGGCACAGGAAAAGAACTTACCCGAAAAGTTTTGTATTTTCATCGAGTGTGCGAATCTTGAAAACGACGCTAAGATAAACAATTGTGATTGCATCATTGTTTGTGATATTGTGTCTTCAAGCAATACATGTTATAATTAGTGTCAATTTAATTATAATTTACCAATCGTTTTTCTCAAAACGCTACAATATTTGCCTGGATTACTATTAGGTACTCTATTAATATTATTTATATATATATACTTATCTGTTACAGGTTTCAATTTTGCAAATTGTTTCGTTGTTTGCTCTAAACTTTCTGTCCTCGAATCACATATCCTCCAGGAAGAAGTTATTCTTTGTAAGTACATTATCTATATATATTATCATTCGAACACCACTTATATACATAATGAGAACTAAATTGGTATACTTTTAAAAACAATTATGGGAATATATCTGTTCCTATTAAAAAAAAAGGATATCCTACAAACACACACACATGTGCATACATTCAACATAAGTACAAATTGTCTTACACATTTTCATTTTTAATTGAATTAAAGCACTATCAATGCCATTCCTTCTTATTACAGTTGCAAATTGCTAAAGATGCCTAGACAGGGTAACAATTTAACTCGACGAAAAGGATCATCTGCCGTTGAGCAATCAGCCAGACCCACTAAAACTAACGTTGCTGTGGACCTATCTGATGGATATGTGACCCCTTCTAAAAGAGTGAAAACTAACATTGAAGCACCAGCTGATGCTTTCACTATTTCACAACATGAACATATACCGCTGGATGTTATCGAACTTCTCCCTGCAGCACCATCTAGGAAGAAGATTGTAATATTACAAAATATTTTGATTCTTCCCGCCCATAATTTAAAAAAAGGCAAACCCACAGTATCTTATTGTACTGTACATGTAAGTGATGTACGTCACAATGACCATTCCTACATGGTTTCTAAGCCTAAAAACTATGTTCAAAATGCTGTTCAGTTAATAGCTTCAAACAAACATAAGGCCTCTTCAATTTTAAAAGAATTATCTTTGGAACATATGGGCCCACTCATCATGAGAATGGTGGACATATTTCCAACTTCAAAGGCTGATCATTTTGAAGCGGACTGTTCCTCTAAAGGTATGTATTATTTTAACATTACATTACATCACTTTAGTTATAATTTTAAAGGACATCTTTTAAATTTTTATAAATATATTTGAAACTGATATATGTAACAAATTAAATAGGAAAGCAGAATATTCCAAACAGTGACATTTTATGTTATTATCTTGAATGGATTAATGTAAAATATTATAACATTTATTTTTCCCCTCACAATTTATCTTTAACAACATTACATTTTGAATTGTCCATAAAAGCCATAAATATTTTTAGAATTGTTCAAAACCTTCAACCATTTCTTACCAAATAGTTAGCATTATTACTATTTCCGCTTCAAAATAATATATTGGATCAATGATCAGATTATTTTCCTACAACATAATTTTCCATTGATTATCAATTATTTTCCAAAATTATTTATGTACATTTTTTTAAAACTTACAGATATACTTTCTCTACAAGAAAAGATTATTTCAACTAGCCCACTACATACACGGTAAAAACGAATTTGTTAATTTAAGTAAAATTGTTTTGTTAACTTTTTTTTGTTAATTTTAAAATATTATTATTCATTCAAAATATTATTAACATGTTCTAAGCAACGGCCAATTTAGAAGCAACTAAATAATTTATTTGTTAGTTCTTTAAATTTGATAAGTAATTTGTTTGATACAAACATAACTTTTGTGAATTCAAAAAAGTATTGGATCAAATAAATATTTATGGTAAGCCATATATTCATTCTGTTCAAATATAAATGTGGTTTAAAATAATTAAGTATTATAATCAGTTCAATAAAAACTATTTGTTCTATTTAAGAGACATTTTCTGTAGAATAATAAAAACGAACTGTTTTCGAGTAACACAAACATTTTTTGATTTAAGCACTTTTGTTTCGTTTCATATAATTATTAATTTTAATTAAATAACATTTATTTCGGGATGATTACTTAAATATTTGAAATAACAAAATATTTTTTTGGCGTCTTTAAGAATTAACCAATCACAATACACAAAATCATTATGTGGAAATAATACCCTATCACAGCATTTCCCGGTAAAAATTGTCGGGAGCGTCGTTATTCGCACCACCGCTGTAAGCGCGACTGCGTGTTGTGTTATTGCATCATATGCTTTTCCAGTTCTAATAGGTAAATAGTGTAGATACATAGGAATCAGTGTTTTATGTGTGATGTGTTATTTCATTTTACCTATAAGGTAACTATATATTATACTATTATATCTAGTGTATTATATTCTAAATTATGTTTATGTAACTGGGATACAATGCTATATACTATTGTATTGTTTACCAATCTATTTTATAATTATTATTTTACAGATTGTAAAGATGGAGGACTTCTTAAATAAAATAAATCTTGGACGTTATTTGGATGTTTTTAACGGTAAGTTATAAATATTAGGTATTTAATATTTTATTATATTTATAGATGTACAGATTGTCCTAGTACGTTTTCTCACCTCAGTTATATAGGCAGTTTATTTCGATTTATTCTTACTAACCTATATATAGCTATATACTTACATAGTAACTTTAAATAATTTAAAGTATATAATTACCTATGTATATTTTTTCCAAATTAGCACGTAAGATTTATCTATTTTGATTTAAAAATATAAATATATACCTATAAGTAAATCTAGATTTTCAAGTAGGATATCACAGTTAGTAGTTCATTTGTGCATTGACATTTTTATGTCATGCTTTGCACAAGCTTATGGTAGTATTAAAGTTAATGTACACGTGGGGTGTTCCATTTAGATAATTTTTCACACGAAAATACATATAAACTAAGTAATAAAAGCCATTTTTTTTATGATAAATGTTTGATCAAAGACCTGATTTATAATTAATTAAATTATTAATTTTACGACAGAATTTATATAGTGCGTATACAATTTTGTATAGCATACAGGATCTTTGTTTAAAGAGATGGAGATCTATTCAAAAATGATATTCTAAAGACAAAAATAAACGAGATCCAAAAAGAATTGCCGTTTTCAAATAACCAAATTATCAATTTGGGATTAAGAATGTTTGAAAAAATAAAAATAGGCAATTTAATATTTTGTATTCTCTAGTATACCAGTGGCGGCCCGTGAAATTTCGGTGAGCTATAACTTGTTAAAGGAGCATGGGACCCATGCCAAACTTTAATGGATCACTACCAAGGTCAAAAAGAGACATTTCATGGAAAAAAATATTTGACTGGAATTTGCGAAATTTTTTTTCAAAAAGTGCAGTGCAGTGCAGTTTGCTTATATTGTATTTATTTTTAGTGAAAGTCTCTGAGAAAGCCAATCCTACGACTTCTACAAGGGAATCATAATAATAAAGAGCAGTTGGTGCGAGCCCCTTCCTCTTTGCGATCTTAAGGTACATGCTGTCGAGACGCGCTTCATTTCGCCGGCCCGTGCCCGCCTCGAAAGTGATCGGGACGGAATTCTAGTGTATAGGCTATACTCGGTTCCGGTATTTCTCCGGGTTTTCCCGTTACTACCGGACGAAAGTCAGCTATCTCTCTCGCCTCTTATTTTTAGGAATGGGCAGTGAAGGGACGGTAGGGGAGGACGATTTGGCGAAATGTCACGAAATTTTTGCTGAAACGTCAAAAATTTCCGGTTTTCGTTCGGTCCTGTGGCGCCGAATTTTCGATTTTGACCTTGCAATTTACGATGCGGATCAAGTAGAATTCTTTCTCCTTCCGTCGCTATGCCGTACGGTCGTCGGGAAGGTGAATTTCGTAAAATATGAACGTTTTAAGATTGCACGTTTTTGCACTTTTTTCCACCTCGAAATGCGCTTTTCATTTTTGCGGTTTTTCGCCTATATCTCGGAAACGGTTGGAGTTAGCTCTAAAATAAAAAATCTCAAAGAACAAGTCCGTTTCTTGAGGAATCCTCCGGTTCCATCGGAATTTTTGTAAGGTTCTTCCTTTCAGAGATATCGCACGAAATATGAGGCGGTGTAGGGCGAAAAATGCGAAAAATAGGTACATTTTTCCCTTTAAACCCTCATAACTCCTAAACGGAGCCTCCTAGGACGAAAATGTTCGACCCTATCGAATTTGTAGAAAATTCAATTTTTTAAAAGTCGTCTTTTTTATTTTCTTCCTACTCCAAATATAAACGAGCTACGGGCGGTCAAAGTGCAGGCTTATCCATTCATGGCTAAAAGACAAACTACTTATACCATTTGAACCAAACTTATGACAAGAGCTAGAGTAGCGCGACGGCGTGCACTTCTGATTCACAGGCGCAAGATGAAGTCTTACCGTGGTTTCCAGAACGCAAGTAACTGAAAACCCTGTATGCGCCAAAAAGTTAAAAAGTGAGAAAAAAAGTAGCGTTTTAAAAAGTGAAAAATAATAGAAAGTGTTAATAAGAAAGGCAAGTGGCCGTGAACAACAAATCAACTCACGAAAACACGGTGAGTGTGAGAAAATTTAAAAATAAAATTATAGTGACTTTGACATAAAAACTTTGAAAACCAGAATAGTCTCAAACCCCTTTTTCAAATTTTTTCGGATACATAACCTCAAAATTAAAAGCGAGTTCCAAAACCAAAAGTAATACCCCCCGACCGGTTGGTTGAAACCGGTCGAGGAATGGAAGACAAAACAAAGAAAATGGAAGAAGGAAGAGCTGCGGCCTTCCTAGCGATAAACAAACAAAGAGAAATTAAAAAAGCAAGTAACCTAACCTCCGGAAACGAGACTGATAGGTCAACTATCAGTCTCGGAGGAGAAAACAGGAAAAAAGGAAAAAAGACAAAGAGGAAACACTCAGAAATAGGAGCAGGCAATGTGAGTAGCGACGCCAGTGCCAATAGTATAATAATGGCGCCCCCAAAAGTTAGGAACACTCAAGAAAAGGAAGAGGAAAAAGAACAGTTAGTAGAACTATTCCAAATAAGAAAAGGAAGAGCGCCGGAGGTAGGAAATAAAACATTCACGCATCCAATCGCGAAATCAAAAAACACAAAAAATACAAAGGAAGAGAATACTATCACCATTGAAAATAGACACGAAGGAAAAGTAAATGTAGATGAAGACATGGATGTAGTACCAACGCCTCAGCCCCAGTCCCAGAAGGAACAACAAGACCAAAGCGACCCGCCGAAAGCAACAAAAAAACCGCCTCCCATAATCATACATGGGAGGCTGGTAAACCATCAAAATTTAAATATATTTTTAAAAAGCAAGCTAAGCGGCGGGCACTTATGGAAACACAGCGCCAATAATACAACGCTCCAACTCCAAAGCAAAGAGGACTGGGGAAGAGTCAACAGATACCTTGATCAAGCCGAGGTACAATATCATACCTACACCCCTAGGGATGAAAAAACGCATGCTTTCATCCTTAGGGGTTTATACCACGAGATCAAGACGAAGGAAATTGAGGAGGAACTCGAAAGAGACTACAAGATCAAGGTTAAAAGCCTATATACCTTACGCGGGACAAGAAATCCCGCGTATATGATAACAACAAGCAACGAGATCACGCTGCGGGATCTGCAATTGAAAGTTAAATGCATAGACCATACAGCGGTGTACTGGGAGCGTCAGTTCAACGCTAAAGGGATAATTCAATGTCATCGGTGCCAGCAGTGGGGCCATGCGACAACGAACTGCAGAGCAGCCCCCCACTGCTTGAAATGCGCCGGTGATCATATGACGCGCCAGTGCACCAAGGCGACGGATACGCCAGCTAAATGCTTCAATTGCAGAGAAGCCCACCCGGCAAACAGCGTGGTCTGCAAGGTATATAGGCAAAAAATGGACGCAATAAACCAACGTTCGAGAAGAGTTCCTCCTCCCCCCGAAACGAAGTATGTAGCAGCTCCATTGCCGAGAACAAACGCCTGGAACAGACAACAATCACCTGGAACCCCCCAAACGAGAGAGGAATACCCGCCGCTACCGGGAAGAAGAGAGAGAACATCGTCGCCGCCCCGCACGCAGCCGCAGCCACAGCCTCACAGTAGAGATGGAATGGATCATCTCCATCAGTTGAGACAAAAAATGGAGCTCATGTCAACGCTAATAAATATTCGGCAAATGCTCAGGTGGGTAGATGAGCTCAATGGGGAGCTTCAGAAATGCACCAGTGCCTGGGAGAAATTCCAGGCAATGGTGTCGTTCTTCGAGAGTCTGCCCGCTGATGCCTTTTAAACTCAAGGTTTCTTCCTGGAACGCAAATGGTATAGGTAATAAAATACCTTTTCTAATTAATTATATAACGAGGCACAAAATCGACATTATGCTTCTTAACGAAACAAAACTCAACAGACGAGATAAGCTTCGCGTCCGAGGGTATACGACAATTCAAAAAGATAGGGCCGACAATAACAGGGGTGGCGGAGTGGCAGTGCTCATAAAGTCGGATATTGCCCATACGCATCGTGTTCTACGGAATACCTCCGTGGAACACGTGTGTGTGACGCTAGAAGGCGGCATGAGCATTGTGGCCGCGTATAACAGGCCCGCGAACGGCTTCACAGCGGGTTGCCTTGAGAATCTACTGAACGCAAGCCCGCGCTGCCTGCTCATAGGCGACCTTAACGCTCGGCATAACGCATGGAACTGCCATCGTAACAACGCTAACGGCAACACTCTGTACGATTACGCGAGTAATCGTAATGTCATTGTGCAATATCCGGACGATCCCACGCATTTTCCGGATAACGGTACAACGCCTACCACCCTCGACATAGTGGTCAACAAGGGTGTGAGGGACTCCACACAGCCAGTGGCTCTGGAGGAGCTCACATCTGACCACAACCCGATTCTACTAGAACTGGGTAATATGTCGAGGGAAGACATAACACAAAAAATCACTTCTTACAGAGACGCCGACTGGCGCCTCTATAAGACACACATAAACACAAACTTGACACTAACAAATCAAATCACTACAGTCGCCGATCTCGAAAATGTAGTGGATGAGTTTACACGAGTATTGCAGAATGCCAAACGGAGTGTTGCAAATGTTATAACTATAAATCCCTACAAGGACCGACTTGACGACGCGGTCAGACAGGATATTAGGGAGAAAAATAGACTTAGGCGACTTTGGCAGAGAAATCGAGATGCCGACGCTAGGGCCGAAATGATCAGGCTGCAAGGGCGGATCAGGACCGCCATAAACACCGCAAAAAACCGGAAATGGCGGGATAGGCTGGAGGCGTTGAATCCTCAAGACAACTCGCTGTGGAAGCTAACGAGAGCAATGAAAAATACGCGGGAACCCATGCCCGCCTTGACCAACGCAAACGGACGAACGGCTTTGACAGACGCGCAAAAAGCGAATGACCTAGCTACACACTTCCAGACCGTACATAACACAAATGTACCAAACAATTTAGAACAAGACCGCATCGAAAACGACATAAACGAAATAATTGGTCATGACATCCAATTGACCAGACGAGAATTTCTAAAAGTCATGACCAAGCCCTCGGAAATAGCGGGCATTATCAGGACCCTACCGAACGACAAAGCTCCGGGGAAAGACGCTATCGAGTACAAGCTACTCAAACATCTACCGAGGAAAGGCATTGTACAATTGACGTACATTGTAAACGCGATCCTACGGCTGCAACACTGGCCCAGCCAGTGGAAGTGTGCCGTGGTCGTGCCGATCCCAAAGCCGAACAAAAACTCGAAGCTCGTCGGCAGTTATCGACCAATCTCGCTACTGTCGACGATCTCCAAGTTGGTTGAGAAGATCATCCTGGTCAGGCTCAACACTGCCCAGGATGAACTTCACATCGACGACGAGTGTCAATTCGGCTTCAGGAAAGGCAGGAGCACGACGCATCAGGTCGTTAGGATCGTGAATGACGTCAAAGTACAATGCAACCTCGGTAAAAGCACCGCCATGGTGCTCCTAGATGTTGAGAAAGCCTTCGATACCGTCTGGATACCGGGACTTATACACAAACTAAACATACTAGACTTCCCTACACACATAACCAAACTGATTCACTCTTTCCTGACAGACAGGTCGCTGCAGGTCAGAGTGAATAATAAACTCTCAACACGGCGGGATATTCGCGCGGGCGTCCCCCAGGGGTCGTGCCTATCACCTAAGTTGTACAATCTATACGTATCGGACTTCCCGGAATTCCCGAATACTAAACTTGCCAAGTACGCCGACGACACAGCCATGTATGTGCACTCGCACAACGCCCAAGCAGCGAATATGCTGCTGAAGGCACACATGGCTCGTGCCACGGCGTATTACGACAAGTGGAAGATTCGGGTAAACACCGAGAAGTCTGAGACCGTACTCTTCACGCGCCGAGCTACAGAAAATCGCATTTTAACGCCAATTTCGATCAGGGGTCAAGAAATTCCAATTAAAAGGTGCGTGAAGTATCTGGGGGTACATCTGGACAGACGGCTGACCTTCAACATACACGTAAACGAAACAGTTCGAAAGGTCTACTCCATGTCCAGGAGTCTGTATCCGCTCCTGGCAAGGGGTAGCGGACTAAATAGGACAAATAAAAAACTATTGTACACAATGGTGATCAGGCCGGCCATCACATACGCGGCACCGGTGTGGTGCAGCATCCCGGTCACGACAATGAAAAAACTCCAAGTCCTGGAGCACAAATTTATGCGCCTCATCTCTGATTCGGGCAGATACACCTCCCTCAGAGATTTATATGATCGTTGTAACGACATAACACCACTAGCGGACTTCATCCGGGACACATCACAAAAATTCTACGAGTTTCGACTGGGTGAAAGTCCGCTTACACGCAACATTACCCAAATAAGAATGCATAATGCCCCTTTCCAAATTAAACACCCATTACCATACCAGGCGTTGCCTATCTTTCGGCAGCCTCTATAGCCACACTCTATCCTACCAAAACTTCCAACTATCATACACTTTTCACCACCATATCTTTTATTCTGTATCTATCTCTTTCCTTCTTCTTGTTTGTTATATGTTTGTATTTTTGTAATTTTTGTCATTTTGTACTTTTTTGTTAAAAATTCAATTTAGACCGATAAACCTTTGTAAAAATTCTAATCATTTTAAACTCAATCTTCCTTTCCCACAACCAAAATTTCCCAGCGGCGAGCAGACTGTTGGGGTAACTTGTTTAAATGGAGCTTTTCCAATTGAGTTCGTCTCCATCTAAGCAACAAAATTTTAAAAAGTGTTTTTTCCATAAAATAGATTTAAGTTTTTATATCCATTGTTTTTAGTTAAGATTTTAACATGTTCAAGCTAATTGATAATTTTAAGCCGCCACAGGCGGCAGGAGTTTTATCTACTTTATAAATTTTATTGAGCTGAACCGGTCAAGACCCGTCCAACCGCACTAACACCACGACGCTGCGCGACGTGGTTGTACGGTTGGCTCCGGGTCATGATCCGGGGAGGTATAAATTGTATTTAAAAACTGAATAAATTTGTTGATGATGATGATGATGGCGCAAGATGATGAGTTCGAATCCGGATGTTATTTTTCACTTTTTTTTTTATTTTCAACCATAATATTTAATATTTGCCGTGATATTTACATATATATCACATCTAATAATTTTTTTTACTTTTAATAACAAGCATTTTTTGTCAAAAATATGGGCAATTTTTTATTTATAAGTATAATAATTTAATCCGACAGTTGCCACTTTCATGAAATGTATTGCATAATCAACTTCAAAAAACTGTAATCCTATGTCACCTCATACTAATTCAGATACAGATTACTGGTAAGAGGTGTATTTAGGTGTATTATATTATTTATATTACTAATCAAGATTCAAACATATGATAGGTAGGTAGGTACTTTGTGTCGGGTAACAATTCAGTCACTGTTAAGAATAATAATAATTATTAAATATACTTCACTAATAGTGGTTCGCGGGTTATTCGAAACTCACTTTATTTCCCAACAAATTATGCGACTTTAATTTTAAGTGACAATGACATATAATTCTAAGGAACTTAAAATCTCCAAAAAAAATTAAAATAATAGGTTCAATTACAGTAGGAATATTAAAAAGAACGCTCCACTGAACATGGTATCACAGATTTCCACTAACTCTTAATAAAAACAGCGAAATATTTCAATTCAATAACCAATAATTACACTTCTTAAATATTTTGTACATTATCCTATCAAACAATCACCTGTATGGTTCATTACGCGATAGCGTAGTGACTCTATACATGCAAATAAAACCTGGCAGTAATAACGGTACCGATAGTGTTACCGGCAGGTAGGGTAGGCAGTGACTTCTCCGTCTCTTAATATTGTGGCTCCATCTAACACTGGAAAGTAGTACTATACAGTGAGAACAAGATCACTTGAGCACAAAGCACTGAAATGTTTGGAAATTTTCCAGCATTACATTCGGTTTCAGCCACAGTGTCTTCTATTTTACTTTATACAACCGCATATTAATAAACGTATATAAATCTTTTTATTTATTATTTCTAAACGTATAAGAATAACAAAGACATAGTTACTGATCTATGTACTCGGAGTTGATTTTCGTAATGCCCTTTTATTCCATATTACCTACCATATTTCATATCACCAAATCACAGATACTCTAATCAGAAATAAAATATTTGCAAATATTATTTACTTTTACTCACAAGTAACAAGTACAGAAAATATCAAATATCCACAGACTTATTTTGCATTAGGAAAAGTCATTTTCGAATTGATACCGTACATCTTCAAATTAGGAAAGTAGGCACAGGAAAAGAACTTACCCGAAAAGTTTTGTATTTTCATCGAGTGTGCGAATCTTGAAAACGACGCTAAGATAAACAATTGTGATTGCATCATTGTTTGTGATATTGTGTCTTCAAGCAATACATGTTATAATTAGTGTCAATTTAATTATAATTTACCAATCGTTTTTCTCAAAACGCTACAATATTTGCCTGGATTACTATTAGGTACTCTATTAATATTATTTATATATATATACTTATCTGTTACAGGTTTCAATTTTGCAAATTGTTTCGTTGTTTGCTCTAAACTTTCTGTCCTCGAATCACATATCCTCCAGGAAGAAGTTATTCTTTGTAAGTACATTATCTATATATATTATCATTCGAACACCACTTATATACATAATGAGAACTAAATTGGTATACTTTTAAAAACAATTATGGGAATATATCTGTTCCTATTAAAAAAAAAGGATATCCTACAAACACACACACATGTGCATACATTCAACATAAGTACAAATTGTCTTACACATTTTCATTTTTAATTGAATTAAAACACTATCAATGCCATTCCTTCTTATTACAGTTGCAAATTGCTAAAGATGCCTAGACAGGGTAACAATTTAACTCGACGAAAAGGATCATCTGCCGTTGAGCAATCAGCCAGACCCACTAAAACTAACGTTGCTGTGGACCTATCTGATGGAGATGTGACCCCTTCTAAAAGAGTGAAAACTAACATTGAAGCACCAGCTGATGCTTTCACTATTTCACAACATGAACATATACCGCTGGATGTTATCGAACTTCTCCCTGCAGCACCATCTAGGAAGAAGATTGTAATATTACAAAATATTTTGATTCTTCCCGCCCATAATTTAAAAAAAGGCAAACCCACAGTATCTTATTGTACTGTACATGTAAGTGATGTACGTCACAATGACCATTCCTACATGGTTTCTAAGCCTAAAAACTATGTTCAAAATGCTGTTCAGTTAATAGCTTCAAACAAACATAAGGCCTCTTCAATTTTAAAAGAATTATCTTTGGAACATATGGGCCCACTCATCATGAGAATGGTGGACATATTTCCAACTTCAAAGGCTGATCATTTTGAAGCGGACTGTTCCTCTAAAGGTATGTATTATTTTAACATTACATTACATCACTTTAGTTATAATTTTAAAGGACATCTTTTAAATTTTTATAAATATATTTGAAACTGATATATGTAACAAATTAAATAGGAAAGCAGAATATTCCAAACAGTGACATTTTATGTTATTATCTTGAATGGATTAATGTAAAATATTATAACATTTATTTTTCCCCTCACAATTTATCTTTAACAACATTACATTTTGAATTGTCCATAAAAGCCATAAATATTTTTAGAATTGTTCAAAACCTTCAACCATTTCTTACCAAATAGTTAGCATTATTACTATTTCCGCTTCAAAATAATATATTGGATCAATGATCAGATTATTTTCCTACAACATAATTTTCCATTGATTATCAATTATTTTCCAAAATTATTTATGTACATTTTTTTAAAACTTACAGATATACTTTCTCTACAAGAAAAGATTATTTCAACTAGCCCACTACATACACGGTAAAAACGAATTTGTTAATTTAAGTAAAATTGTTTTGTTAACTTTTTTTTGTTAATTTTAAAATATTATTATTCATTCAAAATATTATTAACATGTTCTAAGCAACGGCCAATTTAGAAGCAACTAAATAATTTATTTGTTAGTTCTTTAAATTTGATAAGTAATTTGTTTGATACAAACATAACTTTTGTGAATTCAAAAAAGTATTGGATTAAATAAATATTTATAGTAAGCCATATATTCATTCTGTTCAAATATAAATGTGGTTTAAAATAATTAAGTATTATAATCAGTTCAATAAAAACTATTTGTTCTATTTAAGAGACATTTTCTGTAGAATAATAAAAACGAACTGTTTTCGAGTAACACAAACATTTTTTGATTTAAGCACTTTTGTTTCGTTTCATATAATTATTAATTTTAATTAAATAACATTTATTTCGGGATGATTACTTAAATATTTGAAATAACAAAATATTTTTTTGGCGTCTTTAAGAATTAACCAATCACAATACACAAAATCATTATGTGGAAATAATACCCTATCACAGCATTTCCCGGTAAAAATTGTCGGGAGCGTCGTTATTCGCACCACCGCTGTAAGCGCGACTGCGTGTTGTGTTATTGCATCATATGCTTTTCCAGTTCTAATAGGTAAATAGTGTAGATACATAGGAATCAGTGTTTTATGTGTGATGTGTTATTTCATTTTACCTATAAGGTAACTATATATTATACTATTATATCTAGTGTATTATATTCTAAATTATGTTTATGTAACTGGGATACAATGCTATATACTATTGTATTGTTTACCAATCTATTTTATAATTATTATTTTACAGATTGTAAAGATGGAGGACTTCTTAAATAAAATAAATCTTGGACGTTATTTGGATGTTTTTAACGGTAAGTTATAAATATTAGGTATTTAATATTTTATTATATTTATAGATGTACAGATTGTCCTAGTACGTTTTCTCACCTCAGTTATATAGGCAGTTTATTTCGATTTATTCTTACTAACCTATATATAGCTATATACTTACATAGTAACTTTAAATAATTTAAAGTATATAATTACCTATGTATATTTTTTCCAAATTAGCACGTAAGATTTATCTATTTTGATTTAAAAATATAAATATATACCTATAAGTAAATCTAGATTTTCAAGTAGGATATCACAGTTAGTAGTTCATTTGTGCATTGACATTTTTATGTCATGCTTTGCACAAGCTTATGGTAGTATTAAAGTTAATGTACACGTGGGGTGTTCCATTTAGATAATTTTTCACACGAAAATACATATAAACTAAGTAATAAAAGCCATTTTTTTTATGATAAATGTTTGATCAAAGACCTGATTTATAATTAATTAAATTATTAATTTTACGACAGAATTTATATAGTGCGTATACAATTTTGTATAGCATACAGGATCTTTGTTTAAAGAGATGGAGATCTATTCAAAAATGATATTCTAAAGACAAAAATAAACGAGATCCAAAAAGAATTGCCGTTTTCAAATAACCAAATTATCAATTTGGGATTAAGAATGTTTGAAAAAATAAAAATAGGCAATTTAATATTTTGTATTCTCTAGTATACCAGTGGCGGCCCGTGAAATTTCGGTGAGCTATAACTTGTTAAAGGAGCATGGGACCCATGCCAAACTTTAATGGATCACTACCAAGGTCAAAAAGAGACATTTCATGGAAAAAAATATTTGACTGGAATTTGCGAAATTTTTTTTCAAAAAGTGCAGTGCCTCACCTGAAATGTGGGAAAGTACTTGTGAAATCTCTGTGGTGTATTTTTTTCCCTAATAAGAAAGAAAATATAAGGATATGTTTTTAATTTTATCAAAAAATCTTGATTTTTATAAAGTTACACCACTTTAAAATTTTATAAATCAAAAACAGTGTAAAATAAAATTTCAAAATGGCGTAACTTTATAAAAAATCAAGATTTTTTGATAAAATTGAAAACGTATCCTAATATTTTCTTCCTTATTAGGAAAAAAAAATACACCACAGAGATTTTACAAGTACTTTCCCACATTTCAGGTGAGGCACTGCACTTTTTGAAAAAAAAATTCGCAAATTCCAGTCAAATATTTTTTTCCATGAAATGTCGCTTTTTGACCTTGGTGGTGATCCATTAAAGTTTGGCATGGGTCCCATGCTCCTTTAGCAAGTTATAGCTGACCGAAATTTCACGGGCCGCCACTGTAGTATACCTGCCTATAAAATCAAGAAAAGCCAAGTGGTGTGTTGTTTCCTCAAACCCTTATTAACTACTACAGGTTTATGTACTTTTAAAGGACAATTCCTGCTATAATTTTATGTGAAACCATTAACATCTTCATTTTAGTAACACTTTATTGTCTGTCAATATTTTCCAATTATTGCGTAAAACGTAACGTAATGGTGGCTAAGGGGCGCTTCACCCTATAAATGTCGCGCTTTTGCTAAATAATATTAATTTTAAGAGTTATTGATGCATTTTCAAACTGTATACATAGAAGATTGTTACTATAAACATTTTTGTTAGTAATACTAGTAATAATAAATTGTTTTCATTAAATAATATATCGTTGTGTTGTATTTTCAGTTAACGTTTAAAGACAAAATATTATGCATTTTGTCCATATACTTGCAAACAATTTTATCTACATACCGGGTGTCAACGGAATATAAGACCAAGACGATAAGAGAAAAATGTAAACGTGACAAATTGGTTTAGGACATACGACCAATCAAAATTTCCGAAATCATTAGTTTGTAACTGTCATTTTTAGACACCCAGTACTAATTGTCATAACAAATAAATTGCTAACTTAAAATTGAAAATAGGTTTGATATTAATCGAAATATACAAATTCCTTGGTGAATAATAATTAAAAAATCGAAAAAATACGCTTATCAACTCGCTTATCAAGTAAGCCGTGGAAATTAGTGATTTCGAAAATTTTGATTGGTCGTAGGTACTACACCAATTTAAAAAATCTCACGTTTACATTTTTTCTTGTTTTGGTCCATTAGAGAGATGCAAAAATAAAAATAGCCCTAAAAAATCAAGTAGTCTCAAATTTTTTTAGTAACTGTGCAGTCATGCTTAAAATTCGCTCTGGAATTCAAAAAGGTAAAAATATGCAGGGCGTTTCATTTAAAATTCCAAACTTGGGGTCATTTCCGGGTAAACCGGAAGTGATGAAAAAATGGAAAATAATGAAAAGTTGTCTATTTTTGGTATATTTACCCCTGCCAAGTTTGAGTCTTATACCTTGTAAACTGTGGAAACCATGGTTTGTCTAATCATTTCATTGACACCCGATATACCTCTGTATTTGAGAAACCCATTGAATATTTTTCTATTTCCTACTTATTGTAGCAAACGACATAACATTAGAGATTGCAAAGAAACTGACCAATGATGAATTAAAAGAGCTGATACCTTCAATGGGTCAAAGAAAGCTATTTATAGACAAGTTGCGGAACTTTACTAATCAAGTTCAACCGGAAAATCCAGAGGTATGCAGAAACATGTGTTTTAACATGTAGATTATGAGATTTAAAAAAAAAATATATTGCTGTGTAAATATTATTTATTAAAATTATATTTTATATGTAGGTGCAAGTAACTGAATATGAACTTGGAGAAAATAATTGTTTAATCGATATCACTAACATCCCGGCTATCGATATTACTCAAGCATCGACATCTTCGGCAGCAACTTCTGGAACAGTTGGATCTTTTACACTAATGTCTGATGAACATCAACAAATACCCTCCCAAATATCATTTTGTGGTTTGGGAAATATCTTTGCTCCTGTCGCCTTACCCGATTTTGACTTAAAAACACTTTTAGAGACAACGCCACTTGGAGCAACTATTTTAAATTATTATACAAAAAATCAAATCTTGAACAATGCAAAGAGATCACTTTTAGTAGATATAATTATAAAGAAAGTATTCAATTTTATTGTGACACATAGATTTACCCATAGTGATTACAATATATTAACCGCGAAAATTATAACGTTATTCCCCAAGGAATGTGCAGGTACCTATTATGTCCCAGCTATTTCAAAAAAAAATTCCATTACTAACAGGCCAATTGTGGCAAAAGGTAAACTGGTTGATAAAGTAAGGAACCTACTCAGAATACATCGAGAAATGCAGGCTGACAAAAAAAGACAAAAACCGACAGAAACCTTCGAAGAAACGCTGAAAGAAGAAAAAGTTTGGCTTGATACCCGAAATGATCCATGGCCTGAAGTTTTAGAAAAATGGCGAAAAACTTTCGACATGAGAAGATCATGTGACGTAGGAACAATAGACAGTTTCTTTCAACAATGGCCTATTTTGAAAGATCCTCGTTCAAATACCTTGGTAGGTACATCTAACATATCCTAATAATAGCATTTTGTGAAAAAAAAAAATATATATACAAACGGCGAGGTTCAGAATAGTGCTATTTGCATAAAGTCCATGCTGATTGAAACTTATAAGTTAATTTTGAATTTCAAAGTTTTTCTTATTGGCTAATAATGTCAGTGCCATACAGATAACCAGACTTTACATTTCAATAAAAGAAATGTATAGGAAAAATTAATAAAAAACATGTTTACATGCGTTTAAACGGAACACCCTCAATTGTGACAAAATACTAAGTATACTATTTTTTTACAGGTTGATATTGATTTTGAGTTGATGTATCCTGAATCAACAGTAAACATCCACATTAACTGGTTTCAGTTTATGGAAAAATTAATATCACTGAAAAGAAGTGTACTTAAAGACAAAGTAGCTTGCCAATATTTAGAATTGATAGAGGAAGGCGATTGCTCTGAAGGTAAGATATTCTTATATGGGTTTTTATGATGCTTATAACTTTTTGTGTTTTAGATACGAAAGTTGCTGTACATGTATATCTATTAGCACACCTAATACCGCCAAAATCCAGAATAAAACTTTCGAATAAAAAGCACTGGAAATTTTCCTCTGCCGAGGTTTTGGAAAGCCTTCTAATGCATGTTAAGGTAAGCTAACATATTAGACAACTAATTGTACATAGTTCTTATCATTTAAAAAAATACTGCATTTTCCTTGCAAAATTACCATCGACTGTTACTATCACCGCAGTGAAACATTCCCAATTGTGGCTTAATTTATCATTTTATCTGCAATAAAGTACATACCTTTTTAATGGAATAATGATGGCGTTAATTTTTTTTTTAGGTTCCTGGTGATATACAAGAATCGATATGCAACTACAGAGACAAAATGTACCAGATGAATCAAACGGTTCAGCCATACATACTAATTGAGGGACCTACTATACAAGATATACGGTCTGTATATGTTATTGTGGACAAAATTCGGTTCAAATGTGGTACACTGTTGAAAGCACTTGACTTGAATTTCAAATTATTTCATGTGACAAATGCATATTACCCTAAACAATCTGAATATTTGTGGATGCTTATTCAAAAATGTATCTATAAAATAACTACAGCTCAGGATACAGTTATTCCTTATATATTATATATAATTGAAATTATTAATAACTATTCTATATGAAGTGTTTGTCTATTCTTTAAATTTTTTTCTATAGAAAAATATTTATTTTCTACAAACAAGATAATTGAAACATATTTTTTATCCTTAAATTTGGATTTAAAATTTTATTTACACTTTTTCATACATGCTAGTAATATAACATATAATTAACATTCTTTTCTAAAAAAGCACTTATTTTCTTGTCGTAATTAAATAGAGAAATGAACTGTAATCTGTGTAATGATTCCTTTTTAAATTTAAACGTATTTATATCACATTTATCATATAACCATGGAGTATCTAATAATTATACATGTTTTGATAGAAATTGTTTACGAATTTTTAATAGACGTGATTCATATAAAAAGCACATTCAACTAAATCATTTAAAAAATTACTCAAGTGTATCTTCAATTTTACCATCAGTTACTTCTGAAGGTGAACATTTGAATACCTTATCACAAACAAATGAATCGGCTAGTAGCTCGTTTACAAATGAACGTGCTAATGACTCAAAATCTGAAAAAGAAAATAGCATTCCCGATTTAAATTCATTTTGCAGTTTACTGCAATCCTCTATAGAAACATTTATTTCTAAATTATATAATATTCTTACATTAAATCGTTCTGTTTTGCAAGACATCATAACAGCAGTTTCAGATTTGTTGTCATCTGGGATAGTCGAAGAAATTAAAAAGTCTTTGCTAACTGAAAATATAAATCAGTGTAGCGAAATGTTAACTATTTTAGAAAATCCGTTTAAAAATTTGAATACTGAATATAAAAGAACACAGTATTTTGAAAGATGCAATTATTTCATTCGACCTATTTCCTTTAATATTGGCATTGTTGAAAATCCAATGAGAAAAGAGGGTAATACCTCCTTGGTTTTAAAAGAAAGGTTTGGTTACTTTTTGCCTATGAGATTACAGTTAGTCATTTTTAGAAATTCCTGGTGTGTATAAGACAATATGTCAGTATAGAGAAAAAGTTTTGTATGCAGATAGTGACAATGAATATAGTAACATAATGCAGGGTGAGTTATGGAAACAATATTTAAATCTTTCTAAAACAAAAAATGTATTTCCAATTATAATTTATTTTGACGATTTCGAAACTAATAATCCGTTAGGGAGTCACGCTGGGGTGTATAAACAAGGAGCTGTTTATTTTTCTATTCTCTCCATCCCTCCAGAATATGCTAGCAGGCTTGAAAACATATTTTTATCTATGCTATTTCATAGTAGTGATCGCATAGAATTTGGAAATAAAGCAGTTTTTAATATACTTGTTAATGAATTGATTTTTTTAGAAAATTCAGGTATAAATATTGTAATAGAGGGTAAAGAAGAATTAGTTTACTTTTCATTAGCCGTAATTGCTGGTGATAATTTAGGTTTGCATTCCATTTATGGAATTACGGAATCATTTTCTGCTAATTATTATTGTAAGATTTGTAAAACTCATAAAAAAGAAATGCAAGTATCATATACAGAAAATCCGGAACTTGTAAGAAAAGTCGATGAATATGAAATGTTTGTATTAAATAAATCACATGGTGTGAAAGAGGAATGTGTGTTTCATAAATTACCAAATTTTCACATTTACCAGAATTTAACATGTGACATCATGCATGATTTAAGTGAAGGTGTCCATCGGTACAGTATGGCAATTATTGTGCGGCATTTTATAACACAACAGTATTTTACATTGGAAAGTTTAAATCAACGAATTAAATATTTTAATTATGATTATATGGAGAAAAATAAACCTCCTTCTATAAAAGAGGAACACTTAAGAAATGGGTGCATTATTTTTTCTTCAGCTGAAATGATGTGCTTGGTTTTAAATTTTAAATTCATTGTAGGAGATTTAATTCCAGAAGGGGATATTGCATGGGATTTCTATTTAATTTTGCTAGAAATCACTGAAATTGTAATATCACCAACTATCTCTAATGCCTTAATAGAGTTGTTTAAAACCCTTGTGGAAGACCTTAATTATTTATATCTGACGTTTTTTAACCAAAATCTCAAACCCAAATTTCATTTTTTGCTTCATTATCCTAGAATTATGAAAAAAATAGGTCCATTGTGCTATATCCAATCTATAAGATTTGAAGCAAAGCACAAGGATTTTAAAACATATGCACACGTTACTTCAAGTAGAAAGAATATTTCTTTTACGTTGTGTTTTCGCATCCAGTTAAAACTGTGTCATCGACTTTTATCTCGGAAAGGTTTAAACAATGTCTGTTTATTAGGCCCTTCATATGAATTTCCCAAAGATGATTTGCAGATTAAAAAAATTAAGACGTTTGTTTCAGATAATAGTTATTGTATACATTGGTTTGAAAATAATGGAATACGTTACAATTTTCAAAGTATTTTAATTTATGACGTACTTAATGATTTTCCACAATTTTGTAAAATTGAATACATTATAGTTTCCAATGAGGAAATAATTTTTATAGTTACAATTATGAATACGAAATATTTTAACTTACATTTAAAAAGCTATGAAGTGGAGTATATTAAAGGTGAATTAAACATTTTTCATTTCTCATTATTTAATAATCACACTCCTGGAGTTGTACATATTGGACAAAATGGTGAAAAGTATGTTTCAATTTCGAAAATGTAACACCCATTCTATACATGTATATTATATAGATATTTAGTGTATATATATATTTACTGTTTTCTTTATAAGTATAGGCATACGAATCTTGCAAGATGTCTTGCAGATTCCTGCAATGATTGTTTATTTTTTTTAAATTATTTATTTTTATTAACTAGACAGTATTGTTTATAGTTTTCAAATATATTAATATTGTTATGAATTACACCCCCTTGGAAAAGGAGATGGTACGCCTATGCCTCTGATGGTGACTGGAAAGGCTCTAGAAAGAGCCAAGGACTTTTCTAGCTTATGGTTGGAGAAGATTCTGGATTGATCTAGAGCTAATTTCGGAGTATATAAGGCGCGATTACAAGCGCGGAGGGGGAAGTTTATTTGAGAAGTGACACGCTCGGTAAAAAGTGAGGTTAACTATTAAGTAAACAAGTATTGTAGTCAGTAAATTGTTAAATAAAGTGTTAGTAGTGTTTAATCTCTTGTTAAAATTATTTAGAACCCACGAATTCATACAGGGTGTTTCCTAAAAGGTGGAAATCCGTAACATTTTGGTGTCGGAAGCGGAATTTTGACAAGAGGATTTTTCGGGAGTGTTGAGAAGACTGGGACAGTATTCTCGGAGTTAGTGCTAACACAGGAAGGACTAATTTACTGGACATTGTTCGAGGTTTATTTTCGAACAGGAAAAATAGTGTTTAAGTGCATTTTTGAGACATTTTTGGAACATTTTGTTGGACATTAGTGGTTAAGTGACAAAGACTCCAGATAAGACTTTTTTTTGTGCCGTTTTGAGGTTTTTTCTGGACAGTCCCATTACCGATAGTGACGTAATTATTAAATTTTGTTGATAATTATATGCCGGTAACAACCAGAAGCATGGCATCCGAACAACAAATGCAGGACTTTATGGCCCAAATGCAAAAGATGATGATGGATCAGGAAAGAAAGCGCCAGGAAGAGAAAGAAGAACAGGAAAGAAAACGCCAGGAAGAGAAAGAGGAACGTGAAAGAAAACGACAAGAAAAAGAACAAAAACGCCTACAGGAAAAAGAAGAAGAGAAACGATGTCAGGAAGAATTGAGAAAAATCATGCAAGACTTGGACATTAAACAACAAGAAGAAAGAGACGAACTAAGAAAAATTATAGAAGGCCAACAGAGTGCCATATTTGCCGTTACTGAAGAACTCAAGAATAAGGTAGCAGAAGAAGTCGGTGGAGTCAAACAAGAGGTAAGCGTAGTCAAAGGAGAAGTAAATGAAGTCAAAGAGAAAATGCACCAGGTAGAGGGAGAAATAGACCAACTTAAACAACAGTTGAGGGATAGAGGAAACCAGCAAGTGGTATCATCAGGCCAGCGATTAAAAATTCCCTCCTTTGATGGTCAAAATTCCTGGATGACTTACAAGACACAGTTTGAGGCAGCAGCGAGTGCAAACAACTGGAATGACGAAGAGAAGGCTAAGGCATTAATCGTGGCTTTAAGAGGCCAAGCATTGGAGTTGCTCCAGACAATTCCGGCAGACCAACAACGGAATTTTAGAGTTTTAGAAGCTGCCTTAGATCTACGATATGGAGATCAACACCTTGCTCAAGTATACCAGACCCAGCTGAAAGTGCGCGTTCAGAAAGCTGGAGAGAGTCTACAAGAATTTGAAGCTGCGGTGGAAAGACTGGCACACTTAGCATACCCTAATGCGCCAAAAGAATTCAAAGAGCAATTGGCAGTGGGGGCATTCCTAGACGGGATAAGGGACGAGGAGATCAGACGAGTCCTCAGGCTATCCCGACATAAAAGTAGTAGTGAAGCCTTGGTTCATGCACTAGAGGTAGAAGCCGTCTATAGGGATACTCCAAAGTCAAGAGTACGGGCTATGACGCTGGAAGAATCGCAGTCAGAAAAGGAGAACCAGAACCCTATGTTGGCCGATATACATAAAATGTTCAGTCAATTACTGGCTCAATCAAATCCTCCAAAAAGACAGGAAAACCAACAAAATAGAGAAAGGGCAAGTGGAGGTATTAAATGCTACAACTGCGGTAGGATGGGACATATGAAACGAGACTGTCGACAGCAGAACTCGGACAGACGAGTAAATGCTGTAAATGTAGAAGAGCAGCAGGAAAACTAAAGATAGCCAGCACTAAGGGGGCTGTGCTGGCTAGGGAACACGGTGCCCCCAGAGAAATAAAGATTTCCCAGCTGCGAAGAATTCCAAGTAGTCTGCTGTTGCAAGGATATGTGAATGGAAGAAAGTGCGTGTTTACTGTTGACACAGGCGCTACGTCATCAATAGTGCGGCCAGGGTTTATATCAGGCTTGCAGATTAAGAAGAAGCAAAATGAAGTAATTATTCGGACAGCCACGGGAGACAGGGCTGCGGTCCATGGAGAGGTCAATTTGGAACTGCAGGTTGGACGATTGAGATTCAATTACAAGGTCATTGTGGCTGACATTACAGATGATTTCATTTTGGGACTGGACATCATGGAAGAGAAGAGGTTTATTGTTGACGTAGGGGAGCGAGTCTTGAAAATTGGAAATGAGGAATTTATCCTGGCAACCGCAGATGACCAATTCCATAAAGCAAGGTTATTGACAACAAAGACGATTAAGATTCCTGCTCATTCGGAACAGATCATCGATGCTGCCTTGGAAGGAAATCCTGGAGGCTACCGTGTTGGCCTGGTGGAAGGTGATGAATCGATTAAGTCCCTAACCAATATTGTTGTGGCAAGAACTTTAACCCGGACTAAAGATAAAATCCCAATTAGAGTCGTCAATTTAAATCCCCATGCAGTAACAATTAAAGAAGGCAAACCGATTGGCTCCTATGAACCGGTTATGTGGGTAGCAAGGTGCGAAGAACAAACAGAGGGAAATTCATCTACAAATATAGACCAGGAAGTTTTAACCTTGCTGAGTTCCCAGTTGGAGCATTTATCTAAGGATGAACGAGAGGAGGCGATCAAGTTCCTGGAAAAGGAAAGTTCGGTATTTGCTAAAAGTACGGAGGCCCTTACAAAAACAGATATAGTCCAGCATCGGATAAATACTGGTGACTCACCTGCTATTCGACAGCAACCTAGGAGGCTTCCGCTAGCAAAACAAGAAGAAGCCTCGGCAATGATAGATAAGATGCTACAAGAAGGGGTCATTGAGGAGTCAACGAGTCCCTGGTCATCGCCAGTAGTTTTGGTTGCCAAAAAGGACGGAACGTTAAGATTTTGTGTCGATTATCGGAAATTGAACGATGTGACGAAGAAAGACAGTTACCCATTACCCCGGATTGACGACACGTTAAGTACATTGGCAGGCTCACGATGGTTTTCGACGTTAGACCTTAGGAGCGGTTATTGGCAAGTTGGGCTTCATCCTGATGATAAGGAAAAGACAGCATTTTCAGCAGGCAGTGGTCTTTACCAATTTACGGTGATGCCTTTTGGACTTTGCAATGCTCCAGCCACGTTTGAACGATTGATGGAATTTGTACTACGAGGGCTAACCTGGAAGACGTGCCTGGTTTACCTTGACGACGTGCTGGTTATGGGACGAGACTTTACAGAACATTTGAAAAATCTTCAAGAAGTATTTGGACGAGTAAGGAATGCACACCTGAAGTTGAACCCGAAGAAGTGTTTACTATTTCAGAAAGAAGTTAAATTCCTTGGGCACGTAGTGTCTTCAGAGGGAATACAAACGGACCCCGATAAAATTTCTGCCGTACGAGATTGGCCAAGGCCATCTAACGTTCATGAAGTACGAAGCTTCCTTGGCCTTTGCACTTATTATAGACGTTTTGTGGAAGGGTTTGCAGACATTGCGAAGCCATTACACCGGCTAACAGAGGGGAAAGTTCAGTACCAGTGGACACCGGAGTGTGAAACGGCATGGAGAAAATTGAAGGCAGCTCTATGCACTGGTCCTGTACTAGCATACCCACAACAGAATGGACTTTTTATTTTAGATACAGATGCCAGTAATTCTTCGATTGGTTGTGTGCTGTCCCAAATTCAGAACGGAGAGGAAAGAGTGATCGAGTACTTCAGCAAGGTGCTCTCCAAACCAGAACGAAACTATTGTGTAACCAGGAAAGAGTTATTGGCCATCGTCAAATCAGTGGACCATTTTCATAAGTATCTCTACGGGCGACATTTCAAAATCAGGACCGACCATGCTGCGTTGAAATGGCTGTTGCAGTTGAAAACCCCGGAAGGTCAACTGGCTCGTTGGATAGAACGGCTGCAACAGTACGACTTTAAAATCGAGCATCGACCAGGAAGATCTCATAAGAACGCAGACGCATTATCTAGAAGACCATGCAAGGACGACTGCAAGCACTGCCGCCACGTGGAAAAACAGCAGGGCATGGGAGTAGTCAACACTATTAAAATAGACGTTCCGGATGATTGGACAACTGAAGCCCTGAGACAAGAACAACTGAATGATGCAGAGATTGGGGCTATATTGAGAGCAAAGGAAAAAGGAACTCGACCAGAGTGGAAGGATGTTTCGGACAAAGCAGTTAGATTGAAGGCTTTGTGGGCACAGTGGGACTCACTTAGAGTTATGAATGGGCTGTTAAAAAGAGCATGGGAGAGCCCGGATGGGAAGCAAGTTGTTATGCGTCTAGTGATTCCCAGGTGTCGAGTACCGAAAGTACTTCAAGAAGTGCATAATGGAGCATCCGGTGGACACTTCGGCATTAACAAGACCCTGAATAAAGTACGTGAACGATTTTACTGGGTAAATAGTCGTCAAGATGTTGAAGCTTGGTGTCGTAATTGTAAAATTTGTGCAGCCAGTAAAGGACCACAGACTAGAAGTAGGGGTGCAATGAAGCAATATAACGTCGGGGCCCCTTTTGAGAGGATTGCGATCGATATAGCCGGACCATTCCCAGTAACCAAGGACGGTAACAAGTACATACTGGTTGCCATGGACTATTTTAGTAAATGGCCTGAAGCCTACGCAATTCCGAACCAGGAAGCGGTTACTGTCGCCAAAGTCTTGGTAGATAACTTGATATGTCGGTTTGGTGTACCCCTGGAGCTGCATTCAGATCAAGGGAGAAATTTTGAGTCAGGGGTATTTCAGCAAATCTGCAAGTTATTGGGAATACGCAAAACACGGACGACAGCCCTTCACCCTCAATCAGATGGAATGGTGGAGCGACATAATAAGACTATGAAAGAACATCTCTCTAAAGTCGTTAATAAAAATCAACGTGACTGGGATCTCCACATACCGTTTTTCCTCATGGCATATAGAGCTGCTATCCACGAAACTACAAGACAGACTCCGGCTCGTGTAGTATTTGGACATGAGATCAGACTGCCATGTGATTTGATGTTTGGAACACCAGGTGGAGAACGACTTCCTGTGAACAGCTATGTAGATGAAGTGAGTGAACGGCTAAGGAACATCCATGAGTTAGTTAGAGACCAAATCACCATAGCCAGTGACAGAATGAAGGCTCGATATGACCGTAAGGGTAGTTCAGAAGGATTCAAGGCAGGAGACCTGGTTTGGCTGTACAACCCACAGCGGAAGAAAGGAAGGTCACCGAAACTTCAACCGCCTTGGGATGGACCGTATACTGTTATTACCCGAATTAATGACGTCGTCTATCGAATTCAACGAAGCAAAAAGTCCAAGATGAAGATCGTGCATTTGGACAGGCTGGCGAAATACATCGATGATTCTGAGTTGCCTGATCGGGACGATCAGGCTTAAGGAGGGGGCAGTGTTATGAATTACACCCCCTTGGAAAAGGAGATGGTACGCCTATGCCTCTGATGGTGACTGGAAAGGCTCTAGAAAGAGCCAAGGACTTTTCTAGCTTATGGTTGGAGAAGATTCTGGATTGATCTAGAGCTAATTTCGGAGTATATAAGGCGCGATTACAAGCGCGGAGGGGGAAGTTTATTTGAGAAGTGACACGCTCGGTAAAAAGTGAGGTTAACTATTAAGTAAACAAGTATTGTAGTCAGTAAATTGTTAAATAAAGTGTTAGTAGTGTTTAATCTCTTGTTAAAATTATTTAGAACCCACGAATTCATACAGGGTGTTTCCTAAAAGGTGGAAATCCGTAACAATATATACTTACTATACAATTAACTGGGCATTTTTATTTTTAACGTGAACATCGGTCACAAACATTTGATTCAAATATATCTGAAAATAAAGTCAACCACAAGTACTGTTTTACTTAAAAAAATATTTGGTAAATTTAATTAAGACATTATTTAAATTAACTAAAACAGTGTACATTCCAAGAAAATAAATTGACTTACAAAATCTACTTTTACTCAATTCAACAAAATGATTGTTAATTTCAAAAAAAAAACATAATTAATTCAAAAACAAGAAACACGAATTCAAAGAAATTATTTACTTGTGGGAAAAAAATAGTTTTTAAATATGAGAGTAGACTTATTTAAATCGACAAAATAATCTATATAGTCATCACAAGTACTGTTTCACTTAAAAAAATATTTGGTAAATTTAATTAAGACATTATTTAAATTAACTAAAACAGTGTACATTCCAAGAAAATAAATTGACTTACAAAATCTACTTTTACTCAATTCAACAAAATGATTGTTAATTTCAAACATAAACATAATTAATTCAAAAACAAGAAACACGAATTCAAAGAAATGATTTACTTGTGAGAAAAAATTAGTTTTTAAATATGATAGTAGACTTATTTAAATCGACAAAACAATCTATATCCCCCAAAAAACATGTCAATTGGTTTAAGAGTCCAATTATATGATTTGACAAAATATTTTGTTAAATTAAATAAATATTTGGTTTATTTTAAAATAGAATCAATTCAATGATATGTTATATTTCTTTTCGTCTAGCAAAATAATTTTTTTATATAAATTAATATTTTGTTGTCAAAAGAGATATTTATGTTAATAATCAAAGCGAATATTTATTTTATTCAAATATATATTTAATTGCGGATATACGACACTTTTATTTATTTGAGTTAAATATTTTTTGTTTAATTTAAACAATATTTTCTCTGCGTGTACTTTGGACGATTCACATATAGAGCCTACTGTACATATGCATGTACAAGTTATGGTTCATCATTCAGCTACATCCCAAATTCGTAATAAAAGGGAAAATTGTCCAAGTCATGCTACGGTTAATGCTCTGCCACAATGTTTTGATGACATTACAATCGGTAAGTTCTATACACAATTTATAACCAATACACATTCTATTCTAACAATTTCAAATGATTTCGTACCATTTCTAGCAACTATCTCTTAACTTTGAGACAATATCTTATAAAACCTTTTCCTTTTCGGCACATACAAATTGTAAATACATGTGTTTATTCATCTACTCCATCTCAAGTACTACGTGCCAATACTTGCAAACAAATAATGTTGATAAACGCTATTATATTCAACGATGTAGAAATATCTACCAAACCAATAACAACAACTTTGCGAAAACACCTGACTGTTCATTGTTATACGTGTATTTTATTATGGATCTGTAAATTAAAAAAAATCGAATTGTATATGGAATATTGTTGATTTAAGTAAGATAACTCAAAATCGTTATTATATTGATATAAATATGATACAATGATATCGACACAATTAATATAATAAATGTCTTTACTCCCTATCACGGGGAAAACATCAAACAATCACTACAAATATTGATTCTATAAAATCACAATTCACCAGTGAACTTTTAACTTATACGGAACAATAATGCATTTCTATTGTGGACTGTATTATGACTTCAGTATTATGAATTTTTAAATTTTTTCAGTAGTTGCCTTAAACCCAGAATTCCATTAGAAATAGATGAAATTTTATATCATCACTTCTAACATATTACCTCTCTCATAGATGTAAAAATGTACTACAGAATATAACTTCAAAATTATGATTTTTTTTTTATTGCGAAAATTATTTCAATAGGTACATCCCAGATGAAGTCATCAACCATTTATATTACGATATCTAACATTACTTTACATCTACTCCAAAAGTACAAATATACAAAAAAATGTATATTTTATTCAAAGTTATGTTTTTGTTTACTAAACAGTATCTCTCACTATTCATGTCTCCCACAGCACTGCTCTTTTATTAACAATGTGATTTTTTTAAAATTTTAAAATTCACCAATAGCGTCCGTCGTTATAAAGAAAAAAAAAATCAAAAAATATTGTGCAAAGTTTTAACTGTAAAAAAACCTCATAATCTTATTCATTGTTATCACAAACTCACTGTAACCGAATTTTAATAAGACAGTGTACTTAGTGTTCACGTAAAAGGAAAATAAAACTGCCCTTTTTAAAGTATCAATTATTACAGCAACAACTTTATTTTCGGACGTAGTTATGAGTTAATTAAAGTGACGTCAGTCACTTTACTTAACATTCAAAATCAAACAATAATCGGCATGGAAATTAAAAAAAACAATTTTAGACAAACTTGATTCACGAACAATTCAATATTCAATAAATAATAAAATTTACGTAAATAAGTAAATCACAGTTTGTTCAACATATTTTCGCTCCCTATCATGAGGGAAAACATAAAACAATCACTATAAATATTTCGAAAAATTGTATATCACTGACAATATTCTGGAATAAATATCGATTCTTTAAAATCGCACAATTCACCAACGAATAAAACAATCATGATTTTTTATTGAAGATTGTTCTGTCAGAATTATGAATTTCTTAATTTCTCCAATAGTTCTTTCAAACTCAGGATTCCATTGAAAATAGATGAAACTATATATTATAATTTCTCACATGTTTTTATCTCTCTCATAGGTGTAAAAATGTACTAAACAATGTAACTTCAGATTTATGATCTTTTTTACGAAAATTATTTCAAATGGTAGATCCCAGGTAAAGTCATCAACAATTTATATTATGTTTTCTTACATTACTTTGCATCTACTCAAATAGTATAAATTTATAACCAAATGTATATCATTCGAATTTATGATTTTGTTAACTATATTCGATCATTATTTTTTGGATCCCATTGGAAATTATTGAGATTTTAAGTTATAATTCTACTTCCCCCCGCTTCCCACAAGAAAATATTGTAATCGAAAAAACAGAAAAATTAACTCCAACACTTCTTCGGACTTTCACGTCTGAGATGATACAGTTTACGAAAGTTAAGATTTTTCAATTCCATCTGTATATCTGTCAGCATGTCTGCCTTCCTATATATTTTAACTAATCTTTTAACTGAAAATCTAAAATGATGAAATTAATTTGATTTAATCTATTTCCTATCTACACCTGACAAAGGACTTACATATCAAATGACCATTGAAAGAAAAATTAAATTTATTACTTGAAAGTGTCTAATGAAAGCTAATTTTATTCAAATGTTTCCACACATTTTCTTACGCTATCATTCGGCTATATTCTGTATTCTCTTTGTTATAGATTTGCCTGCAATAGAGAATCCGATCACGGTAGTTGAACCTAGACAAGATTTTGTCGATCTAGATCGAATTTCCATAGATATAGAAAACGAAGCTCAACAAAACGACCAAAATCATGTACGAGCAGCTATTCAAGAACAATGGCAAGCAATAGCTGACCATCAACATCAAGTAAATCTTCGGATTAATCCCAACAATACGTACCTGAGAGCAACAAGCCGTGTCTTGAGAGGTCCTCCATATTTCCTTGGCCCATTAGTTCATATGTGTGCGTTCTGTTCTGCTTTACACTTCAAAGCAGAACAGAATCGCAAAAAAGTATACACAAAATGCTGCAGTGAAGGTAAGGTAACACTACCGGCTCTTCAACAAATGCCCGATTTACTTAAAAATTTATTCCAAGGACGCAACCGACAATCAGCTCATTTCAGACAAAACATACTTAGATTTAATTATGCGTTTCAATTCGTTTCATTACAGGCAAACTTACGTCAATTACCGGTAGGTCGTGCTCCTCCTGTATATACGATACAAGGTAAAATTTATCATCACTTATCAAACATCAACGTAAACGACCCCGTTCAACGATTCGGACCAATTTATTTTTTGACACCTCCGGAAGCCGTTAACCAAAGAAATCAAAATAATATTGATTTAGATCTAGATATCATACAAAATATAGAAAACCTACTAAGAAACGAAAACCCATATGCTCAAGCATATATGCACTTGCGAAACCTATACGATGCCCAGTTACAAATTATTCAAAGACGTCGAGAAGAGGCAGCAAGATTAAACATTATCGCTCCTGTAGAAATACCTGAAGTTAATATAGACCTGTTAGCCGTTCGGGGTGCCAATAGACAATTCGATTTACCGGCTGTTGACGAGGTAGCTGCGATATACAATGCAGATGCTGATAACCCTCCCACACCCAATATGAGAGTATATGTACGAAACAATCCTACTGCTTTCCGTAACATAAACCCTCTCAGTGAACTGCTAGATCCTTTGGTATTTCCACTTCTTTTTCCATTAGGAGATCTGGGATGGCATATAGGTATGCCACACACCCGAGGAACAAGAAATATTACTTTATGCGAGTACTATGCATACCGTCTTGCCTTAAGAGACTTCGACCATCGTTTCCTGTATGGAGGTAAATTAACACAGCAATATATTGTTGATGCTTATACCAAAGTAGATGCAAATAATCTAAACTATATTCGACTCAATCAAGACAAATTGAGAGCTACGCATTATGTCGGTCTAGCTGATTACCTCAACCAAAGAATTCATGACGACGATGAAGCTGCCACATTAGGTAGAATGGTTATTCTACCTTCCACGTATATAGGAAGTCCTAGGCATCAACAGCAACTTTTCCAAGACTCAATGGCAATTGTTGGTCGATACGGCACTCCCAGTTTATTTTTAACAATGACTACCAACCCCAAATGGCGTGAAATTACTGAAAACATACCACCCGGCGCCCAACCAAGCGATCATCCCATGTTGGTGGCACGAGTATTTAAAGCCAAGTTAGACGCCTTCATCAAGGACATAGTTAAAAACTCCGTTTTTGGAATATGTGTAGCTAATCTGAGCGTAATAGAATTTCAGAAAAGAGGCCTCCCTCACACACATATCGTCTGTATTCTAGAAAATCAAGATAGATTAGTTGACGCCGAACGAGTAGACTTACTGGTTTCTGCGGAAATACCCGATCCCAACTTAGAACCAGAACTACACGCAATAGTTACTAGAAATATGGTACACGGACCATGTGGAGCAATGAATCCTAATTCGCCTTGCATGGTAGATGGAAAGTGCTCTAAAGGTTACCCGAAACCGTTCTCCCCAGAAACAATCATTAATGAAAACGGTAAGATGATTTATCGGAGACGAAATGACGGTAGGACGATCACCAAAATCATTAATGGCGTAGAACATACGTTAGACAACCGTTGGATAGTTCCTTACAATCCATATGCTTCGTTAATGTACAACTGCCATATTAACATCGAAATCTGTGCCACAGAGAGGTGCGTTAAGTATTTATTCAAATATCTCTTCAAAGGACTAGATGCGGCCTTATTAAGGATAACCGAACATCGAGAAGGCTACGACGAAATAACGAGCTACCAAAACGGTAAGTATATGTCACCACCAGAGGCATGTTGGCATTTCAATAAATTGCCCTTACATGATCACACCCACTCAGTGACACGTCTAGATGTTCATCTGCCCCAAATGCAGGTCGTACGATTCCAACCGGGTTTCGAAGTGCAAGCTCTTCAAAGAAACGAAATCACAAAATTGACGGCATGGTTTATATTGAACCAAAATGACCCAGAAGCTAATCAATATCTTTACACAGATATTCCATATCATTATGTATGGAGACCAACCGAAAGACGTTGGATACGACGCCAACAACGTGGCGACAAACAAGTAGTCCGCATGTGTTCAATAAGTGTACGAACACAAGAACTATACTACTTACGTCTATTACTTTTACACGTTCCAGGTGCACGCAGTTACGAAGACTTACGAACAGTGGATGGCGTTACATGCGATACCTTTTTGGAGGCATGTCAACGTCGCGATCTACTGGCCAATGACGCCGAATGGATCCGTGCTTTACAAGAGGCCGATCAACGACAAATGCCTTTTCAGTTAAGGCAAATGTTCGCTTATATGATACTTTTTTGTGAAATTTCCGACAAGCAAGCTCTGCTCGCTACGTTCCTTAACTCTTTCACGGAAGACTTTACCAGACGAGATATTCCACAACAAGAAGCAATACGACTGGCTCTGTCAGACATTCAAAGTATCTTAATATTACACGGTGCTACATTATCACAATTCGGATTGCCAGAACCCGCGCACGTAGCTCCACACTATGACATCATCGATTTCGATGCAGAACGTTTACAAGGCGAACAGCTGATAAACCAACTGAATCCGGGACAAGCCGATCTGTTCCAGTCCGTCGTAAGTTCCGTCCATAATAACGACATCGCCACCAATCGTTTATTTCTGGTAAATTCTGCGGCAGGCATGGGAAAGAGCTTCGTATTTCAAACGCTCATAAGCTATTTACGAGGGGAACAAGTTACCGTCATTGCTCTAGCTCCGACAGGATTGGCTGCTTCTCTACTGAAAGGTGGAAGAACTTTACATTCCCGCTTCAAGATACCCATCGATATTAACGAAACCACTACATCGGGAGTCACTCCCAACTCAGCCGAAGGTCGACTGTTAGCCGAATCTAAGCTAATTATCATAGACGAAGTGTCTATGGTCACCAAGACAATTTTTAACTTGGTGGAAAGAGCCCTTAGAGACATATGTAACAACAACCGCCCATTCGGTAATAAAACCGTTCTCATAGCCGGAGACTTCAGACAAACTTTACCGATTGTATTACGCGGTAACAGATGCTCAATCGTGGATTCATGTATTAAGGGTAGTCGCCATTTTCCTTCTTTCATACATTACGAATTACATATAAACGTTCGTGCTGGAGAAAATGAAGACATCTTCTCCCGCTGGCTTCTAAACTTAGGCAATGGAACGCTGCCGTGCTTTCGTCGTACAATTTATGGTGACATCATCAAATTGCCATCTGAATGCATCGTCCATAGCACACAAGACTTAATCAACTTTTGCTTCCACGATTTGCATACAGGAGTAGTCCCTAGCGGGATTATTTTGACACCTCTCAATGCTACCTGTCAAGATATTAACGAATTAGTTCTGGATAAAACACCTGGTACTTCCAAAATCTACTACAGTGCCGACTCTATCGACACAACAGATGATCCCGCAGCTCAAGTTGCTAATATCCCTATTGAGTATATCAACACCTTAAACCCCAGCGCTCTACCACCCCATAAATTAAGGTTGAAAGTAAATGCAATTATTATGTTACTACGAAACTTGAATTTGAGAAGAGGCTTATGTAATGGAACCCGCTTACAAATCAGAGTTTTAGGAAACCGATACATCGATGCAGAGAAGATTGATATATCTGGTCGATTGACTGGGGAACGAATTTTCATACCCCGCATGGATCTAACACCAGGCTCAAACATTCTACCATTTAAGCTGAAGAGGCGACAATTTCCCGTCAAATTGTCTTACGCTTTGACCATCAACAAAGCGCAAGGTTTAACCTTCGACAAGGTCGGTATTTATCTACCTCAGCCCGTATTCGCACATGGTGTAGCATTTGAAAAATCTACATTAATAATTTCAGTTTCAATACAGTAAATTAACCCATTAATTCGTTTGTTTGATAGGCAACCACTCGTACTTCAAGGGGCATAGTGGGTTGCATATCTGAAATTCTTAACAGGGAAAGAAAGCGTGCTTTCTTTTGTGTATAATATTTTAAGTTAAGGGTGTTACTCACGTATTCTGTTGTTGGGATATTACACAATGGTGTAATTCAGTCTTTAAATTACAAGTCCTTTTTGTTGGCGCATTTTTATTGGCCAGAGAAAGAGTTCTCTAGATGCTCAAGTTGGCAACACTAAGAACATGGTGAATTGTCAAGCGGATTTTCCGTCGGGGATTCATCTTTGAGACAGCCACGAGTGAACAGCGGCGGTTCCGATTTTGTGTGGAATTTTTGGGTTTTACATCGTTTGCACTGAAAAGGGATTTGATTGATGTACCCAATGGTCCTCACCGCCTTGCTGTGAAGATTTTGTGAATTCCCAGGAAGGAGTTTTGTCGGTTGCCATAAATCTGATCGCCACGTGTTTCGTGAAGGTTATACAATACTCTCTATAGGAGAGTGTTTGGTATAAGCCCATGTTTGGTATAAGCCCATGTTTGGTATAAGCACATGTTTGGTATAAGCATATGTTTGGTACAAGTGTATGTTTGGAGGGACTGGCCCTTTGAGAATAAGTTATGTTTGGAGAGGCTTACAATGGGGATGAGCACAGGTTTGGTGCTGTAATTTTGGTTGTGTAAGGGGACCCAGTAGTTGGAGGAGTAATAGGAGGAAGTCTATTACTCAGATATTTGGTTTTGGGTTACGCTGACACTTTGAGAAGTTTAGGACTGGCAGAGTCGTTCGCAGCAGTCTCCCGGAGATTCAGGTAGCAACTTGATGCAACACGGAACTGCAGTTGCAGCCAACGTCGAGAGAAATGGTGACAAGTCACACTGCAGTCGTCACAGGAAATGCCAAGGCCTTAACCAGGTTTTTTTGTTCATTTTAGTTAAATATTCTAAAGAAAATATTATAGTTTAATTCAGTGGTTTTAGTTCATATGTTGAAGTAAGTGATAACACAATCTTGCAACTATAAATCAAGCTCTAAGTTACGTGTATAGAATGATAATATATTTAAGAGTTTTGCTGTAAAACACCCATGGTACCGTGAGATGTTAATTCACCTACTATTGTGTCACGCATATAATATTTAATTCATGGTAAATCTTTAATTCATGGTAAATCTCTAATTCATGGTTGTAAGTTATAACTCATAGTTGTTGTATATTGGCAAACTCGTAGTTGCAAGAAAGTCTCAGTCAAAGAATTGAGTTTGAATTCAAATCAAGTTTTTATCAACGGCACAGAATATTTTTAATACGCATAAGCCACAATTAGGTAAAGTTTCTTATTCTTTTTATTGTTGTATGTCTCACGTGTGTTGTAATAAATGTCTAATGTCTACATGTTCTTATTATTTGCACTGATACTCCTGATATTTGCTTAAATTTTGAGATTTGAGAGTAAAGTAGAGTTTAAATATCACAGATATATTTTGAGTATTCCATCGCATGGTTGCTAATAACTTAATTTTGTTCCGAGCTGGCAAAATTATTTAAATCTTATTACGTAATATACAGCCGGTGGCGCCCTCTTGAGTGTCCACACACAATCCTAACCCACGGCCTATGCTCTCCACCAAAATTCGGCTGTCGTTCGCAACGGAATAGCATGTTTTAATATTTAGGTATCAAAATATGTTACACCAAAAGTGGCGCTACAACGTGGAGGCCCGATTGTTACACCAAAAGTGACGCAACAACGTGGAGGCGCGATTGTTACACCAAAAATACAGAGTAACAAAGTTTCATATTTCAATAAGAGCCGAGTGTGGACACAAATTTTTGGTTTATGTTTGAGTAATTTAGTAGTAATTAATTTAATTTTAATCAAATATCAGGAACGTGTGTAGACATTAACATTTCTATCTTATTTCATGCAGGAATACGATTCCTATTGATAAAGTTTTTGTGAGATGTACAATAAAACACTGGCATTTCTTTGGACTCTGGCGATTGATTTGCGACGTTGCCACTTTTAAAAAATTGATTACATTTTCCGAAAAAGTACAGGTTACGAAATTAAAACTGCATAGTGTTAGAAAATATTTCAGATTTTGAGGGAAATTATTAAATCAATATACAGGGTGGAAAAGAATATTTCCAAAATTTGTGATTGAATTTATTGATGATAATTCTTGCTGCAGTTTTAAGTTTGGTGTTTGCTGCACTTAATAGCAATTGTATATTTTACTATACAGGGTGTAGTAAGTAAGTAAGTAAGTGTTGGGACTTAGAGTTTTTGGAACATTTTGCTATTTTAAGCAGCGGACTTGTGTGTTTGTTTACTACCTGCATTTGTGATTGTTATTGCTCTTTACTTTAACGTTTAATTTAGTTAGAAGTTTGCACTTTTAAATTTTTTTTGATCATGGAAGATACTTTTAAATCTAATCATTTATTGCTTGAAGAGTTGGAATATGAGTTGAACATCAGAAATGTTTATTCCAATAGAAATCAACAAGATAAGAGGAAAATTTTAAATAGATTGTTGGAAAAAGAACGTGATAGGCCGGGTCGTCTTATCAATTTAGATACTTATGAACTTGATTTCAATACTGAGCAGCTAGCTGTAAATGCTACATTAGATTCGATCAAAAGTTTAATTGCTGATTTCGAAGGCACTTCCTCTGATTCCTTGTTCAAAAGAATAAAGTCTCGTATTGCTCATGTTACCGGTCGTGTTCAACGCATTATTGTAGAAGGTGATGACGCGGAAGCCGCAAACACTTTTAGAAATGAATCCTATGCAACGTGTATAGAATTAGAGGCCGATTTGCATGAACGAGTAACAGCTACGGTTCCGAATGATGACTTGAATCAAACTGTACACAGTCAGGTTGTTCACGTGCCCACTCCGATAGTGACGTGCGCAAGCAGAACTATTCCAATTTCTCAGTGGGGAGTAAAATTTAATGGGGATCCGAAAACAGTCTATTCCTTCATTGAACGTGTAAATGAGTTAGCGCAGGCGCGTAAAGTTGATGATCAAGAATTATTTAATGCCGCTGTAGAACTTTTTGTGGGAGATGCTTTTGTTTGGTATCGCAGCATTAAGACTAGTGTAGATAGTTGGGCCTCTTTAGTTTCTTTGATAAAGAAAGACTTTTTACCACCTAACGCGGAAGATGAAATTTGGGAACAAATTAAAAATCGTAAGCAAAAGAAGCATGAAAAGGTAACCATATTCTTTGCGCAAATGGAAAATTTGTATAGTCGACTTAGTCATGCTCCTAGTGAAGTCACGAAAGTTAAGCACATTCGGAATAATTTATTACCGGAATATTTAGGTCAATTAGCTTTATGTGAGGCAGATACGATTGCTAAATTGTTTGGTTTGTGCAAAAAATTAGAGGAAGCGGCTTACTTAAAGTCTAGGCACAGTCATGTACCGCAAGTTTCTAACTTATCAGTTGAAGACTCACCTTCAGTTAGTCGATGTTGTTGTTCGTGTAATAGTAAACAAAATGCAAAGAGTAGTAGCAGTTTTAGTCATGTAGGGAGTACGACTCCTAAGGTTGAACAGGGTGTTGCCAAAGTAGAGCAGGTAGTCGCAAGTACTTCAGGAAACGGGAATAGCGCCAATAATCCCAATACTTCAGCACAGGCTCAGAGTAGAAAAATTTGTTGGAATTGTGGTAAGTCGAACCACACTTTTTCGTCTTGCAAAGCTAGAAGGAAAATATTTTGTTTTCGTTGTGGTATGCCTAATGTTAGGTTAGCTAATTGCAAGAATTGTTCAAAAAACCAGTAAAGGAGGTGTGTTCTGGCCGCCACACTGTTCCCAGTAAGTTGGCCAAACGAAAAGTTTCGTATTTTAGTAAGAGAGAGTGGCAGTCTTGGCTCTCACATGTTAGGAATTTTTATAAGTTTTCGGGTAAGACAGACTTGCAGGGGCAAGCTGCGCCATTGTTTGTTAAGAAAGGTACTGATAACAGGCCTTACGTTTCAGTAAAATTATATGGTAGGGACATAGTGGCTTTACTTGATTCGGGAGCAAATGCTTCTATTATTGGTTCAGGTGGCCTTGAGTTATTGAGACAATTGAACTTAGAGATTAATCCGTCTCATACTCAAAGTGTGTTTGTTGCGAATGGGAGTCAGCAAACGGTAACAGGTTTAGTTGATTTGCCCATATGTATAGGAAATGTCTGTCAAATTGTGAGAGCTTTAGTAGTGCCTTCTTTGCCTCAGTCTTTTATTTTTGGCAGCGACTTTGCGAAACAGTTTGAAATTATGGTAGATTTCAAAGCAGACCACTGGTATGTGCAAAGCACATTGGGTCATGCTAATGTTGAGTTAGCTCAAGGTTCGGGAAATGTTGACAGAGTCTATGATTTGATGACGCTTGAGGAGCTTAGTGTTCATCAGCGGAGAAAAGCTGATGAAGTTATTAAATCTTTTGAGGAAGTTAGTAGTGAGACCACATTGGGGCGCACTAACAAAATAACTTTAACAATTGACACTGGAGATGCTAAGCCATTTAAGAAGAAACAGTATCACATGTCTCCGTACATGATGAAAATATTAAATTCTGAGTTAGATGACATGCTTAAGTTAGGTGTTGTGGAACCTTCTCACAGCCCTTGGAGCTCTCCTGTGCTCCTGGTCAAAAAGAGTTGTGGAGAGTATCGTTTTTGTTTTGATGGTCGTCCTCTCAACGAGATAACCAAGCATGATTCCTACCCTCTGCCGAATATCGACAGAATACTTAATCTGCTGCGTGATGCTAAGTACATCTCGTCAATAGACTTGAGGAAAGCTTTTTGGCAAATTCCATTGGATGAGTCATCCAAGGAAAAGACAGCATTTAGTGTAGCTGGTAGAGGTCTATTTCATTTTACGGTCATGCCATTTGGTTTGTGTAATGCTAGTCAAACACAGCAAAGATTGGTTGACGCAATCTTCGGTCCCAAGTATGAGCCTAAGATCTTTGCATACTTGGATGATGTGATCATTACGAGTTCCACATTTGAGGAACATGTTCAGTTGCTTTCAGAAGTGAGAGACCTTTTGAAAGGGGCCAATCTCACTATTAATCTGAAAAAGTGCGAATTTTTCAAGACGTCCTTGAAATTTCTAGGTTTTGTCGTGGGTTCAAATGGTCTAAGTACAGATCCTGATAAGGTTTCTTCTATGGTGAACTACCCTCGTCCTACGAATGTGACAGAAGTCAAAAGATTTCTTGGTCTTTGTTCATGGTACAGGAGATTCATAAGCAACTTTTCTACCTTGGTAGCTCCCTTGAGTGACCTCACGAAGGGAAAGAAGAAGAAACAGCCTATCTCATGGTCTGTAGAAGCAGAAACATCTTTTCTAAAAATCAAGGAAGCATTGGTTTCCGCCCCTATATTGTCGCAACCTGATTTCTCTAAACCTTTCACGATTCAGAGTGATGCGAGTGATACGGGGATAGGTGGTGTTCTGACACAATTTTTGGATGGTGAGGAAAGAGTTATTGCTTATGCAAGCAGATCGTTGTCTCGAGCGGAGAGAAACTATTCAGTGACACAGCGAGAATGTTTGAGTGTTTTGTTTTGTACCGAAAAATTCAGGCCTTATGTCGAAGGAACTCGATTCACAGTGGTCACTGATCATCATTCGCTGCTATGGTTGAACAACTTAAAGAATCCGACGGGAAAATTGGCACGTTGGGCAGTTCGACTGCGCCAACATACTTTTGATATGGTTCATCGAAAAGGTTCTTGCAATGTAGTTCCAGATGCACTGTCTCGCATTCCTCCGGCCGAACCGGAAGTTCTTTTGTTAGAAATTTCTTTGGAAAATTTGGATGATTGGTATCGATCCATGCGTGAAAATATTTCTTCTTTTCCAAAGCGTTATCCTCAATGGAAAGTAGTAAATGGTTTAGTCTATAAGCTCATTCCATCTCGTGTATCGGTGCAGACAAATCTTACGGAGTGGAAGTTACTTGTTCCGAAGGGACAAAGGCAGCAAATCATGAGTTCATGCCATGATCCTGCAGTTTGTGCACATTTTGGGTTCTTCAAGACATTGGCTCGTCTGCAAGAACATTATTACTGGCCAAAAATGCGCCAGGACGTCATGAAGTATGTTCGAAAGTGTCAAGTTTGTGCTTCTCAGAAGATAGCAAACACGGCTAGAATGGGACTTATGGGTGGCGAAAAATCTGCAAGTTATCCTTGGCAGATAGTGTCTGTTGATATTATGGGCCCATTCCCACGATCTTCGTAGGGAAACACTCATTTACTTGTGGTAGGTGACTGGTTCACGAAGTACACATTAGTTTGTCCTATGCGTAAGGCTACTGCTCAAAACGTGGTTAAGTTTATGGAGAATGAAGTTTTTCTTGTCTTTGGTGTACCTCAGTTCATTTTATGTGATAATGGAAAACAGTTTGCAGGCTCTGAGTTTAAGAAACTGGCAAAAGAGTATCAGGTACAAAAGATTTGGTTCAGTGCACGTTATTCTCCACAGTGCAATTTTGTTGAGCGCAATAACAAGACAGTTGGTACTGCCATTAGGTGCTACATAAAAGAGCACAAGAATTGGGACAAACAAATTCATAAGATTAGGCAGGCTATTAACACTGCAAAGCATGAGGTGACAGGGTTCACCCCGTCCTTTTTGAATTTTGGTAGGCATGTTCCTATTTCAGGAAATTATTATGGAGAAGTAGTCTCCACTGACGATGTTGAGATATCGCCAGGTGATAGGCAAGGCTATGCTTCAGAGTTGAAGTGCCTTGTAGATGTTTTTAAGGAAGTTCGTAAAAGACTTCATGTTGCGTATCAGCGCAATAGTAAGGTTTACAATCTCCGGAAGAGAGACGTTTCGTTCAAGGAAGGCGACCTTGTTTGGCGCAAGAATAAAGTTCTCTCTGATGCGGCGATTGGGTTTTCTAGGAAGTTAGCTCCTAAGTATGTACTGTGTACGGTACGTAAGAAAGTTTCACGAGTAGTGTATGCCCTCACCAATGTTGATGGAACCGACGCTGGTGAATGGCACGTTAAGGACCTAAAGGCTCACTTTGCTTCGAATTCTGAAATTTCGGTGGGCTAAGATGGCTTACATCAGGCTTCAAATTGGGAGTTTGAGTCTTAATTTGTGTTTTGTAGATAGATCTTTTGATTATGAAATCATTTTGATTTGTATTGTTGTGTAGAGTTCATCTGATCAGTTTGTTATAGTTCCGATAGTGTGACCAGTCTCGTGATTTTGAGTTTCCCTTGGATAAGACTTTCCCGATTATGATTTTACCGATTAAGACTTTTACCGATTATGACTTTCACTGATTTTGATTCCTTATGGACGTGTGGTACACGCAGTTACCAAAGTATCCTAGCAATTCATGTCATTTGAGCTTTCCGTTGTAACACCTGTGGTCACTGGCAGATGTAACGTCAAAAAAAAGAAAAGAATCTTTTTTTGAGTTTTAAGTTTTTAGTTAAGATTTTTTCTTTTTTATTTTTGGAAGGGGGTGGTGTAGCATTTGAAAAATCTACATTAATAATTTCAGTTTCAATACAGTAAATTAACCCATTAATTCGTTTGTTTGATAGGCAACCACTCGTACTTCAAGGGGCATAGTGGGTTGCATATCTGAAATTCTTAACAGGGAAAGAAAGCGTGCTTTCTTTTGTGTATAATATTTTAAGTTAAGGGTGTTACTCACGTATTCTGTTGTTGGGATATTACACAATGGTGTAATTCAGTCTTTAAATTACAAGTCCTTTTTGTTGGCGCATTTTTATTGGCCAGAGAAAGAGTTCTCTAGATGCTCAAGTTGGCAACACTAAGAACATGGTGAATTGTCAAGCGGATTTTCCGTCGGGGATTCATCTTTGAGACAGCCACGAGTGAACAGCGGCGGTTCCGATTTTGTGTGGAATTTTTGGGTTTTACATCGTTTGCACTGAAAAGGGATTTGATTGATGTACCCAATGGTCCTCACCGCCTTGCTGTGAAGATTTTGTGAATTCCCAGGAAGGAGTTTTGTCGGTTGCCATAAATCTGATCGCCACGTGTTTCGTGAAGGTTATACAATACTCTCTATAGGAGAGTGTTTGGTATAAGCCCATGTTTGGTATAAGCACATGTTTGGTATAAGCATATGTTTGGTACAAGTGTATGTTTGGAGGGACTGGCCCTTTGAGAATAAGTTATGTTTGGAGAGGCTTACAATGGGGATGAGCACAGGTTTGGTGCTGTAATTTTGGTTGTGTAAGGGGACCCAGTAGTTGGAGGAGTAATAGGAGGAAGTCTATTACTCAGATATTTGGTTTTGGGTTACGCTGACACTTTGAGAAGTTTAGGACTGGCAGAGTCGTTCGCAGCAGTCTCCCGGAGATTCAGGTAGCAACTTGATGCAACACGGAACTGCAGTTGCAGCCAACGTCGAGAGAAATGGTGACAAGTCACACTGCAGTCGTCACAGGAAATGCCAAGGCCTTAACCAGGTTTTTTTGTTCATTTTAGTTAAATATTCTAAAGAAAATATTATAGTTTAATTCAGTGGTTTTAGTTCATATGTTGAAGTAAGTGATAACACAATCTTGCAACTATAAATCAAGCTCTAAGTTACGTGTATAGAATGATAATATATTTAAGAGTTTTGCTGTAAAACACCCATGGTACCGTGAGATGTTAATTCACCTACTATTGTGTCACGCATATAATATTTAATTCATGGTAAATCTTTAATTCATGGTAAATCTTTAATTCATGGTTGTAAGTTATAACTCATAGTTGTTGTATATTGGCAAACTCGTAGTTGCAAGAAAGTCTCAGTCAAAGAATTGAGTTTGAATTCAAATCAAGTTTTTATCAACGGCACAGAATATTTTTAATACGCATAAGCCACAATTAGGTAAAGTTTCTTATTCTTTTTATTGTTGTATGTCTCACGTGTGTTGTAATAAATGTCTAATGTCTACATGTTCTTATTATTTGCACTGATACTCCTGATATTTGCTTAAATTTTGAGATTTGAGAGTAAAGTAGAGTTTAAATATCACAGATATATTTTGAGTATTCCATCGCATGGTTGCTAATAACTTAATTTTGTTCCGAGCTGGCAAAATTATTTAAATCTTATTACGTAATATACAGCCGGTGGCGCCCTCTTGAGTGTCCACACACAATCCTAACCCACGGCCTATGCTCTCCACCAAAATTCGGCTGTCGTTCGCAACGGAATAGCATGTTTTAATATTTAGGTATCAAAATATGTTACAATGGACAACTATATGTGGCTTTCTCGAGAGCTCGAAACTTTCGCAGTATACGAAGTTTTATAGAAGACACTACTTCACAGGGTAAACTCGATCCTTCCACCGAAGATATATATACGAGAAACATCGTATACAGGGAGGTCCTATAAATAAAATTTGATATCTATTCATTTCTATCCTGTACTTTCATGTACAAATTCTTTATAAATTTTTTTATTCAAATGTGTAAGTACTCAATTCTGTATTGACACAATACCACAACATAAAAATACAATAATATGTTTACAGTTATCACACTACATTTTCCTCATGTTCTACATGAGACCTCTTTACTTTTCAGTATAGGGGTACCGCTTTAAAGTGCGGTTTATCATATAAATACAATATATATCTACAATTATCATACTTCAATTTCCTCATGTTCTACATGTGACCTCCGTACTTTTCAGTATAGAGGTGCCGCTTTAAAGTGCGGTTTGGCATATAAATACAATATATGTCTGCAGTTATCATACTGCAATTTCCTCATGTTCTACATGTGACCTCTGTACTTTTCAGTATAGAGGTACCGCTTTAAAGTGCGGATCGGCATATACATACAATATATGTCGGCAGTTATCATACTGCAATTTCCTCATGTTCTACATGTGACCTCTGTACTTTTCAGTATAGAGGTACCTTTAAAGTGCGGATCGGCATATACATACAATATATGTCGGCAGTTATCATACTGCAATTTCCTCATGTTCTACATGAGACCTCATTACTTTTCAGTATAGAGGTCTCATGTTCTACATGAGACTTCTTTACTTTTCAGTATAGAGGTACCGCTTTAAAGTGCGGTTCAACGTATAAATACAATATATATGTCTGTGGTTATCATACTGCATTTTCCTCATGTCCTACATGAGATCCCACTGCTTTTTAATGTTAGAGTGCTGCTTTTATGTGCGGTTCAGCCTTTCTAATTAGATTCTTTTTTTTTACTTTTCAGCTTTTACACTCGCGATCAAATCAACATTGATGCAACATCCGACTAAAAACGTTTACGTTACACCATCTTCATATATACATTGTATACATATGAAACATACAAATTAAAAAAGGTGAAGGTCAACAAAATATAAATTTTTAAAATAAATACATTATAATATAGCCAGACATCTACCGTACCTATAAACCTAACTGTACAAAGCAACGGAAATTACAGTATTTAATTATTCAATTTAAATAAATTAGTACCTATTATTTCATAAAATTATTATCTGTACTTATATCCTTTTCCCCTGTCTACATGTGCATAATCCCTTTTCAATTTCATTCTATACCTCAAACAATATAAATTATTAGTGGTTTGTCTAGGAATAAAAACAATAAAATCTTCATTGAAAATGTGAACAAAGTTGGTAATATAATTTTAAAAATAATGGATTTTTATTTTTAAAACTAACATTTTGTGACCTCCACAAAAAAATTTTTTTTAATTACTGTCCGAAGGTCACAAAATATTAGTTTTAAAAATTAATATCCGATATTATATTACCAACTTTGTACAGATTTTCAATGAAGATTATATGGTTTCATTCCTAGACAAACCACCAATAATTTATATTGCTTGAGATATAAAATGAAATTGAAAAGGGATTATGCAATTATCTCACAAAAACCTGAAAGTTAAAAGAAGCACAAAAACCTAAAAGAACCAAAAGAAACACCTCACAAACGCCTACACTTCTCATCCAATAAAGACAGATGGAATACAGGAAAAAGCATCTCACGAACACCTACATGTTCCATCTTATATTCCTACTCTGTACATCATGCGACTATCACAGCTGACAAAAAATATGTCCAATGTTCAATCCAACATATACAACCAATCCGACGGTATATAAAAGCGTGGAAGATTTTTTCCGGCACACAGTTCAATCGTACTTTAATCGGTCAACTAGAAGCCACCCGGTCACCGCATAAATATATAATGGACGACTGGGCGACTACAATTGGCCGTTTGCCAGACGATCGGGCTACGTGGTGAAACATGTCTCCATGCCTGAAATCTGCACCAATGCCTACCTTACGCCAATAAATCAATAAAACAAAACTAATATTTTATGACGTTCACTCTTTTCAATCTGTACCCTTCATTTACAAATTTATTTATATGTTATTTCATTCATGCGGATGTTTATTCAATTCTGTTTTGACGTAATATCACACTACTTTCTCCTCATGTCATACATGAGCTCCCTCTACTGTATAAGTTTCTGAAGTACCGCTTTACAGCGGGATTCAGCCATTTCATTTGGTTTTTTTTTTTACCAAACTATTTCAGCTTCAAGTTTGTAATCAAATCGACATTCGCTACACACATTATTTACATTGTACTGTCTCCATTTTCATAATAAAACTCCTTTCTATTTGAAGAAATTCCATTGCAAATGAAATATTATTAATACTTTTTTTAACAGAAAAAAACATTTTCTTAATTCTTCGGAATTTCTCACTTTCTCCTACATACAATGCCATTTTTTAAATAAATTCTTATATTTATCCACAATTAATTTAATTATTTTCATTGCAATTAACAACAACTTTTCATCCAATCTACAATCATCACATTTATAAATATTCATCAACGCTACTGTTACCTCTGCATGCATTAGTTACCCATTTATTTACATATGGATGCAACTTGCTGTATAAACTTACATATCAGTTATTGTACTTTTCTTCTCTCCTTTAAACAATTTCTTTCTCAACTTTCAACTAAACACGATCTATTCTATTGACTGTTACAAACATACGCAACGTACTGGTCAATTTTTTTAGTTTTCAAATACTTCCTGCATACCTTACTTCCCTCTACCTTCTCATTTCTTTCATTATAAAATGCATGGTTGAAACAAATACAAAATCTTCTGTTTCATTTGATTTCAAATTAACTATATGACACATGCACAATTACTAAATACAAAGAAACATGCTTTTCTAATTATGTACAAATAAATACCACCTTACAAAGACTTTTTAATTGATATTCCAATCTACGTAGCATGTTAAAATAATGTATCATTAGAAAGAATTTTCCTTTCTCAATTGGAAGAATTTACAAACATTTAATAATTTCTAATTTCAATCTCGATAGAACACCACATGCAAAACACTACTACATACTCTATGATATACTATTGTATGTTCCATGTACACTCCTCAACACACCTTCTCTTATTATTCTACACTATTTTAAAGATCACCACCGATACATTCCGTTACTTTCAAATACACTCCAACTACTACCTTCTTTCCATTCTTCTATACCTTAAGATAATTTATTTATTAAATATTTTAAATTTTACAGATCACCAATATTCTTTGAAGCAACAACGTTCAAATGAAAATTTCTACCATCGGTACGATCAATTACTTCCAACCATTTTCCATTCATTCTCCTATCTCTTACGACTATTCATTAATTGATTTAATAAATATTTTATATTTTGCAGATTCCACGCAGCACCGTTGTGAAGCAAACTTCCTTGATTGGTTCGAAGGCAACAATTCATCTGTTGCATTTAACTGTCTGGCATTGATAGATAATAAAAATATTCTAATATATTTAAATTTTCAAACATTTATAATGTAAAAAACTCATAAATATAACAATTTTTTAATTCCATTGGTGATATATTTTTTATAAACATTACATACAACTAATATATTATTCTAATAACTATATGCTTCTTTATATAATTACTCTATACTAATAAACAATGTCAAACATTATACGTATTTTTTTCTTTTTTAATTTCTTTTCTATCATTACAATTAATGCTACTAATGTTACATCCACAAATTGATGGTAAGTGATCACACTCAAATTACCTCTTGCTATTAAATCATATCATGCAAAAATTAATTAAATCATATCATACAAAAATTATTTACAGCATAAATATTCAGTTTCGAACTAATTAACAATTTAATTTAAATAACTCTATTAAGTCATTGAATTTGAATTCACTATCCAAAAATTAATAATATGAACTTCTAAACTTTTTCACGGTATATTTTTTGACACTGAAATTTAATTTTTTAAACAAAATATTACACCAACACAAATTCACTGACTATTAAATTACTACATTACTACTATTTCATCTATTTTGGAGAAATTATAACTTATCATACTTCTCTATATATATGCTATATAATACAACATAGATATTCATTCAATCATTTCTACGTAGCATCATGCGTTTACTTTCACAATTTTTTACCCAAACACTTTTATTTTATTTACAATGTAAGATGGCTCAATCTTACACAAGATTATCATTAATACACATACATCTATCAAATGTACTTTTCCCCTGATGTAATACATATAAACTTACAAATTTTGTACATTCCAATAAAAATCTGAAAATCATGCAATACATTTCACAAGCTCAGCATTAATAGGCCTGTTAAAATCTTAGGAAACCTTTAAAGACCCCCTAAAACAATAGTTGCAATAGCAATATTACCTGTGTATTACTATCAATTCCAAATTTTCTTCAACTATTGAAAACAATTAACAACCTTTAACAAATCTTGAAAACCAATACAATTAAAACTCATAATTAAATCCGCAAATTCATTACCAATCAAATCAAATTTCAATTGTCCGTTTGATACACTTATTAGAAACCATCAAACAAATTGAATTAAAAATACTATTACAAACAAAAAATGTGCGTTACATTCGATACATAAAAATATCATACACAATTTAACAAATTAATATTGTCATTTACTACTATTTTTACTATCCTACTTAACAGCTACCCGAATCATTACATGTAACAATTACCATTTTCTACATTCCAGTAACCTATAAATATATTATAACTTATAACATTCCACAAGCACGTATCTACAAACTTTTGGAACATTCGCCAACGATATATACTTCGCACCCTTCTGACCTATATAATTTATAAATACGCCATCAATTTCTAAAGTTATTCATAAAATTTTACAAAATTACCTTGACATATGTGCCATGATATAACAACTAAAAGAAGCGATTAATTAATATACTTATACGACAAAACTGATGTAAAAACACCCAGATTCTTATTCCAACATATTTCACATCTTATTTGAATACTATATAACAGAAACATAGATAAGTAAATTCCATTACAAAAATTACTCACACCGAAAAAAATACAATACATTTATTATTCATTTGGCTAATTCCACTATTATAAAAATAATACCCCAACACTTTCAAATAGAACATTCAAGTCATTACAACACTTATAATAATACATTATCACAAGCTGTAACTGTTAATACTATAATTTTCATTACATTATTTTTCACATCAATTTCATTTCCATGTTTATGTTAAAAAAATAAGTAATACTAAATAAAATTTGGCAACATCAAATCTATAATTTTTTTTCTTCCTACGTACACATTAAAATAGAAAAACGGAACAACTGAAAACTGAAGACTGAAAAACTGAAAAATGGAAAACCGTAAAACTAAAGAAATGATAAACTGGAAACTGAAAAACTAAAAAACTGTAAACTAAAAAACTGAAAAATGCAAAATTGAAAAACTGAAAACATAAAAAACTGAAAACTGAAAAACGGAAAACTGAAAAAATAAAAAACTAAATAATGGGAAACTGAAAACCTGAAAATTGATAAACCGCGAAACTGACAACTAAAAAATTGAAAAACTGAAAACTGAATAACTAAAAAACAACTGAAAAATTGAAAAACCGAAAACTGAAATACTAAAAAACTGAAAATCTGGAAATCTGAAAATCTGAAAATCTGACAATCTGAAAATCTGAAAATCTAAAAATCTAAAAATCTGAAAATCAGAAACGGAAAATCTGAAATTCTTAAAAACTTAAAAACTTCATTAGAAACTTAAAACCTTATAAACTAAAAATCTGAACATTTGAAAAACTGAAAATCTGAAAAACTGAAAATCTGTAAAACTTAAAAACTGAAAATCTATAAATCTGAAAATCAGACAATCTAAAAATCTGAAAAACTTAAAAACTCAAAAACTTAAAAACTTAAAAACTCAAAAACTTCAAAGCTTCAAAACCTTCAAAAAATTAAAAACTCAACTTAAAAACTTAAAAGCTTAAAACCCTAAGAACTTAAAACTTAAAAACCTAAAAACTCTAAACTCAAGAACTCAAAACTTCAAAAACTTATTGAAGTTTTTGATGTTGAACTTAAAAACTTAAATATTTAAATACATTTAAGTATTTAAGTATTTACTTAAAAACTTAAATACTTACATGCTTAAATACTTAAATACTTCAAAACTTTTAAACTGAAACTGAAAAACTGGGAAACTGAGAAATTGAGAAGCAAAAAGTGAGAAACTGAAAAACTGAAACACTAAAAGACTCAAAGACTGAAAAACTGTAAAACTGAAAAACTGACAAACTGAAAAATGAAACTAAAAACTGAAAACCACATAAACTAAAAACTGAAAAACTGGAAAACTAAAAACTAAAAAATTAAAAAACTGAAAACTAAAAAATTGAAAAACTGAAAACCGAAAATTGAAAAGTTAAAAAACTGAAAAACTAAAAACTGAAGACTGAAAAACTGAAAACTGAAAAATTTAAAAACTGAAAACTAAAAAACCGAAACACTGAAATATGAAAAACCGAAAAACTAACAAACTGAAAATTAAAAAACTGAAAATTTGAAATTAAAAAAACCCAAAAAAGTGAAAATTGAAAACTAAAAATCAAGCTTTCTACAATGATTCAAGCGTTACCTAATCGAGTGCGGAGCACTCGCATTGACAGCTTTAGCTGTCACCCCTCCGGAGGAGCTAGAATGGGCGATAGCCCATTCTAGTTAAATAATAATGTAGTGTCGGCCATACCTCGATGTCCTTCAGTAAACTCGTCAATGCCAGGTAAGTGTGTGTAGAGATGTATATAGTCCACGAGGTAGTTCAGTTTGTTTTCTGTAGTTTGTATCTAGGTACATGTTAAATAATCTTCATAATTGTATATTTCATCATTATGTAACAGTTTGTCACAAATTGTAACTTAATATTTTGTGATTTTGTATCTATTGTATTCATTTTTAGGGAAAGTCAACCTTGTGATTCCTACAAAGGAACATGGTAGTATAAATGTCACATAATTTTTCTATATGAACAGAATACATTTTTTTAGAGCTTATTAAGAGGATTATTAGAAAATTGTCGATGGTTGAATTAACAATGGCCGATATTCGCTCTGAAGTAAACAACATACATTCCACAAGCATTGTTGAAGCTGAATATAGAAATATTTGGATCAAGTTCAATCTACCATTGAAAACAAATGAAGAGTTGGATAATTTTGAGGGTTTCTTAAAAATTGAACAAGACATGGCAGAATCAGTAAGATGTGAGAGATATGTGATAATCTGTTTTATTTAAAATTCCTGCTTTGATAATATATTAAAAAAATTGCATTGTTAGCTTCTGCGAAGAAAGCTTTACTTGATTCACAGCAGCAGTCCATCGCGGTTGATATCGAGTTCAAATTGAAAAAACGTGAAGCCGAACTAGAAGACACAAATCTTGATATTGAAATAAAGAAGTTAGAAAAGGAAATTAAAGTTGCGACTTTAAACAAAATATCAAATACGTCCTTCATGGGCATATAAATAGTTTCTGTTTACCAACTCTAAAATGTTCCAATTTTAATTTAGTATTATGATAATTACCAGTTTATGTTAAAAATTATATAGGTTTTATGTTATGCGTTACGCCTAGAAATACACACATTCCCTAGGTGCCGATTGGACATTCAAAAATAGTATGATTTTTATAAACACGTGTCCGGAAAGGTTTCCTAAATTAACTATTGCTCTCACAACTACTAGCTACAAGCTGGGCTACACGTCAATAAAGAAGGGCCATAGTTGCCTTAGATAGCATTTCTGAATGCGTTCATAGAAAATTTGTAACTATTTTTGCGTGTAGAAGCAGCTACTAAAGAGGAGTGTGTGTATTTTGAGACACTATATAAGTATAAAGTTACCAAGTTCTGTATTATTCTCTTGAAGATTTATTTTGAGTTACCTGTTTTTGCGATATGTTATAAATTATGTTTTCATAATAAAGTTTAATGATAAAATAGGTATACTTTCTTTACAAGATTAGAAATATGTTTTTCCTCTCATTTATTAAAAATGCTATTGTTTTCATATTGCTTTTATAGTGTAAATAAGTTAAGAGCAATACATAAAATTCTGACAGCTTAGTCAAGTGATAGTACAGGAACCCAGGAACTCAAAATTTCAGTTTTTTTTACTTTCCTGGTTATCCTTTAGTCCTTAATTTCTATATATGGTTTTGGGAACATAATATATATCAAAATTAATAGCAAATGGAAATTTTAACTTTTCTGGCTGAAAGACTTTTTCGACTTTACTAAATTAATAAACACCTTTATTATTATCTTTCCCTGTCAGATGAACAAGGTAAGTGCATATTTTATTAATTTAAATTTCATACAAAATATAGTTGTAACTATTTTAATATAAACTTTTATATATGTTATATTATGGTAAGTATAAAAATAAAAACTTTTTGAACATAAAGAGCAGGAAGTATTTATTAGAATATATTAAACAAGTCTACTGAAATATTCATTTATCAGTTCAGATATGAGTCGTCCTCAATATTTTCAACATTGTCCTCGAGGACATCAGGAACAAGCTGGTCTATAAGTAGTTCAATATCGGGATCGACCTCAGGGTCAGGTTCATTCTCTTCTACTGCTAAATTATGTAATATAGCCGTAGCTACAATTAGATCTTGGATTGTTTCTAAATTTAATCGTATCCCCAATGCTAAGACCGGAAATCTGCGTCTCCAAATACCAATTGAACGCTCTACTGGATTTCTGGTTCATATTTGTGATGCGTTATATCTTATTTCTGCCTCTGTTGTTGGGTCTAAAAGAGGCGTCATCAAGTATGTTGATACGTGATAGCCACTGTCCCCTAGTATGAGACAATTTCCCATACCCTGCTCAAAGCGTGCTTTAAGCGCTGAGTTTATATAAACATTCACATCATGAGATGATCCTGGCCATCTCGCAACTATGTTTCGAAATTTTAATAGGTTAACATCACATTTAATGAGAAATAGCCTTTCCTGTTACGGAATTGTTCTGCTTGGTCAGTTCCTCGACTCTGTATTTTCACATGAGTGCCATCGAGAGCCAATAGTGCACGACGAAATGATGCTATGTTATAAAAGCCCTGCTGCACAGTCACTATTTCTCCACCTTCTGGTAATGTAATAGAAATATTTTTCAACGTACATATAGCACTGCTTACTCTTGCTATAATTTTAGATGCAGTTGTTTTGTGTATTCCAGCAAAATCTATTGTTATTACCATGTTACCAGAGGCATAAAATCGTAAACAAACAAGTAATTGCTGAAGTGGGTTGAGGGCCGAATTTCTGCAAAAAGAAAATAACAGTTTCGAGAGTTCTAATCTACAGTTTTTACTTCTTTACCTGTCAGTTGTATAACGAAGTATATCCTCGATGTGATGTAGTAGACGATGCACGGTGGTTTTTGATAACCTAAATCTATAAACTAAATCTGTATCATCCCAGAGCTCCATATGATTTGGTCGATGTCGGATAGTGTATGGTCTTCTGAGAACAATATCTGCGAAATCCTCGAGGTCTTCATCGTTATCATCAAAATCTGACAATACATTTATTTCATCGATTTCATCCATATTAAACAAACAAAACACATTTAAAAATTAAAATGTAAGGTTATAAAATAACCTTCTCGCTATCATTTCGCGTGTTTTCGGGAGAATTTGATTTGGACAACAACCAAGAAATTACACCTGAAGTTTCTAGCAAACAAACTGCTCAATTTGAACCCAACCATGAACATGAAGAAATGGTAGACGATACACAAATAATTTATATTCATGAAATTATTACTGCCTCTTCATTAATTACAAGCAAATTTAAGTTTCTCAACATGTTTAGACGGACGATCTACAACCTAATATATGTTTAGCAGAGGAGTTTTTTGATACTTCAATTTATACTGAAAATAATGAAACAGTTTCATCAAAAAAACTGGTCAAAATGGAACCCATCGAGTTTAAGAGAACCAGTTAATAAATCTCTACAAAGTAAACACATTTTTTTACGGCCCAGCTATGATAAATGTCTTGTTAGCAAAAATACGTAATTACTTATTTAAATATTGAAAAAATATTATTTGGGTGATAGCAGATAATTTTCATACAGTGTAATTTTCAATATCGAAACGAAAATTACCTTGTTCTTTTGATATTAAATATTAGATATCAAGCACTTGAAAGCTCTGCCATATATTCCAAATAACATTTTTCAATAATGACAGCAAAACTAAATATATGATTTTAAAAATGCTCCTATAAATATTTAACAAAGAATAGAAAGAGAATACCAAGGGCTCATGCCATCGAAAAAGTATCAATTTTGGCGCAGGCTAAAAAAGAACTATTAGATTTACAGTGTCAACATTTAAAAATGGAAATGGATTTTAAAAGAAAAAAATAAGAATTGGAATTGAAGAAAGCTGAAGAAGAATTAGAGAATGTAAGATTAGATACTGAAATTAAAAAAATTAAAAAAAAATAAAGGAAGAAACTTTCAATAAAGTAATAAACTCCCAGTATTATTTAAAATAACCGTATTTTATGTTATCAGATGTTTTACATATATTTTTTTACACAAGTCAAATGTTTTTTTTATTTAGTGTTAATAGATATTTTTCAATAATGTGTTTTAGTTAGTTCGTGCCCATGAATACCTACTATTCTGTCCCTAAAAATAAATAATATGCGAATCAGTTAATACTATAGAAAGGATGGGTGCCTATAAGGCTTTTTTTGGTCCCTAATAATTTTCGAAAAATCGAATAGGTCCTGCGAATATAGTAACTAGCAAATTTAATTTTAAAATGTTTGTTCCGCGAGGATTCAACAATAATGTTTATGTTTTATGATTGATGCTTTTTTTTAAATGCACAAAGTTGGCCGTTTTTAGAGCATCAGCTAAAAATTGCCTATTTTTGACCATTCCTCCATTATTTTTTGATAAAACGTAAAATTTGTGGGATTCTTGTACAACGAATGGTCCAGTTACTATGTTTGCTGGATCTATTCCGTTCTTCTAGAAATTTTAGGACCGGAAAAGGCCTTATGGACACCCATTCTTCCAAACTGAGATGTACACAAAACCTTTTCTACTACCGCCTTTCTTTATAAAGTTTTCAAACTGTGTTTTGAAACAGAAAGTATTTGCATATCTGGTATTATTTTGCAGGCCGTTGTTAATTATCACAATAAATGGAAAGGTCGTTCCCATTAGCAACTGTCTGCAAAGTAATACCCGGTATGCAAATACTTACTTTTTGTTTCACAATTAAGTCTGAAAACCCTATAAAGAAAGGCCCATTGTAGAAAAAAACAATTTATGTACGAATTTGGCAAATATTAAATTATATATATATACACCTATTCCTTAAAAAAAGAAGATCTTTGAAAGAAGAGCGCTCAGTATACTATTAACTCGCAACTATTATAAATGAAGGTTATTTTTCTGAATACATGATGAACAAAATTTCATAAATATACGAAAATATTAAAGACCATTCGTTTGTTTCAATCCAACACTTATTTAATACATTTTATTTAAAACACAAACATATCATAAGTAGGTATAGAGAAACACATAATTCAGGAATTTATTCAAGGAGAGCATCTGCAGTAATAGGAACTTTATCTAGTTTCCTTATATTTAAAACATATTTATTAACAAACACTTCAAAACACAAATCATTGTCTATATTAAAATGGATAATACAATAGAATTCATAGCATTTTAAAGCAAAAGACAATACTGAAATTTAAAAAGTTTGTTTACTGACAAAAGCCAAATTAGAAATTAAACCATTTTGCAACGAGAACCTTTAGATTCTGGTCAGAAGCTTTCACTCTATTTGGAAATCTTCAAATGGGACATAAGATTTACGTTGGTTATTATATCTTTCATAGAAATGAATAATTTCTTAATAATGTAATGTAATATAATGTAATATACTTGTTTATCAAACAATTAAATGTAAAGAAAACAATCATTATAAATTTGCTATTTCAATTTACCTAATTTATAACAAAAATATATTATATTTTAAAGTAAAAATGTAAAAGAAAATCTAAAGCTGGGCACAATATTGATTTATGAGTTCAGTCCTATAAGAGTCATTATAATGATGAGGTAGGTTTCTCCAGGAATAAATTCATTAATTAACCGTTGTATCTCGGTATCAACTTCCAATTCAGGTTCATTCTGTAATATTGCAATATTGTGGAGAAATGCAGTAGCAACAACATCTTGGGTTGTTTCTAAATTCAAACGAGAGCCCAATGCTAATACAGGAAATCTTCGTTTCCAAATACCGAAGGTACGTTAAATTGGATTCCTTGTTCGAATTAGAGATTTGTTGTATCATCTCAGCTTCTGTAGCTGGATCCAGCAAAGGTGTCATGACATACTTTGAGACTGAATAGCCACTATCGGCTAGTAAAAACAATTATTTTCCAAACCATGTTCAAAATGTGCCTTAAGAGCTGAATTATCAAATACATTTGTGTCGTGTGATGCACCTGGCCATCTAGCCACCACATTTCGAATTTTTAATTGGTGGTCACATGCTGCCATTACATTTAATGAAAAATAACCCTTTCTGTTCCGAAATCTTTCACTTGATTTTCACCTGGGCTTTGAATCCTGACGTGGGTATCGTCAACCGCAAGTAAAAGTCGAGGAAATAAGGCAATGTTGTAAAACCCCTGTTGTATAATACGTTTTTTTTCACCTTCTGGCATTTTCAAAAATTCATTTTTTATTTCACAAATAGCAGAAATAACTCTTTTTACTACTGTTGACACAGTGGATTTAAGAACCCCTGTTAGGTCTCCAATAGAAATTAACATATTTCTAGACGCATAAAAACGCAAGCAAATAAGCAGTTGTTGTGGTGTTAAAGCAAATTTTCTAGAAAAGAAATATAGGTACAATATAAAAAAGCAAGAAATCTAATATTTAATTATTACCTTTCTGTGGGAAACCGAATTCTGTTTTCAATAAGCTGTAACACGTTCTGGACACAGCCTTTCGACAATCGAAACCTATTGATACATTCCGTATCATTCCAATTATTCATTTGATCTGGTCGTTCACGAATTATATGTGGTGTTATATCTACTATGTTTGCAAAATCGTCCAAATCTTCGTCCGAGTCTGACGAATCGTCAGAAAACACATTTACTTCGAACACAATATCGTTTTCGTTTAAATTTGCGAGGTTAGAATGGACCGGAATTGTTGTTTACCCTTATTTTCGACCAACGTCGGCTGTTGTCGTATATATTTATCCCATTGATAAAGTTTGTCAGCCAAATTGAGTACCTGTTAATTTATCCTCTTGTTACAAGGTATTTATGCGATTGTTAGACTTACCAATCCTTTGAAAAACTCAGTTTTTGTTCTAACAACCGGATAGAGCTAACATTCAGTTTACCAATATATTGAAAAACTGGCCCTGAGACATATAAAGTAGTGGTTACTTTATCTGCTTGTTAGTTAGTTATGCTAATGATAGAGTTACCAGACGATTGATATACCTTAATTTCACCTTAACTATCAGATAAAGATAACAAACACTTTACTAGAAGTTGGATATAACGGGCCTTAACCTTAACTTTTTTGAAGATACTGTGCGTATGTTCACAAACAATGAATTTAAAGAACACTTTAGGTAGGGCAATTTTATTATTTATTTTTGTATTTTATCCAAGGGGTTAACTGCGAAGGGTGGAATCTTTGTAAGTAGGTATATACACGTTTCGGGAAGTCAGAAGAACTCAGGGAGCTTAATCGCAAAAGGGAACTGTGTACAAAATTTCGTCCCCAGATAAACCCTTGGTTTTATCCACTTTTTACACTAATCAGTGGCATTAAGTATATTTTTACATTTTAGAGTGGGTAAAAATATCCACACGTTCCTGTCTGAGGCGTATAGGGAATCAGATCTGTACCCAAAAAATGAAACCGGACATGAAAGGATTTCCCCAGAGAAGTCCATTTTAGTTTTCTTGTGGTTAGCAGGCCATGAAGCTGCATCTTTCCGGGATGTAGGAGACCGGTTCAACATAACAATCAGTTCTTTGCATAAAATTATAAAAAATGTCTCAATGTTTCTATGAAACATGTCCAAATCTGTTATTGCATGGCCAAATGATGAAGAAAAATTAGAAATTTTGACTGATTTCGAAAACATAGGTTTTAAGGATGTGCTAGGAATTATTGATGGAACACATGTAAGAATCGATACTCCATCGGAAGATCCTGAATCTTTTTACAATAGAAAAAAGTTTTATTCAGTACATGTAAGTATTTTTAACGACAGTAAATAAAGGTACCTTTTTTATTTATACACGTTTAATTTAATAGTACTTATATCTATTAAATATTTTAGGTACAGGCAGTATGTGACAGCAAAAGAAAAATAAGGGATGTTTTCATTGGATTTCCAGGATCAGTACATGATGGTAGAATTTTCCGAAATTTAACCCTTTGTAATACACTAGAAGAAAAATGTGGTGAAAAATATATTTTAGGGGACAGTGCATATCCATGCTTAGGAAATCTCATTAGTTCCCATAAAAATAGAAGACCGTTGACTCCTATTTCTAAATCTAAATATGCCTCCAGACAATTTTTTTCAAGTGAAGAGGAACAAGAGTTTGCACAGTATTTACTTCATTCTTCTCGGATTCATTTTGGCCTAACATACGAACATACTCGAAAGTTGGCTTACGGATTTGTTTGTCAGTTAAAAAAGAAAATTCATCTTCAATGGGCAGAGAAGCAAATGGCTGGGAAGGAATGGATGATATCATTTATGGCCAGACATAAAAAATTATCGTACAGAAAAGCTGAAAGTACTGAAATAATTATCTATTATATTTTTACTAAAAATTTCAAATAAAACACTAAATTTTCATCAAAAATCTAAATGTTTATTACAAATTTAATGTTTGATTACATGTTTACAACTAGAGGAAGTTTTACTTTTACGCTCTAGAGTATTTTACGGTCTCAAATAAAGTCGTAAAATGTTACTTTACATCAGATTGTACAAAAATTATAAATTTGGGCAAGGGGAATATACACGACTTGCTTCTTGAATTCTACAACTTTTAACTTTTTTTCATGTTATTTTGCAGACCGAAACACCATCGAAGAAGAAAAAAACTTGATAGAAGTCGTCGACGTCCAGCAACTCAAGTAAAAGCACTGACGTCATCTTTGATCGCAGACAAATATAATCTACTTCTCGACAGAAGACTAGCTATTGCCGATTTTCAAATGAAAATACTGGAAAATCAATTAAAATACCAAAGTGATGAGCATGAACTAAAAATGCAATTATTAAAATTCGATATAGAGTGAAAAAAGCAGGATTTAAGCCGAAAATCACAAGAAACTTGTTCAGACATTTAAAATAGTGTATTAGATAATTAACGTTGAAACCAAATTTATAAATATGTTATATATTAGTAAATATTCTTCATGTTCAAAATGTTTTTTGTTTTATCAGTTTCAGTGACATTATACAAAATTATAATTGTATGAAAAAATAATATATAGACTAACAAATTTTACAAATTTGCAAAAAATTTATTGATAAATCATCTCTTATTTGAAATGGAGAGACTACTCCTTCATTGGGAATGTAAGGAACTTCACCCATTTGTATTAGATAATTTAGTTCTTCAATATTAATATTTTCAGGTAGGGGAGGCACAGGCTCATTCATTTCTAGAGCTAAGTTTTGCAAAACCACTGTAGATATTATTATAGTTATAGACTGTATCTAGTTTCAGTCTTATTCCATAAGCTAAAACTGGAAAACGTCTCTTCCATACTCCAAAGAAACGTTCTATGCCGTTTCTTGTTCTAATGTGCGATTCATTATAAAGTTGCTGACCTCTTGTTTGTGGATCGGGTAGGGGTATTAATAAATATTTTTTCAATGGATATCCACTATCTCCTGCAAAATGAGTGAATTTAGTATGTATTGACAGAATACTATTAGCACGTTAATGTGTTGTTTCTAAATATTTATTTAATGCAGACAGGGACGTATGAGGGAGAGGTTGTTGCTTGCTGGCACAATCGCTAGTTTGTTGGTAAAGTCTGTGGCCTGTTAGAAAATTGAAAATTATTAGCATGTGATTGTATTACCTCCCCCCCAACAGAATAATTTCACTTCGGTCTGTCCCTGATCTAATGTAACAAGAAATTTCTTGATGTTGATTGGTTCATTAGATGTGATTAATTGGTAAAATTGAAACTGTGAGGTAGAAAGAACACATTATTTAAGATATTTATTCTCTAAATCTCTAATGGTTAGATTTAAAAAAAATATACTTTAAAAAACACTAATAATGTACCTAATAAATAATTGTTAGGAAATTCACCATTTTCAAAACGCATTCTTATGTGGCTGTTATTAAAAATCGTCGCATCGTGAGCTGAGCCAGGCCAGCGGGCAACCACGTCTAATGCCTTCAAGTCTGCATTGCAAATTGCTTGTACGTTTACAGAAAAAAAAGACTTCCTATTTCGAAACACTTCTGCATCATTTCCACCTAAAATTATTACGGGTTGCAAATACTATGACTAGCAATGAATCCCAATTTTTGATAAATTACTAACCTGGTGACTGAATTCGAATATGCGTACAATCTACCAGACCCAAGACTCTTGGAAATGAAGCTACCCTATAGAACTTAATTTGCTCTCTTATAATTTGATCTTGTGCAGGCATTTTGACAAAACGAGGATAAAGTCTAGCTATTGACTCAGATACTTTAATAACAATTCTCGAAACAGTAGAGATACTCATTCCTGTAAAGTCTGCAATGGAACTCAAATGGCCTGCACTTGCATAAAAGCGTAAACAAGTTAGTAATTGATTGATTGGTGAAACACTGTTGTTTCTGCAAAAAAAAAATGGTATTTTACATACATCATATATAACATACATAATTTATACTGAATAAACCTACATATCATTAGGAAATTCCAGGTCATCCTCAATTAGTGTCAATAGGTGTGGAACAGTTTCTTTATATAGCCTAAATCTTCTAAAAAAGGTTAAATTATCCAATTCTTCAAAGTGATTTGTTCTGATATAAATATTTCTTGGGAAGCCAAAGTCAATAATATCTAATATCTCCAAATCATCCTCAAATATGTCTTCATCTTCAAAATTCATTTTTGAACTTTACCTCTACTAATTATTTTAACAGGCCACTGAGGATAACGGTAACAGGGAAAACGAAAACAAGAACTCGATACAATTTATAGGTTATACAATTTGAATTTAGTCACGAATGTGCATGTGTCATGCATTTCTTAAATTTAAGGAATGTTTAAGCCTAGATATTCGGCGGCTTAATTTATGGGTGCACTAAGCTAGGTTTAAAGAACGGTACAACTGAAAAATGAGTTTAAGTTACCACTTAAACATAAGCTCTGCTTAAATATTGCGGTGAAAATGGCTGTAAATCTTCTAGCATAGTTTAATAAATAATCCAGCAGTACGAGTTCCGTGTTTTCAAGCAATTGCGCATATCTCCGCGCAAGACGTTATTTGGTGTAGAACCTTTCAATTGCCTCCATTAGCGGAGTTTACTTTAGTTTATTCGATTCTACTTTGAGGTTAAATTCATAGCCGTACCTTAGAGTCTGTGAATAGTGAGAATTTTGGCGTTGTGTCAAATAAGTATTGTTAAATTTATTGTATGTACAATATAGTGTGTTAGTTTGGGTTCAAAGTTACTTTTTAAACAATAATTTGATATAATACATTTTTTATTTTTATAGTGTTAAAGACATAATACTTATTGTGGGAAGACCTAATGGACAAGTCAAACAGCCTTTATAGAAGCTATAGAGTCTGTAGTGACCATATTGAGGCTAAAATGTTTAGCAACAGAGCTGGTAACCGGCTAATTCCAGATGCGACCCCAATTCTTTTTCCGATTTTGAAAGGCTCTTCAGGACATATTTTCGATCATTCTTATAGTCGGCCGAGGCAGGTGCGTTTTGATACAGTAGAGCAGATGGATCCTGAAGAACCTCCCAAGAAAATATGCATTGTACAAGACGTTGTTATACGCCCAGCAGGTATATATAATATAATATATTTATAATAGCGTTTTCTGCTCGTTGCACTTTTTGCACTAACTACGAAGAGTAAATTCTACTGGGAGTTTTGGTGGACACTAATTAAGTTTTGTACATTCTACAGGACCTGAGATACTGATAAGGTGCGCACTAGGTGCAAGAAAAGTGGCACCGAGTATGATAGTCAGGGCCAGTTATGAGTGCAAAGAAAGATGGCTGAAAACTAAGAATTATTACATGCATTTCTGAGACATGTGGAATCCTTATCTTCCAGGATAAACAGGCATTGAATGAGTACTTCATATTTGCTATTTTTAGTAGTATACAAATTTTTTTATGATGAAAAATCAGTCAGTTAATGATGTATCCATTAATTTTAAAATATATGTCTTGCATTTTGCCAATCATTTACATAAGAATGACGAGTACTTGGTACGTTGTTTGAATGACAGTGACATTTCGGTTTTAATATGGCCCTAAAAACTGAAATACATTCCTCTGGGTACTGGCACTTGCTAACCCAGTGTGGTTCAACAGGGCACGATTGCAGTTGCAGTTCACATTTAAGTGCACACTGAGTTCTCCGAGCAGAAAACGCTATAATACATTTTATTCGGTTTGCCTTTTTTATTGGCCTTATAATTTATATATACCTATGCGATATTTTTACAAATTACTTGAATGTTTTGACCGACTGTGTGCTTCTTTTTCAGTTGAACATCCAAAAGCAACTGTACATTCATCTACCGATACTGAGACTCCACTGTTCCAAGAACTCCTCGACACTGAAATGTCATCTCCGCAATCTCCAAAACTCATCTCTCCTTCATGTTCAACGCAAACATCTACGTCATTGTCTTCCAATACCCCCAGGAAAAGGAAATTTCGTGAAATTAACAGGGATGTGAGGAGTGACAATAAGCGGTTAAAAAGGGAGGTCGAACGTCTTAAAATCAAATGTGAGAATATGATAGAAAACGTCGCATAAGACCAGTACTACGCGTTGACATATAAATTTTGTAGTTCCCCAGAGATTGCCGCTTTTGTTAATTTACAAGTTAGTCAAAGTCAAAAGCAAAAGAAAGGTCGACGATACTCTAATGAGTTTAAATCCCAGTGTTTAATAATGTATTATATGGGGCCTAAGCTATATAAAAAAATTTTAATGAAAAAATTTTGTTTGCCAAGTCCTCAAATACTCTTTAATCTCATTAGTGGTATTACAGTGCGTCCGGGGTTAAATAATAATCAATTATTCAATATGTTGGAAATGAAAGTGAAGAGTTTTCAGGAAAAATATAAATATTGTGTTTTATGCTTGGATGAGATGAGCATTAAGGCAAATTTGTTCTATAATCGAACAACTGATAGTACTGTTGGTTTAGCTGAAAATGAACTAGGTGAGAAGGTATTTAAACCTGCTTTACATGCTTGCGTTTTAATGCTGAGAGGCATATATTGTAACTGGAAGCAACCTCTTGCATTTTATTTTTGTCATTCATCATGTCCAACCCAATCTCTTAAAAATATTGTGACTGAAGCAATACAAAAGTTAAAACGACTGGGCTTAAGAATTTCTGCTTTAACGACGGACATGGGTTCGAACTATTTCCAATTAGCTAGTTTATTAAATATTGATCCTGTATCCCATTTTTCTATAGACGATCTTGATATGTTCTATATTTTTGACATTCCTCATATTATAAAAGCCATCCGAAATATGCTCCTTAAATATGATTTTATAATTGACGGCAAAATTGTATCATGGAGATTTATAAAAATGTTTTACGATCTTGACAGGCAATATTCTGTACCTACGAGCAGCACCAAAATTAACGGACTCACATATAAATCCATCCAAGTTTGAAAAAATGAATGTGAAATTAGCTACACAATTATTTAGTGCCACAGTGTCTGCAGGGATGAATTTATATATTAGGTTTGGATGTCTTCCTGCAGAAGTTGTTACAACTTCAGATTTTATCGATCGAATGGATAAGTTATTTGACCCGCTTAATTCATCAAATACAACTGCATCAAAAAAATATAACATGGCATTTAAAGGAGTGGCTTTTCAAACAGAATTTTGACACGATTGCTTAGAATTTTTTAGAAACATGGAAGTTCGAAATAAAAAGAATGTAGTAATTACCAATAAAATTAGATCATTCAAATGTGTACAAATATCTATTAATAGTATTTTGAATCTCTGGAGAAAATTCGGCAAAATTTAAATTTCTTTTTACCAGAAGATTAAACCAAGATTGCTTGGAAATTTTTTTTGGTAATATAAGACAACAAAACGGTAATTGCATCAATCCCACTCCAATTCAATTTCAAAGATGTTAAGAAATTGTTGTTTTTGAATTTGTTTCACTCCGGAACTGAAAATTGTGAAGCAGATATTGACTCAATATTACTAAAATTAATTAAAATACCTTCATTTGAAAATCCATCTGAATCTGCTGTAACAGAAGTGTCACAGGCACTTGTACAAATCAATACAGATTATCAAACAAGTGATGTACTACAAAATAATTTCATTAGATATATATTATGTGGATACCTACTTATTAAAAAAAGGTTTGCAGATTCATAGCTGTGATGTTTGTATTCAGTACTCGAAAGCACAAGAACAGTTAGACGACTCTTCTCTCTTTTTTTTAAAGCTTATGAAAATGCTCAAAACGATACTTTTGAAAATTTATGCAATCCTCATGACGATTTTATCAATTTAATTGCAAATATTGAAATCATCTTTCAACGTCATTTTGAAAGTTTCATTCTGGAATCAGATATTTGCAATAAGTACTTTGCTATTTGTAATTTTCAAAAACGTTTGTAATTAGTTTATATATAAGAGTAAGACTGTATTATACTTTTAAAAATATTAATAGAAATTTTAGGAATATTAATAAAAATAAACTTATTATATGGCGCCATCTGTAATGTAACCAGTAAGTTAGTTGTTCTCAGCCTTAATTATTATTGTATTATAATGTTTTACTTGTGTGTTTTTTTTTAATAAACTGAAACAAATTATACATATTTAATAATTTTCCAATACTTTAAAATTCTATAATACAACCCTGTATACGGAAAATAAAGAACTTATAATTATTGCAAATCCAACCCTGACTTCTACACCAAACATAAGCAATGTCAATTTTCATTTTCATGGTCATTATCAAGATGGACTGCTGGATTATTTATTATGCTGTGCTTCTAGTGCCATCTATTGTAATTCCATAGTAGTATTATTTAATTTCAGCCGGTAATACAGTTAGAGAAAAACAATATGGTTGCCAATAAATGTGGTGTGTAGTGTGTTTTAAACTGTGTATCTATTTGTTACCAGGTAAGCTAAGAAATTGTCACTTTATTATAACTCTAGCAATTTCATTTTGTATTATTAAATGAAAACAGCGACTTTAAGATTACTTTTATATGCATGAGGATACTTATTTTTGAGTTTATTAGTAAAAATTGGTATCTTAATAAGTAAATTAGGAAGTTTCAGGCATTGGTACGTAGATTTAGTCCTTTTACCAATAGCTGACACTTTATGTCAGGCATTGGTACATTCAATGCATTTTCAATTTTGTTTTACCATTGTTTAATATTATTTGATTCAAATTTTAGCAAGTATGGAAAATAAAGGTAAGCTCTAGTAATAATATAAACCAATGGCTGACACTCATGTACGTTACTGATGCTGGAATGTAGAACCAATTTACGTAATGTCAGCTATTGGGGCTTATAGTCAACTTATAGGACATCAGTTTTTTATTTAATTGTCACGGTTATTTTAAACCATTAAATTTGAAAACAACTAGATGTTTTCAAAATATATTCAAAAGCATTTTAAGGCATATACAGGGCGAACCATTTACGCCTACCAATAGCTGACACCCAATAATGCAAAAAATAATGTACTTTTTGGTCAATGTCAGCTGCTAGGCCATGTGCCTCAACTGAGAGAATATTTTTAATTTTCAGAAAATGAGTCAATCAAAACAAGTTATGAAAAATAGTGAAGATACTATGAAATCTGCCTTGGAAGCAGTTAGAACTGGTATGCCAGTATTAACAGCGGCAAAAAGATATGCAGTGCCCAGGACAATGTTTCTGTATAAATATACTGACAAATATCCTGTTGAAAGAAAAATGGGACCAAGCACAGTTTTGAGTCACAGGCTTTCCTGTGACTAAGAACCAATTACTAGATAGCGTTCAAATGCTACTTAAAACGACCCAGTCCCTTCACTAACCAAGGCATTGGTATGAAAGTTTTTTGAGAAGGCATCCTCAACTCTCGGAAAGAATTTCTCAGAATTTAATATCCGGTAGAGCATCTGCACCCGAAGAAAAACTTCGAGGATGGTTCAAAGAAGTTGAGCTGCATTTAAAAGAACATAACAATTGGGATATTGTACTGGATCCAAAGAGAGTATTTAATATGGACGAGACAGCATTTTTTGTGCCCTAAAGGCGATAAAGTGTTGGTTAAAAAGGGACAGAAACTCATTTACAATTTTACTAATAATGACGAGATGGAGTGTTTTCCGTATGAACAATTTGACCTTAAAGTTGAGTAAATGCGAGTTCTTCAAAACAAATATAGATTATTTGGGAAGAAAAATAAGCTCGGGAGGTGTCAAACCTGGTACTAAGAAGATAGATGCACTAGTACATATGACTGCACCGCAGAATGTTAAGCAAGTAAGACAGTTCTTGGGTTTAGCCGGATACTTTAGAAAGTTTGTTTTAAATTATGCAAGGGCTGTAGAGCCCTTAACAAAATTAACTCGTAAGGATGTAAGATGGGAATGGCTACCCGAACAAAAAGAGGCGGTGAAAAGGGTCAAGACGGCCCTTGCCTCGAGGCCGGTATTGGCTATCTTCGACCCAAACTTACGAACAGAAGTACCTTGATATATAAATTGTGCAATGATATCCTAAAATAAACCATTTGTTTCTATTCTACGAAATACATAACCTGAGTATGTTAAAACACATTTAATTAGCTGTTTTTTTAATACGGCTCTGTTTGTTGTTTACACTACCTATGAAATGTTATTCCCGTTAATTTCTTCTTGTCAACACCATCTCTAGAAGAGCAACTTCTTTTAGCACACGACACCATAATCCTTTTAATGTTTATTGTCTAAAATTTAACAAACTATCTGTAAAAATCATAATAAATCGCACGGAAAACAAACTGTCACTATTTGACCGAAAAGTAGTAACAAGATGGCGAAATGAGGCCGTTTTTGATCACGTGACAGCTTCTCCCTACCTTCTAACTCAATGAGTATACCTAATCGGCATACAATTCAAGGTAGTTACAGATTGTAACGCCCTAAGAACTACGTTTACAAAAAAGGACTTGATTCCCCGGATAGGTCGGTGGTGGTTGGAAATTCAGGATTACAATTTCCAAATAGAATATCGATCAGGAAAGAAAATGACTCATGTTGATGCGCTGAGTCGTAATCCTGTTATGACAGAAGTCAACGTCATAAATCTAACAGAAGCCGAATGGATTGTAGTGGCTCAAATGCAAGATGAAGGTATTTCAAAAATAAAAAGGATTTTAGAAAGAAAAGAAAAATGTTCAAACTCTAAACAGTATTTCAAGGACTATTTACTAAACAACGAGAAGGTGTATAGAAGGCTCAAGAATGGGCAAACAGCTTGGTTAGTCTCTAAAAGTGCAAAATTGCAGATTTGTAGGTTGTGTCATGACGATGCAGGCCATCTGGGATTAGAGAAAACACTAGATCGAATGGCAGCGAGCTATTGGTTTCCGCGAATGTGAAAATTTGTAGTCAAGTATATCAAAGAGTGTTTGAATTGTCTATATTATAAACATCCTTCAGGAACGAAGCAAGGGGAACTTCATCCAATCGAGAAAATTCCTGTTCCTTGCACACGTTACAGCTTGACCATTTGGGCCCCTTTGTGTGTAGCACAAGGAAGAACGAATATATTCTTGTGGTGATAGATGGTTTCACAAAATTCATTTTTTTTTAACCGGTGAAAAGTACGAAGGTCCGGTATGTCACTAAGGCCCTAATAGATACAACGTGCTTATTTGGAGTACCAGTTAGGCTCATAACAGATAGAGGGTCGGCATTTACCTCTAAGACGTTTGCAAGGTTCTGTTCCACGTATAGGATTAGCCACATACTTAACGCAGTAGCAACACCTAGGGCTAATGGACAATGTGAGAGAGTGAACAGAACAGTGCTAAATTGCTTGGCAACCACAGCTGGCGGAGAACCGGAAAGAAAATTTGTGGGACACCTATGTGAAACAAATACAGAGTATACCAAATTGCACCAAAAACAAAACTACTGGGGTATCTCCATTAGAAGTTCTAGCAGGATCGAACAATTGCAGAGTCCAAAATACTGAACGCTATAAAAGATAGTTTAAGCCGCATTGATCTTAAAGGTTACGGACCGATATCTCAAAAAGGATGACTAAAGAGCAGAAAACTCAAAAGGAAAAGTTTGACAGAACGCGAGCAAAGGCGATAGTCTATAGTGAAGGAGATGTAGTCATGGTACTAAAAACGGATAGCCTAGCAACGGGTAAAAGTAGAAAACTTCTTCGAAAGTTTAAGGGGCCATTTCGCACTCGGCGAGTATTGTACAATGATTGCTATGAAGTAGAAGACCTGAGAGAAGGTTTTAAAAAACATAAAACAGTAGTGGGGGTGGATAAAGTTAAGCCGTGGGTCATATTAAAAGTTCCATAAAGTTCACGACTGATTAGTAACAGCGGCCAGATAGGTCAGTTTAATTAAGTAACAGTAGCCAGATCGGTTAGAGTAATTAAGATATAGTTGCCAGATAGGTTGGAGTAGTTAAAGTATTAGTTGTAGTGTAGAACTAATAAGTCATCCAAGTGTTAGATTTCGCATGAGACCACTCGCAGTTAGCGAAAACATGCAGTTCGCATGAGATCACTCGAAGTTCGCAAAAACATGCAGTTCGCATGAGATCACTCGCAGTTAGCGAAAACATGCAGCAGCGCTATTCTTGACCCTTCGCATTTTTAAAGAGTATTCGCATAGCATTATAATTCGAATGAAAATTCATACTTGACATTCTTGACCGTTCGTGAGTTATTCGAATACTCGTAATAAACAACGAGCGGGATTTAAGCAATCGCAAGATATGCGAGTGCTAGAACCTAACCTAATTTTTTGTTTCTTTTTTTGAAAATCTTCAAATTTGTTACGATCGTGCTAATCTAGAGATCCGGAAACATCAATATTGTGTTGTAAGTTGTTGATAATGGACGATCTACAGCATATTGCAAACATTGAAAATCTGGAAGATGCAGAAGATCACATAGAAAGGCATAAAAGGTTTAATAATGTAGATCCTTTTGAAGTTTTAAATGAAAAAGAGTTCATACAAATATTTAGAATGTCTAAGGAGTTAAGCCGATTTCTCATTGAAACTGTAGAACCGTTTATGAGACCACAAAGAAGAGCTACCGATTTAAGCGTGACCATAAGAGTAAGTTTTACTACAAATTTATAGGAAACAGGTGATTTTTTATTTCATAGGTTTTGATCGCATTACGTTTCTTTGCATCTGGAAGTTATCAGATGGACATTGGAAGAAATTTATTTTAGCCGTTTCACAACCAACAGTTAGTCGATGCATAGAAGAAATAAGTCTTGCTCTAAATGAACCAGCAATTTTCAATCAATGGGTGCATTTTCCCAGAAATTTTGAAGAACTAAATGCAGTAAGGCTAAAGTATGTAATAAATATTAATTTATCGTTGAATGATTCTTACTCTATTAACACTTTGCAAATTTTATGAAGATTTCAATATTCCTGGAGTTGTTGGCTGCGTAGATTGTACCCACGTGGCAATATTTACACCAAAAGTTGATGACGAAGAATATCCCGAACATTTATATGTGAATCGGAAAGGATATCACTCAATAAACGTTCAACTTGTAAGTTAAATTTTTATATAATTATGTAGCGCTGTAGTCGTAAAATAAACCTATTTATATCGCGCACATCTGAATCTCTATAGTTAATAATAATTCCTTAATTTTTTTTTAGATATGTGACAGTCAGTTAAAAATATTAAATGTAAATGCACGATTTCCAGGAAGCACACATGATGCCTTCATTTGGGCAAATTCAAACATTTCTGAAGTTTTCAGAAACTTGCATGAAAGAGGAAATAAAAACTATTACTTAGTAGGTACGTCCATAATAATAATAATAATAATATTTTACCAAATAAATAGTATTAAATATAGGTAGGTACTTATAATATATTGCAAATATATATAATGTTTTCCGTTTAGGTGACTCTTGTTATCCTCTGAGATCTTGGCTTTTAACACCAGTCGAATATGAACCGCCTGTGAATACACCAGAGTATAATTATAACAGGGCTCACAGAAGAACTAGAAATGCTATTGAAAGGTGTAATGGAGCACTAAAAATGAGATTTAGATGTCTTCTTAAGCACAGGCTACTACATTATAAGCCTGCTGTAGCATGCCGGATTATAAATTCTTGCATTGTATTGCACAACATGTGTATTGAGCATAATATTCCAGTACCAGAAAATGAAGAACCAAACGTTGATATTGATTTTGGAATTATTAATGAGGACCAAGATGTTGACGTTGTAAATGGTAATAATAATAATCCATTACGACGAGTAAATCCTGAACTTATTGCAGGGAGAAGAGCAAGACACCAGCTAATAAATAATGTATTTCAAAATCATGAATAAAATGTTTAAATCTGTTTTTTTTAATTATTTAATGTACTTTATAGAGCAGGGCATGTTTAAGCAGTTTTGTTGACTTATTTAAGATTTCCGAAAAAAATGCACTTACGTTCTTTTTTAGTATGGCTGCATAGCTCTACTTCTCTATCATTATATAAATGTTTAAAGTTCATAAAACCCCGAAATTTATAATCAGGTTACCTACTTACTTGCCATGATAAAACAAATTTATCTAAATATTTTTTCGAACGATTGCACCACTGCACAAATAGTAATTTAAGATGGCAAAAAATTAAAATATTATTTTACTCTAACATTGGCAAAAATTTATTTAGGAAATCCCTTACTTTTATTTTTTATCAAATTTATATTGGTACATAAGATGGAATATATTACATAGGATGTTTTTTGAAAATTTTTATTTACACATCAAAATTATTGTTTATGATACTGCATCTTGAATGCCTTCCATGGCATAAGTAAGTCGGCCAATATGATTGGCAATTTCTTCTTGTACAGCAGCACTTCTCTCTTCAGCAGCAGCTGTTCTTTCTTTAGCATCAGCACTTTTCTCTTTAGCTATAGCAACTCTTTCCAAAATAACTAACTTTTTTTCGTAATAATCCCCTTTAATCTTATTTTTATTTTCAAGAGATTTCCTATAATTTTCAGATGCCTCGGAAGCATATATTAATTTTTACGAGGGGCTTTAGGAAATATTTTTTTTGCAGACTGAACAACACTGCCGTTGGATTCGGCCACCTTATTGGCCAAAACAGTAGAGCATGTACCGTAAGCAGTTTGACTTACTTCAGCGTGTACTTGACCTGGTGTCGCTACTTTTCTTGAAGGTTCACATTCCAAAGATTCTAAGCAGTTTTCATGCAATGATGGTGATGCTAAACCTACATCGAACGAAAAGTCTGCGACCGATTCTTCCACATTTTGTTGTCCTTCAACCGAAACAGGTTTTATTATATCGAGAACTTCATCCTCATACGTTGTAATCAGATTTTGTTCATAAGGCCCTCCTCCAGTTTTTTCCCGTTCACTTAAAAATTTGCTTTTCTTACTTTTCGTCCGTGATCTTATATCATGCCACGTCTAAAACAGATTTACACGTAATGTTTATAAAATACTATGTTAAAAATATATTACCTTCCTCCAGGCTTTCCAAGGTTTATTAGCTCCTGGACAACTATTTAATTAATTGGTAAGTTCTTCCCAAGCATGTTGGCTATCTTTTTGAGTAAAATCATTTGAAAACTTTCCGGTGGTGATTTTTGGATGTTTCTTTATAAATTCCAATATTAAACGTTTTTGTTCTGCAGAAGCATTAGTACTTCTGCGTGAAGTGTCCATTATTAATAAAATATGGGAAAGCAGTAGTTATTTCTTTACAAATCGAATATAACCGGATAAGTAATTCATACAAACATAGATAAACAACACATACCACAATAAACATAGAAATCATAAAAGAAATGTAAATGCCGACATTGTCAACTGTCATTTTAAATAGAGTAAAGTTAGGCATTTCTTGAAATTGCCACGGTGCCAAGTGTATTCTAATGCGCGATTAATTTCGTTCGTGTAGTTTTGCGAAGTGCTGTCGAGAATACCGTTTAGAGAAAGTACTCGCAATTATACCGTTCGCATTTGCACGTATGCGTACAATTGCGACGCATGTCAAGAATAGCGCTGCAGTTCGCATGAGACCAGTCGCAGTTAGCGAAAAACATGCAGTTTGCATGGGACCAAAGGCAGCGTGCAAATGCAGATGCCATGTGACTGATTGTAGTTGACGATACCAAGGACATTATTTTACATTTAAGGTAAGATGAAGAGACGTGTCCTGAGGACAAATTTTCAGGATGGCCGATTGTAAAAGGCACCTACGCCCATGGAGCTGGAATGTGTTTAGTAAAGAACTTTAGTTAAATACTTAAAACTGTATGTGTTATTGATATATGATATTGTTTATAATCTGAGATGAAAAGAGGTAGGAGGGGTAGAGCCGAGGCCTGAAATTGAAGTAAGGACAGAACTGTTGTAATTACAAGTTGTGTAAATGGAGTAATATATTAATTTTAGTGTTTTAAATTATTTTTTATCATATTCCTTACATATGCAGCTGGATCTTTGTTGCAGGTCGTTGCGGATTTTGTTGGTGTAAAAAAATCAACAGCCTGTAGGACAGTATATAAAGTTAGTAGAGCAATTGCCAGATTACATAGCACATTTATAAGAATGCCCACAACAAACGAGGAAATTAGCACTACTAGTGCAGAATTTTATAACTTTGCCCGGTTTCCTAAATGTATCGGATCACTTGATTGTAGTCACATCAGAATTCATTCACCTGGAGGAGATGAGCCGGAAATATATAGAAATAGGAAAACCTTTTTCTTTGTTAATGTGCAAGCAATTTGTGACGCTAATTGTAAAATACAAAATATTGTCTGCAGGTGGCCTGGTTCGACGCACGATAGTACAATTTTTGGCAATTCCAATATAAGGGCTAAGTTTGATCATGAATTTGGAGATTACGTACTAGTAGGAGACAGTGGATATGACATTAAAAATTACTTAATAACACCATTAGGCAATTAAATATAAAATCGTTAAAAATGTAGTCTAATAAAATGAATGTTTTTAGGTAATCCCATTGCGGCAGAAGAACACCTTCTTAATGAGTCGCAAATTAGAACACGCAACCCTATTGAAAGGACTTTTGGCATCTGAAAACGAAGGTTTCCTATTCTGGCATTTGGAATTAGATTGAAACTGTATAAGGTTGAAGAAGTTGTTGTTGCTACAGCTGTCTTACACAACATTGCTAGAATGTTTAATGAAGAATTGCCACCAGTAGATGCAGTGGAGGAAGAAGCAATACAATTTGTAAACAATGTAGAAATCGAAAATGAAATTGTCAGGGAGATGGGTGGAGTAAATAATATAGTCAGATACTAATTAATCCATGAATATTTTAATGGGCCCTTGTAAAACATTGAGTTTTTTTAATAAAGTGTCCACGGATGGACAACTTATATACTCGTAAAAAAAATTGTTCAGAATGACTATGTTATCAATGACTATTTAATATATTGTTACAGACTGAGTGTAATAACGTTTATATTTACTCTAATCTGGCAACCTTGCAGGGGTTAGTAAGCTGCCACTAGTTACTCTAATATGGCAACCCTGCGGGGGTTAGTAAGTTTCCACGAGTTGGAGGCATGACCAGAACGACGTTAGCATTTGTAGAGATAAGTTGTATAATTTATACCTAATATAAGTGTTTTCTAAAAACAAGTGGTTTTTTAATTTCACAACATTTTACTAAAAGTTTACAGTCCACGTATAGACAAAAATAATTTTCAGTTTTTTGAAAAAGTCATTTTTCATAATTTCTTTTGCTTATATAAATATGATCCACGTTGACAAACTTCAATTTTGTTGTACAGGGTACTCAAAAAATGGAATCTTCGCACCATGAACAACAAAATAGAAGTTTCTCAACATGAATCATATTTATATAACAAGCAAAAGAAATTATGAAGAATGGCTTTTTCGAAAAACTGAAAACAATTTTTTTTACAAGTATAATTAAGTCCGTCCATGGACACACTGTATAACAATTTATTATAAATAAAGTGTATTAAATATTTTTCCCTAATTTTATTTTTTTGTTTTAAGTCTTTCTTCGTTTTTTTTTTCATTTCTAAATTTTCCATTTTAACTTTGTGTTCCTCTTGCATTTGCCTCATCTCCAATTCAGCCTTCTAGTTCATAAATTTAATTTCTTGATGATGTTTCTCTTTCATATTTTGAAGTTTTAGCTGCTGCTCTTCATGTAAATATTTATTTTTTGCCTCTTCTAAAAGACTCTTCGCTTCTGCCCGCTGGGAAACTTTCTCATTCATAGTAGTCTCTTTGTACTCACGCTTTTTAAATTTTTCTATAAATAGGTAAAGTATTTTAAAATTTAAATTGAACTGTTATAAAAGAAATGTGCTGACGATAAAAGTGCATAACACAAACAGTGAATTGCTTATCTCCGCTACTCCTGACTTGCAGAGATTGCGATTTCCTTGTACGCAACATTTTTTGAGCATATTTTTTAATAGGTGATTAATTAGATAAAACATTACGCATACTATTATTTTGGCTGACTTCATTTTTTTTTCTGTAGTTTCCACAGTAACTACATCACTACAATTTGAAATTGTTGGTGTTGACATGGAGTAATCATGTTCCACCACAATCTAAATATCCTTTGTTTGTATATTTTCTTGTATTGCGAACAAAATAAAACTATTAATTATGTCTGTGTTAATGTATTTACCTTGCAAATATGAACACAATTTCCAAGTGTTATTCTTACAAATCTGGTAAAAGTTGAACGATGTCAGACAGTTCATTTGAAACCTCCATTGTACTACTGCCTTCTGTATCATCTAAAATTTTTGCATAAATTGTTAAATGAAATACACAAATTAAACAATAAAAACATACCGTAGATCGGAGCTATATGAAACTGGCGGGTCATATGAAATAGATATGACCATTTTTAAAATTTCGCGCCGTTTTTCTTACATTGGTAATGTAGAAATATGGGAAAATTTGACAGTTATCCGTCATCGTTGTTCTTGTGACTTAAACGTATTGTGGGCGTAAATAAATTTAAGTAAGTATAAAAAAAAATCATTAATAATTATAACATTTTTACACATTTTCAAATGGCCATAAAAACCTCTATGTATCTAAGTTCGTATTGGTTATAAAGGTGTACTTCAATGGAGTTAATATTAATACGCAATCTTAACAATAACAAAAGCCAATAAAGTAATCAAAAATCTTTATAGTTAAAAAAAAACAATATAAATGTAAAAACAAGTATTTTGTAGGGTTATATGAAGCATGCTTCGACACGATGTACATAAGCTGGGAACAGCTTATAGAAGAATTTGCGACAGAGAAAAAATGGAGGAGGCTTTGGCTGCCGTAATAGATAATAATGTCTTTTGGACAAGCAGCCAACCAGTATAGTATGCCAAAAGCTACTTTATATCAAAAATATAGAGAGCAACATTCTGACCGTTTGGGTAGACCACCGACAATAAGTGTTGCAGAAGAATGACTCATTACACTGGCAATTTTGATTGCAGCTGAATTTCGGATTCCATTTACACAAATAGTCCTACAAGAATTTGTTCAGCAGTATCTGAATAGGAAAGGCGTAGTAGTATCAGCAATTAAAGACAATAGGCCAGGTAAAGATTGGTGCGAGTATTTTTTATTAAGAAATCCAGATATTGTTAAAAGAAATTCTCAAAATATAAAAAGGTGCCGTGCGGAATTAAATCCAGGAGTTATTGAAGAGTATTTTTGAATATCTAAAAAACTCGATCGATGAAGTGCCACCAGAAAACATTATAAACTACGACGAAACGAATATAACAGACGATCCTGGATGTGAGAAAATTATTGTTCGTCGCCGTACAAAGCATGCCCACAGAATGCTGGAGTTTTCAAAAAATTCGATCATGGGGTCCTCCTTCCTCCTTACATCGTGTATAAGTCAAAATATGTATATCCAGATTGGATAATTGGCAATCCACAAGGAGCTCGGTACAATCGAACGACTAGTGGATGGTTTAACACGGACACCTTTGAAGATTGGTTTATTCAACTGGCTCTTCCATATTTACGTCGAAAGGAAGGAAAGATAGTGATAGTAGGAGACAATTTGGGGAGCCATTTATCTTATAATGTTTTAAAGTCATGTGATGACGATAATGTAAAATTTGTCTTTCTACCTAAAAATAGCACACACATTTGCCAACCTTTAGATGTGGCTGTATTTCGTCCCCTGAAGATTTGTTGGAGAAAAATATTAACCGAATGGAAATTACGGAATAGAGGAGTTGTACCAAAACAGCAGTTTCCTAGATTATTGAAGAAAAACTTTTAGTGATCGGAAAAGCTAGAAAACCGCGTTGCTTTAAGAACATTCGCTCACTGCCTGTAACGTATGAGAACAACACTAAGTCCTCGATGACATCGCATATTTTTGAAAAATGGCTTCGAAACTGGGATGCACAATTGAAATCAAGAGGTAATAAAATTCTTCTCCTAGTTGACAACTGCCCTGCTCACCCTGTAGTCCCCAATCTAAAATCCATAAAATTTGTGTTTTTACCAGCCAATGTCACCTCTGTATTACAACCCATGGACCAAGGGGTGATAAAAGCTCTAAAAACACAGTACAGAAAACTTAAAATACTGCAAATGCTTCAAAATATTGATAACGGCGGAAATACAAAAAGTCTTAGCATACTGAAAGCAATTTTAATGATAACGGAAGCTTGGGAAAAGGTCACACAAACCACTATAGCCAACTGCTTTCGCCATGCAGGTTTCAAAGATCTCTTTATATCACCAAACGAGGGCGATGATGATATTCCGCTTGCGAGAATGAGACAATCTCAAACAGATGAAGATGACAACATACCTCTAGCTCAGTTGGCTCAGTTAGCTGCTCAGCTGGCTACAGAATCAAGGATTGAAATAGAGGAGTTCATCGGAATTGATGACAATGTTGCCGTGTGTGCGCCAGTTACAGAGGAAGAGATTCTAGCGGAAGTCGAAAGCAATCATTGCAACACTGATGAAGGAGAAGAAGACCAAGAAGAACAGTTTCAACCAACATCACTATGCGAGGCTATTAACGCTGCAACAACTCTACAAAAATTTGTTGCTTTTAACAAAGTTTCATTCTGATGTTAATCAAAGACTCTTGAGGGAAATAAAACGTAAAATGCAAAATACTTTTGAGATTCAGTTAAAAAAGAAACAGACCAATATGACCGGTTATTTTAAAAACTAAGTATAGTACATAAGCACTGTAGATTTTTTCACAATAAACTTTTTTATTTGATTTTTGTCATTTTATTTGCAAACCAGTCCATATACAAAATACATACATATGTATAAATTAAATATTCATTAAAATATAACTGAATTTTAATATGTACATACATATTGCTTATAACAACTATCGGATATAGCGTCCTTAGTTATGTGGTCCCTTCAATGTCGTTATAACCGGTTTCGACTGTAGTTACATTTATTTATAATGAAAAAACCAAACAATAATGCACCAATGACTTTGTAGTCAAGATATTCAAAATGAAAAAGACTGCTATAGAAGTTAGTTGTTTAAGGATGCATAGAGGTGAAAAAAATGTTTTTGTGTTTCCCGATATTGAAGACAAATCCCTTGTAAATTTTTCACAAATAAAATATAAACTATGTAAACCTCAAGAGCATCGAGGGATTTTTACCTTTACCTTTTACCTTAGTACATAAAATAAAAAAACTTATAGTTTCTTTCCTGGACAAATGAACGTCGATGAACGTATGGCACTCAACCTATAAATGTACAAACCACAGACTAGGTAGGCACTTCAAATCACAAATTTTCATGGCTGGCATCAAAGCAACTAATTCAGATTAATCACGCAATTTGCTGCTATTTAATACAGATTCTTTCTGTCATTTTATTGACTATTAAATATTTTCAATATGTGATTTACACATTACTCTCTGATGCACAATTTAACATCAAACGTAGCTGCAATACTCAAACACTTAAGCCTCACCATAAAAAAAGACTTTAAGTTTTCTTACTTAAACAACAAATCGACTGTATCTCTTCACAGCCATCGCTCAACTATCCCCCCAACCAAAAACATCTACTGCATTTTCAAACAAACAAGTCCCTCCTCGCCCTCCTACCTGTACCTCGTTGAAGGTCAAATGGTCTTTCATTTATTATTCATTCTAGCGCGTAGAAAACTCGATTTATTTCCCTGTAGGATTTGAATATATTTAATATATTTTCTGTACAGAGCGATCTTTAAAAATTAACCGTTACAGTACTAAAGTATAATGATACATCATTTATCTGTTACTAGTTTTTGTAATTTTAGAAAATCATAATACATTAGAATTAGTAATTATTGCTCCTGCATTCATGCACATTGATATTTTGATGATAAAGTACTGTCATATCTTTCTCATAATTTATTGTTAAATATTTAGATATTTCCTTTCATTTTATTTTTTCTTTAACATAAAAAATTATCTCTTTTAGTTTCACCCCAATTATGAGTAGGGTGGAGGATTATTTTATCAACATTCAAGAAACCCTCAAACAAATGTGGGAACGAATTGCTGAAATTGAGCAGACGTTAAAAATGTCCCATAAGCAGCCAATGATATCTACCAATAACGATATACTTCCGAATTTTCCTTTAAAAGAGATCATTGAGATAAGAAATATGGAAGATTCAATTCTTAAAAATGAAGAAAATAAGAATCAATTGGTAATACTAGACGTATTGATTATTTTAGGGATTTTAATTAATTGTTGGTTAATTGGAGTATATACTGGAATCAACGGTCAATAAAAACCAATTTCTTAATTTGTCAATGTTCCATTTATGATTGTAAAAACTACTTTAGGACAAATTATACATTGATTTATAGCGTTTCTAATTTTGATAGCTTTGACTTTGTTAGATCAAAGTTCTTCAAAATCATTTTAGGCAAAATGTAAAGAAGTTAAGCAAAAACAGTAAATAAGTTTTTTATTTATTTTTCTATTTTGCATTTTATAAGCTAACTATGAGCGTTCAAATAATTCATAAAATATTTAATTTCGAGATCTAGATTTTCTAACCCATCTAAAACATGCTCTGACTTGTTTGTATCTCCAAATGCACACTGCCCGTAATCGATGATACATATTTTCGAATTATATGATCATAAATGTACCAAAGGGAAATAATTTTTTATATTTCTTTCAGTTTTCAAAAATTCGCTGCAGTACATTCTACAGTAGAAAAAAAAGAGATGTGGAGTACATAGCAGTGTTACCACCAGAAAATGCCAATGTTTCTGATGTTGGGTCTCCATCTGGCGATGAAGAGGTAGATTGTAGCGATTTAGATCCTGATTTTGAACCCGAGGTTTCACTGCCCCATATACCTATGGAAAAATCTGATGATTACTGGAGCACGGACGATGAAGTGCCATTATCAAATATCGCTTCAATTTCAAAAGTAAATAACACAAAATATAAGAAAGCAGAAAAGAAAAAAATTAACTACAAATGGGTAAAAGAAGATTTTGAACATAATCAGATTCCTATTGACAACGAATATGAAGCCCCGACTCATGTCCTTACAGGACTTGAGTATTTTCAAAAATTTTGGGATGATTAAATTATTCAATATATAGCAGAACAAACGAATATTTATTCTACCTTGACAACTGGATCCTCAATAAATACTTCTCCATCTGAAATAAAATCTTTCATTGGGATAGAGCTTCTAATGGGAATCATACGAATGCCATCGTTTGAAGATTACTGGGCAATCAATACACGATTTAATCTTATAGCTGATGTGATGCCTGTGAAAAGATTCAAAAAACTTCGTAGGCTAATACATTTCCAGGACAACAACGCAGATGCTAATGGAGATAGTTTATTCAAAATTAGGCCCCTGCTTGAGAAAATTAGACTGAATTGCACTCAAATTGAAAATGAAGATCTATACTCTATTGATGAAATGATGATTTTGTACAAGGGTACTAAAGCTGGGAATCTCCGACAATATATGCCGAAAAAACCTAAGAAATGGGGCTTCAAAATGTTTGTGAGGGCTGGAGTCTATGGTATAGTGTATGACTTTTTTATTTACACAGGATCTACGACTTTCGACAATATGATTTGTTCTGAAAAAGAATCCGATCTTGGTTCAGGAGGTAAAGTTGTGGTTCATCTCTGTAAGACTATACCACATCCCCAAAAAAGTACAGTGTACTTTGACAATTGGTTTACGCCCTTGGAGCTTATTACATTATTGAAAACTGAATACGGAATAAATAGCTTGGGGACTATTAGAAATAACCGCGGGGCTGTAATTTGGAACAAGACAAGTCTCTCCCAAAGAAGGGTCGAGGAAGTTTTGCAATAGTAAAATGGGCAGACACCAAATGTGTTACCCTGGCTAGCTCCTGTATATCTCACAGCCCTGTAGTTCAAGTCAAACGGTATAGTAAAGAGGAGAAAAAGAAAGTTGGCGTTGATTGCCCCCAGATAATAAAACAATACAACACACATGGGGGGTGTTGACTTGGCAGATATGCTAATTGCTCTTTATAAAACGCCGTACAAATCAAGAAGATGGTATTTGGGGATATTTAGTCAACTCATTGACATTTGTGTCAATAACGCCTGGCTACTATATAGAAGACATGGAAGCTTTTGGAAATACAAAATATGAAAAGTTGAAAACGTTTCGATTACATTTAGCTTCAACACTCATAAAATCACAACATTTGGTAAAGATCAGAAAATCAGATTTCACAAATGAGCAGCCAGTCAAAAAAATCAGAGTTCCTGTAAGTGCCAGACCCACTGATGATATCAGATATGATCAAGTTGGTCACTTTCCAACATTTGTTGAAAAAGGGAGGTGTAAACTTTGCACAAATGGTCAAACAACTGTTTTTTGCCAGAAATGCAATCTACGGTTATGTATTGTGCCAGGAAATAACTCCAGAAATTGTTTCACTATATACCATATGAAGAAACTCTAAACAGGTATTGTATCTTGAAGGACACATGCTGTTTTTTTTAGTTAAATGAAAAAAAATGTTTTATTTTCATTTTTGTAACTTTTAATTCGAGTTTAATAGAAAAATTATAAAATTACGTGTTTTTTATTCATAATAAATGTTTGCCCTATTAAGGGTTAATATAGGTAGTCTAAATTACATGATATATTTGGTCAATTCTCGCACATGATTAAAGTTACTCTAGCATTTTTTATCGAAATTTATCCCTCACCATGCCTCGTGAGTATTATAAAAAAACTATATATCTTAATAGACTTATACTTTAAACTTCTATCTATTGTTTTCTATAAAAACAATCTATCTTAATCTTAATTTCGTACGATTTGCTGCAGGCTCAACAGAGAAAAGTTGTATTAGTCGATGCTTGGAAACAATGAATGTCATTAAATGTAAGTTAAAAGCCTTATAAGCTATACATAATTCGTTGTTTTAATTAAACAAGCTAAAAAAACTACATTTTGATATGCTTTTTATCCCTGTTGGGATGATTCGGTACATTTTCAGCAGAGGGTTGCAAGATGACTCGGTACATTTTGACATGTTTTATTTTTCTTTTTTTTTGCATTGACTAAAGTAAAGGCTAACTACATTTTGAAACACGGAAAGGGCATCGGTTCTATTTTCATTTAGTAAATGAAAATAAGGAAATGAATAATGATATTTTAAATATAACATCACATTATTTTTTTGCACCTATATCGCACGGAGAATTTATCAATTTAAAATATTTTTTAGATAATTCTATGGAATGCATTTTCGTAAATAATTCGTTCAGTTTAAATTTTTCGAAAAAACTCTATTTCACATTTTTTGTCCAAAAAGGTCCGTGCCTTATACTGGTTATAAAGATCGATCAACGGAATAGTTAATTTTCGATTTTTATTAGGAAACTCTTCGGAATTTGTAAATTTATAAAAAAAAAATCAAGTTTTCCAGGATTTGTAGATTCGCTTTTGTTTTGTCAAATTTCTCACAAACGTCAACTAATAGACCTAATCGAGCCCTACAATTGCCATTTTTGAAAATCAAAATCTGACCTTCGGTTGGGAAGTTATTAATTTTTTTGACAAATCATACTCGGCCCTGGAAAAAATATTTGCGGTCAACGGATTCGGGCCGCCAGCAACAGGCTTCATTTGTGGGCGTGTACCTTTGATCCCCCCAAGTCTCATCGAAATCGATCAATATTCTGGACAGTTATCGTGCTTCCTAGCCCGATTTCGAGAAAACCAGTTTTTTGCAAAAAAAAGAAATTTTCATTTGTTTTTCGACATAGTCTCTGGTATACTAATTTGTAGAGCTTTTCCAGCGGCACTATTTTTTTTTAAATATCTCGATCCGACTGCCCGTTACCGAGTTATTCAATTTTTCCCGAAAAACTCGAAACGTCTATATCGGGTACTTCCGGTTTCCGAACGGAGCCGAGCTTCCGGTTTTCTAAAGACCTCCTATTAACCACCCAAGTCTCATCGAAATCCAAAATCGGATTAGGGAGGCTGAGCGTGACAGACAGACCGACAGACCACGAGATAGAGCCAATCATGAAACATATGTTATCCAAAAATTATAAAATTTTCTGTAGAATTTCTATTTTTAAAATAAATAAAGGAACGAACTTTTACATTGGCTTATATAGCAGTAAAAATCAAAAATCCTCATTATCTCCGTTTGACTACGGCTAAAAATGAATTATTTTTCGTCTACTTTTCCGTTCCCACGACGATATCTCCAAAACTATTACAGTTATCAAAAAAATATATTCTTTATAAAATACACTCTATGTTTTCCACGTTACTGTGGTTTTTGAAACGGATTTTTTGAGAATCTAATAACGAAGATATTTAATAATGTGTAGCGTTATGTCAATTTCCAAGCTTATTGGCGGCATCACGTTCGTTGCAAATACTCGCTGTCCCACTACTTTTGGACCGTTTCAACAACCCGCGCACCTCCTGCAAGGACCTATAGATGAGTGCATTGTAACTCTTGTGTTAATGATAATTTTAAATTAATGTCTTGAAAATCATAACTATGAAATAAATATAAGTACATTTCTTGAATATAAATTAATAGACAAGTTATAAGAAAAAAATTGATTGAGGAAGCCGTTTCTCTGTGGTAATCCATAATTATAACGAAAATCGAGTAAAACACTACTATGTTTTTTACCACTATATTTGCACAAAACGTGACTGCAGTTTCAACCCTTTAGGTTATTTTCAAACGACGATTCAGCTAAGAATGAAATACAAAAGATTTGGCCCTATTTAAATATGTTTCTAGAATTAAACAGATTAGAGAATTATCAAAGTATGTCTAAAAATAAAAGTGGAAAACGGATAATCAAAGGAGATCTGGCATTTACTAAAATATGTAAAATTCTTGAGAAAAGTTTTTTAAAGCAAAAAAAGTTTGGTATATCGTCGATTTATGAGAATTATTTAGAATTAGACGGATATAAGTCTAAAAGACATATCAGTCAGATATGTCAGATATTCAAAATGTTTAATGTGATATAAAAGCAGCTATCAGTGATATTCCAGAATTTATAAAATACAAAAATTTGGATGTTACAAGTTACAAAGAATAAGTACCAGAGTTACTGTATTGGTTAATAAGTCTGCTAGTTTCTAATGATGGCAATAGAAATGACAAAAAAATTCAAACTTTAAGTATATTATGTCAAGATATTTCTTTAACATATTCGAAAGTTAGAATGTTAACACCGAAACATATACGTTTCGGAATCGTGGTACATCAAAAGACTAAATATAAAAAATTATTTACACCTTGCATACTTCAGGTCATTACATTTCTTATAACGATGTACTTCGATTGCGAAACACAATTGCTCAGGAAGAGATTAATAACTATGTAAAAAATGACTGTACGATCATCCCAAGACAGTTAGTTAACAATAGATTTGTCCAATTTGCAGCGGACAATAATATAGATATCTTGGGAGAAACATTAGATAAGTCGCCAACTTTTCACGCAACACAAATGATGGTTTTTCAACGAGCGCCCTCGAATGATAACTCTAATGAAGAATTAGAACTTTTTCCGTGCAAGGCGAAGTTGACCATTCCTGATAATTTTTATTTGCTGAGAAGTGATTGCTATAAAACAACTAAAACTCTTCCATAAATAGAGAATAAAGATTAACTGGTTGACAGTAGTAAAAAAAAATTATATATGGCAACAAATATGTCTTGCAATAATATGAATTTTAAATCCGACAAAAATTTGTTTTTAGGCTCCTCATGGAGCCGCCCCTAGTGCCCCGATTGCCCTTAATATTCAACTACATTCGACCTTAAACCTCCCAGATCTCATGTCTAAAATTTCAGAAATTCCATTTCGTTATAATTTAAAATTTGGTTTTTTACTCAATTTACCTATACATGAAATTAAAAATAATTAATCCGAAAACATCACGTTCCTGTGTAGGTATTTGTTCTAATTGAAACTTGGGTGCTCCAGGAGCCAGGGGGGTGGTAGAATCAGAACAACAAGGAGTGGGGACTCGGTGCGGCAGACAATTGCAATCCGCTGATAAGTTTCAAAAGTTGACGCTAAAGCTTATCAAATATCTCAGTTACTATATTCTCAAAAAATCTCTTTCACCACAGTAACGTGGAAAACATAGAGTATATTTTATAAAGAATATATTTTTTTGATAAATATAATAGTTTGGGAGATATCGTCGTAGGAACGGAAAAGTAGACGAAATATAAAATAATTAATTTTGAGCCGTAGTCAAACGGAGATAATGAGAGTTTTTGGTTTTTACTGGCATATAAGCATATATAAAAGTTCGTTTCTTTATTTATTTAAAAAATAGAAATTCTACAGAGAATTTAATAATTTTTTGATAAAATATGCTTCATGATTGGCTCTATCATGTGGTGTTGTTAGTTAGAAAATGTTGATTTGTGCCCTTATATTCATGACGATTTTTTGACAAGCGGATTCCTAATCTACAGGGTATAAGCCACATATCTGGCCAGGTCATACATTTTACTCAAAAAAACGGGGGAAAGATAGAAATTGATTTGCACTCTACTACATCCCAAAATATGCAAACCTATGTCACACAAGGTCCACCTTATGGGGTAAAGGATGGTATCTTACCTGCAATATTTAAGGTATCTAATTACTTTAAAGAAAGTCATATATTGTTTCGTACTGTAGTAGTACCTTGATTATAAAGTTTTAAAATATTCACTGCAGTAGTTGGTAGCATAATAACCAGGTAGTTAATATTGTTATATTTTGTAGCTGCAGTACGGATGTCATTCCCGAATTTAAGTGACGACCAGTTTGAAAGGTTTTCCATGGCGTGGTCCCAACATGCGATAACAAGATATCTACGAAGTAGTCATCAATAGATAAAGATAGACTACACAGATTTGTTTTCTTGGCTTCTGTTATTGGTAACATTTTTTCTTCTATAAAATTCGCGTTAAATAGTACAAAATCTACAAAATAATTTGTAATAAAATTAGAAATGTAAGTTATTCATCACGTGACAATAAATAAATATATGCATAACAAGATTTTGCATTTTATATTGTATTTACTAAACAATTTGGGTTTATACTACTAATTTTGATATCTACAGAAGCACAAAATAATTTTTTCCTTTAGATTCGACATATGATTAGCTACCTCGACCAGTTTAAATGCTTGGGAATACCACGAAAAAGGTTTTACCTTCTGTGGGTTCTTCTAATGTTTATGTCAATCAATAAGTTTTAATTGTAAAATCACTTGTTCTGTATTATTTATTCAAATAAACATTATATTATTATTATTATTATTATGAACTAATGTATTATGTAAAAAAACAATCTCGTAGATCAAAAGTGGGAATGCATGCCATACTATTTGACAAATAAAATTGCACCTTGTCGGTACTTATACAGACAAAATGTGTGGACTAAAAAAAGAAAAACATTTAACTTGTCCATATTTTGTTTATTTGATACAAACTTCGTCAGGGTTGGATAGCCAAAAACTAACATTTGTCTTGAAAATGTACCTATATCAACGTCTCTTATGGTTATGCAGAAAATTGTGGAAATTGGACCTAAAAAGGAGATAAAAACAACTACCATGCGGAAAGTATTTTGTTTATTTTGCATAATCTTCGTAGCTTAATAGCGAAAAAGTGGATGTTATTTTTCTACAACGTAGTCTTGTATTACAAAAAACTGGTTAAAAATATAAATTGTATAAATAGAATTCGTCCCATGACACTCACTTTTGTTTATTAATCCATGAAAAAGATTATGCAAAATAAACAAAAATATGGGCAAGGTAGTTGTTTTTCTCTACTTTCTAGGTCCAGTTTCCACAATTCTCTGAATGAGCATAGGAAACGTTGATATAAAGTTACATTTTTAAGACAAATGTTAGTTTCATTAGAACGTTTCAGTAAAAAAAATAATTGAAATGTACATGGAAATTAATGATTGATATTTTTATTTGCTGCTCTGTAAAGTTTCTACAACTTTACAATCAAAAGTCATAAACCTTGCCGGTACTTTGCAATATGTAACATTGCACTGCAATATTGCTGCGTGGCCGTTAGGGCTGTTGCATCAAAGTTGCAGGAATCTAAATATTCATTGCTCGTATGTTACAACTTCCAAGATAAGATTTCTAGAACATTGCTGAAATATTACTTTGCCCAGTGGGTGGTTATGTGTCAACTTGTCAAAATTTTTTTGGAAAAATTGAGCATTTTTTGGAGGCGACTACCTATTTCACACGATAATTACAATGAGGAAGTAAGAAATGGAAAGTGAAATAGACATTTCCATCTGAAGTTAACGTTAAATAAGGTACCTATACAGTAATATATTTCTTGTTTCAGGTTTAGAAGAATTAAATGAATTCATCTGTTTGAAGGAGGCTTGCGCAAAAGAAACTTTTTTTATTAGGGAGAGAACATTATTCTTGATTAAGTTGTATAAAACATACAAACCCAAACTTGGGACATTTGAAGCAAAAATATGAAAAGGGCTGTGGGAAGTCATCGCAATGGACATATCTAATTTGCACAAAATAACTATTAGTGCAGCCAAATGTGAAAACAAGTATAAAGTTCTAGAACGAAATTATAAAAAAGTGATTGGTAACAATAACAAAACTGGCCGGGCAAGGAAAATGTTTGAATATGAATCTGAAATGAATGACATTTATGGCAAAAAAGTGAATATGAACCCAAAAGTATTATTGTCTATCAATGCATCTATTATGCATAGTACATCAGTTGCAAGCACATCAAAGGTACTTGCAGAAAAGAAGGAAAATGAGGTCGAACGTCAACTAGCACAGCCTTCAGAAGTAGAAACTAATGTTTTAGAAGTTACACCTCAATCTAGTACAGTGACGAGAAAAAAACGTTCCAAAAAAATAGCCCTGCCCTTAAATCTTATTACGACCAAAAATTACAAATAGGTAAAGAAAAATTGGAACTACAAAAACAGAGAGTGCAGTTCCAAGTAAAGAAAATAAATGTGCTTGAAGAGCATACGAACGAACTAAAAGATATATGGATATCTCTGAAAAGTGATTTAACCTATTAGTTTAGATATTTATTTCCTAGTAATATTTATGTGATTCTTAAATAATATGTATTTTTTCGGTTTTATATTCTATAGAATATTATTTTTTATTTACTTATTTATTGTAGATAATGTAGAGATGTAACGGGTCCATTTTATTTCGCGTAATAAGGAGATTAATTTGGTTAAAATACTTATTTAAATCAATAATTAATCTTTAAAGTTATCTTAAGCCAACCCTAATTTTTAAAAACCGTTCGATACGAAGCGCTCCCTTCAGGAGAGATAGAAAGTAGCGTTCGGGAAGGGAGGCAATTGAGGGATTCGAAAAAAGATATCCAACGAAGAGGTTGTAAGAATTATTCAACTGGTTGGGTTTTTACAAATTTGAGAAGTATGGTGATTAAAACCTGCTAGCTTCTGCAAAGTTATTACTATCATAGATAGTGTCAATGTTTTGTAATTTGTTAAATTAAGTAGTGAGTGCCTAGAACAGAAAAATCAAACTGTAAGTAGCATTTTCACTACATTTGTTCCTGTTTGTATTACGTTTCCTGTTTTAATTCCTTGGGGGTTTGGAACGTGAATTAAAAAGTTCCAAACATTATTTCCTGTGTTGGAAATTAATGGTTTTCTTCAAAGACAAACTTTTATTAGTGCATTCATCGCGACATTGTTGCAAACTTTTTATTTCAAGTGCCGCGTCGTAAGACTTCCCTTTAGTGCCGAAAATCCATGTTATTTCGGTAACGAACTATCGATATTGTATTTGTCGGGTTTTCTATGTAATTATATTACTGAAATTAAGATTTTTGTATCATTTTATTGTTTAGTAACGTTTATATTAGTTTATTCATTTCGCTTGGATCTGGCCAGACGCATTTCATGTAATACCTATATTTTGCATATTTTCAGTCTACTGGAAGTCAGTATTGCCTTTCAGCATATTTGTTTATTTTCCTATATGAAAATTTATATTGTTTTATTGTGTTTTAAACAAAGGCTGTTTTGTGATTCGCCTACCTCTGTGATCTCATGCTCTTAAGTTAAATAGAGTCACTTATTACAACTTTGTTTGTTTTATTTATTTTTTTATATTTTCAGGTTCCTTTAACTTTCATATAATAACTTAAAATTTAATATTTTAATGGGGTTAAACCCCCAATTTAAATTAAATAAGTTATAGAGAAATAAAATGTCTAATATTATTTGTTTTTTATTCTATAAATTAAAATAAAGGATGATACTGGAAAAGTATTGGATGAACTCTGTTTTTCTGAAATAGTTGAATTTCAAACAGCATGTTAATAAATTGAGTTTGTATGAACTAAAGTATTAAAAATCAATTTAGTTTAAATTTTTTAATGAAATAAATAAAAAAAATATTTTCTGTGCAGCCGTACAGAAAGACGTGAAACTTCAGAACAGTCCGTGAAATTCAATTACACGGCCGTTACCGTTAGTAACGGCCGTAAAATTAAAAGTCACTTTCATAATTGACATATCTAAAATATGACAACCAAAAATTGTTTTCTTTTTATTAAACAGAATTAGTAATTAGTAAGTCGCTGTAACAGTTAATCGGAAAGCGCCGGATTTATAACACTTTTTAGCTCTGGAGGAACGCAAGAAATTGAAATCTCAATATCGCTGTCAGACATTTTTACTATTTTTCGAGAACTGTCAAAATGTTTTGTATACATTCAAAATATACCGTTTCCATAGAAACGCTGTGACACTAAGGCCACCAAATAATATAGCATAAACAGTGGTGTAATTTTCACCATACATTTTAACTATAATTTACGTTTGCACAAAAAATAGTGTTTATACCATGGTCACATATAAATCCCATATGCGACACTGAAAAGGACAGAGATATTTTGTGCATCACTAGCAGAAAATCCAGGTTAAAGAGCCGAGACTCATACGCATAAACAGTTTAGCTGCAATAAAAGATTGAATTTTCGTAAGACGCACAAATTTCAGTATTATTTTAAAATAAGCGTTACAAATGAAACAAATAGGTAATGTAGGGAATTATGCGATGTAGGTAAATGTATTGTATGATGCAGATATAATTATACGATTAAAATCCTCTATTACCTACTTCAGTCAGGTACTAAAATTCCCATTCGGATTATCCGAATCATCCCGAGCGCATTTAATCTTGACGTGTCAAATCCACAGTAAAAGTCCGAGGTCATCGGCGGCATTTCTGCTAGATCAAAGGATATGGGATTTATATGTGCCATGGCCGCGAGATTATCTTGCCTCGGCCGCAAGCAGCCTCGGCGATAATTTTTCTCTCGGTACGTAAAAAGGAATTTCGCAGCCTTCATATAAAAATAACTATTTTATTGACAAAATCTTTGTAAAAAGAAAATAAAGAAATATGCAACTGTATGTGATTTCTTAAGTGATTTAATGGAGCAGAGTTTATTTGGACATGTCGAATGGCATTTATATTCAAAGTCAAGCATTGAAGATTTTATTTTTCATTCCTCATTTCTCTGGTGTGGCCAGCTACACTGACAGATTTACTAAATATATCGGAGTGGGTGATAATTTTGCTGGATTGTGTACTTTTTTCTCGTACCACAATGACCACAGGACCTTTTGAACTTTCTCCATTAAATCACTTCAGGAACCACCTTCTCAGGTATTTTACATTACATAGGAATCAGCTTACATATTAAAACTTTAATTTAGATGAAACATTACACTCGCTATATAATTACGATAGTTACACCCAGCCGGAGTACCGTCATTTTCATCGTCTCCTTCAACTTCAAAAAAATTTACTGGCTCTGCATCATTTTTGCAGTCCAACTGATAATCATAATCATCATCTATGCTGTTGTGTACTTCATAATAACAGAATAGTTTATATTTATGGTGTATCGTTGCAGTATATGCAATAATTTCATAACGTGTGACTAGACTTCGCGATGATGGCCAAACGTAGACTGCCGTCCTATTCGCATGTGCGGTACACTAATGTTGCCTACCCCTAGTGAAAATGCACCATAGATGCTATATAGATACATATAAAAAAACAAATATGAATTTATATGTTTGTATATGTTCTATATTGAAAAGCCAAAGTGGCCGGATAAAACGGTATCTGGATTTATTTGGATTGTATATGGCTCAATAAACATATAAGAACATATTAATTCATATTAGAAACCAACATGTAATTTTATATGTATTTTCAAGAATTTATGTGTGTCCGAATCATATATAACGTTTGTACCGGGATGAATATGTCTTTATATGTCTATATGGAAAATTCATCAACTTCCATTTAATTTATTGCAGGGAGCACTTAAAACATAACAGGTTGGTAGTCTTGTTAATATTGTTCATATGTTGCAGTGTTGCCCTTTATGTTACTATTCACAAATTACCCAACTATACAGATACTCCACGCCAATAGTTACTATAGTCAAACCGAATTAGCGCCATCTCTTGTTTGGAAGATTGCACAAGCGGTTTTGGTGGGGCGTTTGATTCATGCTCAAACCCGGAATCCACAATACGGCGGGAAATTTGATTTCAAAGGAAAAATAAAAATTCAAAAAGTACTTTTGTAAAATTCAAATTTCTTGATTTTAGGATTCTTGGGTTATGATTCATTTTTCATAAATTACACAATTTAGCTTAATATTCACCTCAGGCCTGAGGCTTTATCAACATTTATTTAAAAAAAATTATATTTACATCTTTACGGGGTCAATCTACAAATATTTCATTTTAAATAAAGTACAAAGATAGGTGAACATGTTACCTAATGATAAATACAAAGTGGGTAAAGCGTTCAAGTGGATTCTGTTCGAACCGGAAGAAACACACTGCAGCTCGAAATGACGATGGCAAACTCTTTTGTTGAAATGAATTGTTTCGTGATCAATAATACGTAGTTTATTGTCAATAGCGCAAATCCACTTATTGAACCTCACAATATCCTTTCTTGGGTTTGGAAAACGATGTCGCTGCGAAGTTTTATCTTTGCAGTTAGGTACACAGCACTTAATTATTCCCATTTCGTCGCAAGTTCAGTTTGGAGAGCACAAAACTACACGTTTTGTGAAATTGGCCCGTCTATTAACAACTTATAAATCCCCAACCTATTCTTAATCTTTTTATAAAGAAATATGAAATGATCCATAGATAAATGAAATGATCTGACACTTCTGAGAGTAAGTGACACGTGAGTCAAAAATGATAATGTCGGTAAAATTGATACCTGGATTAGCGATAATCGACAGTCCAGACATCTGCAGCGGAATTCTAAGTTGGTATCGAGTCGAGCTCGATACAATAGGAACGCCATTCGATACGATAGCAGTTAGGAATTCTAAGTTCCTATCGAGTGGATGTTCGGGTATCGTCGGAATTTATCTAGTGGAATGAAGAAATTATAACCAATGAGCCTAATATTTGACATTATTTCATTGATTCTGAGAGGTAAATTTGAATTTGTAGGATAAAATGATTATTTGGCCCTTTTCAGTTTATTTATTATTGGTCCCCTTTATGGTGTGTCTATGCAGCATTATAACTTTAATACTATTATTTACATTTAAGAAAAACATAAAACATAGAAGTGTTCATGCACATATTTAACTTTCATTTAATTTTAGTCTACAGCAAGTGTATATACTTACAGTGGAAGTTTTACTATTTTTTTTTTTGAAATTATTTTATTGAAATCTTACAGGTAAGTTATTATACTTCGAAATGTAGAAAATATTTTAACGAAAAAATTCATTATTAATTTAAAAATAGAAATGACTGAGATATGATATTAAAAAGCAGACTTTTAAATTATATTCTATTACTGTTTAAGCTATGTCATTTAAAATACGAGAAGCCCATTGGCAAACGCTTTTGGAGGCGATGGAAAAGAATGTAATCATTGCCACTGGAAAGTTTATAGGGCCACAAGGCAAAGAACATTATAAAAAATGTTGGGAAGAGACGGCCAAAAAATTAAATGCTTTTGGTTTTGGCAGTAAGAGCACAGAGAAATGGCAAAAAGTAATAAAATGAAATAATGTGATGGTAACACAAAAATGTAATTTTGCTTATTTTTTTCAGTCGTGGTCTGATTATAAATACAACTTAAAAAGAAAGGCTGCTGCTTTAAAAAAAAATATCCAGAAAACAGGTGGAGGTCCTTCAGAAGAGAAGGAATTGAGCGAATTAGAATTAAAACTGCTGGACTTGTTGGGGGAGCATTTTATCGGCCTAGAAAGTCCAGAATGTGGGTTAATTGCTAGTTCTGCTCATACTTCATCTGAAGAACCGCAGCCGGGTACAAGTAAAGAAGATGAGCCATCCACAGTCCTTAGTTCACCCAAGGCAATGCGTGTAAAACGCAAAATAAATACTCCTCCCTCCTCCCCCAAGAAAAGGCAGAGGGTGGAATATTTAAGTGAATACAGAGAAACTATAAATGAACTAAGGGACATCAAATCAACAATAAAGAAATCTTTAGACGGTATATCTCAGAACTTAAATGACCTAACATCTGAGTTTAGGCAATTCAATAATAATCTTGTACAGGTTGGTTATATATTAATTTTTTCAAGTTGATGTACCTAATCTTTAAATTTCTTTTTAGATATTGCTGTCAATTCAAGCAGGGCAGCAGCCAATTGTATACCAAGAGATATAGAGACTCGATGCATTTTAATTTAAATATTTTTAATTACTATTTACATGTATTTTATTATGAAATATTTATTAGTCGATTTACTTTACATTGGTTGTTTTTTTTACACACAATTGATAAGAGTAGTTTAGTTAGGTAGTAGTAGTTTATTAGCAGGTATATAATAAAGTATATATTACAATAAATTATAAATACATAAATAACTTTTTATTTATTAATTTCACTTATTTAAAATATATGAAATTATTTACAAAAAAGACATTTCACTGATAATATTGTTCTATAATTGTATTTCGTACTTGTAATCCACGCGCTGCTAATTCTCCTGGGTTATTTGCTGGGGGAGGTACGTTAAAGTCAATTAGCAGGGGATGGTCGTGAATGTCTTCATTAAACAATGGTACACGTTCTTTAACACATAAATTATGAAGAATAGCACATGCCTTCAATAAGTTAGATACAAAGTTCGGGTGTATCTAAGCGAACGTTCCCTCAAAAGACATCGAAATCGCATTTTTAATACACCTATACACCTTTCCACACAATTTCTGGCTCTTATATGTGCACAGTTAAATCTCTGCTGTGGGCTACCTTCCGCGGGATTTTCAAACGGTACCATGAGAAACGGTTGTAAAGGGTAACCGGAATCTCCTATTAACCAACATGACTCTCTATTATCGTAAAGTTCCTGCATATATTCCTTGATAGCAGAATGCCTCCAAACAAAGGAGTCATGAGTTGATCCTCCATAATTGGCAAATACATTATTTATTATCAAATTATCGTCACATATAATTTGGCAATTTAAAGAATGGAAACCTTTTCTATTTATAAAATTATGTTCGTCTCCTCGGGGCTTTAAAATGGCAATATGGGTGCAATCAATAGCACCAATAACTCCCGGAAAATTAAATTTATCCATAAACCGAATTTTAACTTGATTTCTCTCCTCTAGAGTTGTTGGAAATTTAATGTCTGCTGCCATTGATTCTACGATGGCTCGGGTTACTTCATGTATGGCCCTATGAACTACACTTTGGCTTAAATTAACATTAACTTCCTCCCCTACCCCTCTCTGATAGCTACCAGTAGCATAAAAGCGTAAAGCACAAAAATTTTTTGTTTCCTTTGAAACGCCTCCTGATATGAGGGGGCCTCTTAAAAGGGGTGTTAATATATTTATGAGTCTCCTCACAAGTGGTTTATTTAACCTAAAAAGCTCAATGAAACGCCTGTTAGGTAGATTAAATGGATCTGCTTCATTTCTTAACTGTCTTCTGTTAAACCTTAACCTTCGAATACTGCGTCGATTTTGTTGCAAAATTTGTTGATGAAATATTGGCAGCATTCTAAAACAAGAACGAAAATTTTATTTTAAAATTTGGAGAAAAATATATATTTACCTACCTTATATATTTTGAAGTAGCAAAGCACGTAAGTTCTATTGCAAAATCTAATGGTTCTAATAATGTTTTTTACAAATTAAAAGTAAAAATTGCTAGCTAATAATTAGTAATATAAACCAAACCGCGTGATCAAGCATCAAAACAATAAACAATATGGCCGAGCCGAAATGTCGAAAATAAACGTTTGCCGGCTCCAACGCAGTCGCACAAAATTCCACAGAAAAAGACAGGCATCATATAAGAGAAAGAGACATGTATCGAATTGGCAAACCGATAGAGATTTAGGTGTCGAGTAAACTCTATCGTCGAAGTGTCAATATTACGATACGAAAGTAGACTTGGAATCACTAGTTTCGTCTCAAACGATACGATACCAAGTTAGAATTCCGCTGCAGATGCTTGTAAGAACTATTATATGGTTGCCACGTTACTGAGCTGATTCTGGGCAATCCACGTGAAATCTCTATAGAGGTTGGGTGCTTGGTGTTACTATCGTAACAATAGGGGTTTACGAAATTTATATCTAAAAACCGGGACCGAGCGGAAGTAGCTCTAATCAGAGTGCCCCGTGAATTTGTCCATTTTCGTAAGCGTCAACGAATTGACAACTTGAAACGTTTCTAACCTCTAACCTCTCATGTTATTTATCTTTATCTGTTATGTGTTTACAAATGATATGTTGTTGATCATACCATTTTTAAATAATGAACTTGAATAAAAAGAACGTTTTAATTGGAGCTGCTGTTACAACAATAGTGAACGAGATCGAGGATCAAGTGGAAGACGAAAAAAGTTTGGAGATTGTGGTGCAAAAAATAATTCATAAAAAGCCGAGGAAACGAGTCAGCATAAAACATTATGTAGAGAATATCGTTCCCATGATGGATGGTAAGTTATAAATTAATTTCGTAATACTCTAATGTTAAATTACATTTGAACATTTGATTAATTTAATTGCACCCCGTATTAAGATAAATGTAAATGATGTTGGGAGGCCGTCAGGTGGTGTCGAAAAAATGATGTTGATCCTTATGGATGGCCGCTAATAATTGTGTCTATCGGTAAGTAATTGAATATGAAGCATATTTCAATTGTTATACATTATACCATCTATATTCCTGTTTCTATTACCAGATCAACATGTCAAAAGTACCTACCCAGTATACTGATAGTAGTTGAATAACTATATAGGGACCAACTTATAGCAGTAAATACATATTTATTGTAAACTTTTTTTACAGAGATCTATCGGAAAGGTTTGACGTTTCTAAGTCCACCGCATGGAAATATTTTAGATGTGCCTGTAATGCACTAGTGGATATGTCACCAATGTTCATACAGTGGCCTGCAGGTTACAGAGCAACTACAGTTATTAACGAGTTTCAAAGTAAAAAGGTTTTATTAATGTACTGGGGGCAATTGATGGAACCCATATTGAAATTTGCAAGCCAAAGGAGCATCCGGAGTCTTTCTTTAATAGAAAAAAAAGATACAGTGTGCAAGCACAAGTTATTTGTGATCATACTAAACTTTTTACCGATGTTTTCACTGGTAGGTTTGAAACATTGACCTTTAATATTTCACAATATTGTGGCTTTTAGTAATCATAAATATTTGTAGTTTTTTGAATGTTAATCAATTTTCAGGTTATCCTGGGAGCGTTCATGATTCAAGAGTTTTTAAAGTCTCTCATATTAGAAAAAAAAATTGAAAGCACCGAAGTGATTTTTCCCAATGATTCTCATTTACTAGGCAATTCAGCATATGAGAACTATAAATATTTATTGATGCCTTATACAGATGATGGATTTCTAAATGACATTAAAAAAATACAATTATATTCACTCTTCTAATATTATATAAGCTATTGCAGTATTACATAACATCTGCTTAGGTCTGGGGGATGACGACGTGGAATGTTTTATTTCAGAATTAAACTTGGACGACAATGTCTCTCAGCATTCATCTATTTCTGGTACTCTCAAAAGGGACCAGATAGCTACTGACCTGTTTAATAAATAATTCCAAATAAATTATTTTTATACTAAAATGTTTTATGCCAACATTTTAAGCAAATATCTCATATTTCTCTCAAGATTAAAAATAAAATAAACAATATTAGAATGCAACATTACAACTGCAAAAAAAATCTGATCAACTATCATGTATCGTCATATATTGCCGCTTAATTTAGATATTGAAAAAATGTATTCAATAAGTATGTACATAGGTAGGTAACACAAAAACAAAAACACTTATTATAGAGAAAGTTTGTAATACGATTTCCACAGTTACATGGTAAATTTCATTTTAACGACATGTGTAATGTGTATTATAGTCAAAAAGCAGATGTACTAATTGCCAATTACAAGTTACTTAAATGTTCCTATAAAATTTGTACTGACCAGTGGATATATTAATTGTTTGCAATCAAGAACTTATGTGTATTTATTGCAATGCTTAGGTCTATATAAATATAGAAATACATATGTAGATACCAGAAATTATATAAAATAAAACTTTTCAATAATGTCATTTATTATTGCCCAGTAATATACAAAACCAAATCCAGATTATAACTGCCATACATACATACATATGGGTGATTGCAGCAAATTGGGACAATTTAATGTAACTGGCAATTTTCTTTTGAAAGAAATATAAATTTTAGTCACTCTGGTCTTTTTTAGTTTTATTAAGTGTTCTTTATATATTACTGGTATTTTGTGTCCGAAAAATGTTAATTAGAATTTTGAAATTTATATCAAATTCATATATTATCAACTCCATGGCCTGTAACAACCTACATGTTTAATATGGATTCTCTACAAATCTCAGAATTCTTTCGTAATAAATTTTGAATTTCCAGAAAATAGTTACTAAAATTTCTTCAGAATGCATTATTAACTTTTATTTTTTATATAAATTATTTAAAAAGTTAAATTTTAACTCATACATCTTGTGTAACTAACCAAACCATCAACTCCATGGACAAGCAAATACTTGCAAATATTCGAGTTAGGTGGCGCTAATATCGATAAATAATAATTGGAAAGAGAGCACATCTAATCAGTCTTGGAGTAGCTGCCAGCGGAAGTGCACGTTTTTGTTACTTTCGGAGCCACCTGTTGCGACGACAGAGTGTGTATTGTTCGTGTTTTTTTGTACCATCAACTCCATGTATCTTTTTATGTAAGTATACCTAAATTTTTGTTAACTTTCTGCTTTGTTTTGTTAAGGTTTAGCGTGCTCTTGTCCTATTGACATAAAATTATTTACCTTCATTTTTTAATAAATTATTTAAATGTAATTTTATTATGTATTATCAACTCCATGGACATCAACTCCATGGATTTCTTGAGTCCATGGAGTTGATCGCTGTCCATGGAGATGATGCCATTTACGATATATTTTAATATCTTTCAGGCAAAATGGCTCCATATAAACAAAGTGAAAAGAGACGAAAGCAGAAACGGGATGCTGAAAGGCGAAGGAGGGAAAAAATTAAAAATAACCCAATAGATTACAAAACAGCTAAAGAAAAAGAAAGGGAGCGATACCATAGGAGAAAGGAAGAGGGTAAAATAAAATCAATTAAAGAACTATCTGCGAGGAACAGGCGAACTCTAAGAAGACCTTGGAAATCTTCATCAACTAAATATAGAAATACGAAAAAACAAAACAAGGAATTGTTGGAGTTTATGATTCAAAACTCGCCACCATCTACACCTACATCACTTGAAGAAAGAAATCACAGGGATAATGAAATTCTAAGAGTCCCAATTCCTTCAACCTCAAGAATTCAATGTGGAAGAAAGAGAATTTTACGAAACAGGTCTAAAACCTATAGGGAATTACTTAAAATAAGAGAGAAGCTTAGAAGATCAGAAAAGAAAGTTAGAAAATATAAAACAAGGTGTCATAGGCTAAAGAAGCTATCGCAAACAAAAAAGAAAGAGAGAACAAGTCCGAGAACACAAGTGGATCAAGATATGAAAGGTGAAAGTGTTTCGAAGGCTGTAAAGAAAAAATTATTATTTGCCGAAGCTTTAAAACGCCAACTAGAGGAGAATTTTAATAAAAAACGCGGGTATAAAGAAAAAAGTGACTTTGCAAAGGCAGTATCGGGCAAGATAGTAAAAAATTATAGATGTTTAAATGAAATGAAAAGTTTTGGATCCTATAAGCTTTTTCGTAAGGAAACACCGAAGAGCAACAAATCAAAGATGGCTAAACAAATCAAACAATTAGTTGAGGAGTTTTACCAAAAGGATGAATGTAGCCGCCTTGCACCCGGTAAACGTGACACCATAACATGTAAAGGAATCAAAATGCAGAAGAGATATCTAAATGGAACCAAGAAAATTTTGTATAAAACATTTTGTGATGAATATAATTTCAAGATTTCGTACTCCCTGTTTTGTAAACTGAAACCTTTTTGGGTTCTTGTTCCAAGCGCTTCCTTACGTGAAACATGTTTATGCGTTACACATGAAAATATAAGATTATTAACCCTCAAAATGAAACTTCTGGGACTAATAGATGTCCAGGATTCTCACGAAGTCTGTAAGACTGTATGTTGTTGCCCAGTAACAGAAAAGTGCCTTGAGAGAAAATGCAGTACTTGTAAAACTAAACAACTTAAATACTTACAATGAATTAGATTTCAATGAAAGTACCACATATAAAAAATGGGTTTTGAAACAGGAGACATATTCTATAAAGGGTAAGCAAAAGATTTGCAAAAAATATATTAAAAAGGAAATCCGGTGCAAAAAATTGGACTTGATAACAAAACTTAATAAAAACTTACCAATATTTATGCAGCACTTAGCTAATCTAAAACATCAGTTTCAAGCAATAGATTCTATTAAAAAAAATTTGGGAGACAAAGATATTATCATACACATGGATTTTTCGGAAAATTACGTGTGTAAATATTTTCGTGAAATTCAAAGTGCCCATTTTGGAGGATTCAAATCCCAAATTTCACTTCACACCGTTGTTTGGTATCGAAAATCTGAAAATGGCACAATTACGCCGAATTCTTTCTGCAGCATTTCCAGTTGCTTAAGGCATGATGCTGTAGCCATTTTGGCTCACATAAACCCACTTTTGGAGGAAATTAAAAAAGAATATTCTGATTTAAGGCACATCCATTTTGTGAGTGACGGCCCAACGACGCAATATAAAAATAAAACTTTATTTTATGTCTTTGCTACACATTTATCCAAAATTCTGCAAGCACCAATGATGACATGGAATTATTCAGAAAGTGGTCATGGCAAGGGTGCTCCTGACGGAATAGGTGGCTGCTTAAAAAGAACGGCTGATCGACTCGTTGCTATTGGAGAAGACATTCCCGATTTGAATACCCTCGCCATGAAACTAGAAGAAGCATGTCCCGGAATAACTCTTAAAATAATTGACGAGGAATCTATTATAAATTTTGATAAAACAATACCAGCTGATATCAAGCCATTTAAAGGTACAATGAAGGCTAGGCAAATTACGTGGTCTTCTAATTATAAAAACATGATACACGTGAGAAGATTAAGTTGCTTGGATTGTTCTCCATCGGAGAAATGCAAACATTTCCACTTAGGCGAGATGAAAATATACCCTATTAAAAAAAGTAGCAACAGAGTAAGATATTGTGATGTGTATTCCGATTCAGATGATGACAAGGAGAACCAACCTACTCAGAAGAATATCAACGATTTTTCACTAAAGAAGGGCTTGTTTGTATTGGTTGAATGGCCAGAAAGCTCCAAAGTATTTTATGTTGGCCAAGTAGTTAATATTGAAGATCAGATGGGTGTGGCGGTGAACTTTATGAAACGAATTATTTCCAATAAAAATAATTTTGTATTCATTTGGCCGGAAAATGCTGATCAGGAGACTGTACCAAATAAGACTATTAAAAAAATTATAAGAGATCCTACTAATCTCAGAAGAAATAAATTTTTATTCTCTGATAATAATTTTGAAGGCTTTCACAATGTGAATTGAACTTGGAGTGCAGTAATGTTATCTTTTATTTGGCCTAACTTTTGTTTTTATTTTGTATACTTTATTAATATATAGTTTTTATACCAAATAAATCAATATACGTTTTTATTTTCCTATAAGAGTACATTTTAATCAACTCCATGGTCATTAGGGTCAACTCCGTGGATGTCGTTTTTTATTTTTTCTTAATAAATCCATTAAAAATCGATCTCGAACTGATATACCGATTAGTTTCTCATTATTTCTATAACTTATGTACCAAATACCGCGAAGATATAAACTAATAAAATATTTTGTATTTCTTAAACTTCTTATATCCCAAGTTGCTGGAATCACCCATATAACAAAATATAACTTCTAATAACTAAACATTTTATTGCAACAAAAATGTAATAAAACCATTTTTTTTTCAAATACAGAATATTTGTTTAAAATAGTGATTATATTGTTACTGTATCTTATTCATTCAACAAAAAATATTGTAAAAGTTTATAGCTTGAACAATTTGTTTATCTCTTAGTCTTTAATCATCAATTAAATTATACCTAGACAATATCAAATTTAAATTTTTAAAACGTCTGGATCAACAAAGCATTTACTAATACATACATTTTTCAATAGAAATAAGTTGATACTGATGGAAAAGTGTAACGAAGAATAATAATTTTCAGTAGGTACATAAAATACAAACTCACCATTTCTTGATGGTGTATGATTGGGATTATGTTGATCTTCGAAATGTGAACATGGTGAACACTATTTCAGGCCGTTCACCCATAAAGTCATCGAATTTGTCAAAATACTGCCACCTCATACTTCCCCTTCCGCTGGCGTTATTATTATCTTTAATTTTTTTATACGTTTTCGGTAAGCCCTTAATTTTTGTCTTTATTTGCTGCAATGTTACACTGATATTTTTTTCTAGACATTTTTTTTCCCATTTCAATGTATAAAGCTTTATTAGTCTTTTTGCCCTTTGACTTATCAATGAAGTGTTCTTTGTAAAGGGATATCAAAAATTTAATTTGGCCATCTGTCCACCTGAAGTTTTGTTGATTATCACCTTCATTTGAAGATTTTGAGGGCTGAATTTCTTCAACTTCATCTAAAAATTCACTCTCCACTGCACTAACTAACCCCTGCTGGTACATTTCATAATACTTCTGAGATAACTTAATCGCAAATTCAGCATCTTAAATTTTCATATTGCACATTACATTCCATAATGAAATATTTACAGTTATAATAAAATAACTTGATACAACTATAAAACACGTAATATTAGAACTGAAAATAGGTAAGTACCTACCTACCTGAATTTGATCGTGATAATTCGGAACTCGTTAAATATATTCTAAAAGTGGTGCCTGTACGGTGCATCACCTCTACTAGACGTCGTTCTTCATTACTTTCCGTACTATTAGAAATTATAATGTAATTAATGATCAATCCACAGAACCAGAGACACAGAACAAAATAAACAAAGTAGCCAATTTCAGTCTTTAGCGCACGCGTGAAACTTTAGATCTTTCAGATCATTTAATGATCTGACAATTGAGCAGGGGCAAAAAGATCGCTCGGAGTTTGTTCATCTGAGCGATCCAATGTCATTTTCAAATGACCAAAGCGAATATTCGTAAGGCTTTTGTTTGCTTCGTGAATTCAGAGTTAATATTCGTAAACCCCGAATATGTTGCAACTCGAAGGCAAAATATTATGTGTTACTACAATACCCGAAAAGGAAGAAATGTTACATTTTAATTATTAGCAGTTGGCAAAAATTTCCAATAAGACCCGCAGATTCTACGCATATATAGAGAAAACTGTGTTCACTTTATGATTTACGAATAAGCGCAATCCACCTTCTATTTGATAAATAATCTCTGCTAATGTTGTATGGCTATGTCGGTAGATATCGCAGCTGTTATTGCAATTTTTGTAAGGTAATTGGTATCTACCTTCTCTCGTTTCTTATGTTCTCTATAGAATAGGATTAACATCTTCGCTAACATTACACGCTGTTATCGATAGAGGTCCCAGTTGTTTTGGATTTATTGTAATGCTGGTAACATGGAATCTGCTTTGCTGTAGTGTAACGCTATTTTCAAATTAAAATTCAAAATAGCATATTTTAGAAGTGTAAATTTGAAATGGGTCTTTGTGAAAAGGTGTGTGGTGATCAACTAGGCTTGGATAAAATGGATTTACGAAGGTATATATATATTTGTTAAAGGCTTAATTAATTTATTGTTAAATTGAAAATAACCGTTCCAGATATTTTAAGACTGCAGAGAAAAAAGAAGATGCACCACGAATATCCACTGCTATTATGTCAATGTCGGTTAAAGCAACTCCATGCAGCGGTAATACTACTTTCACTGATAATATACAGATAGAATCTGAAATGACTCATCTCAACAGTTCCGACAACCACGGAAGTAGCACCGATGCCTATGATACTGACAGTGTACAGTGACAGCGCTAACAGCAATAGCAAAGAGGGTACAGCTTTGCGGAAAGGGAAACAAAATCAAAATAGCAAAAGTAGAAAAAAACCGAAACGTGAATTTAAAACCGAGTGGTCTGAAATTCCAGATTTATCACTATGGTTAGAAAAATCACAGAAAAATGAACCGTACTGCAAAATTTGTAAACAGATAATTTCGGGAGGGCTCACTCATGTTAAAAGGCACGCTAGTTCAAATCGACATAAAAGACAAGTAATTTCTGTTAGGAGCACCACAAAGGTTACAGAATTTTTGCAGAAGTCTAAGAGTGAAGAAACTAGTGTTAAGATAGCAGAAATGAAAATGATCTTATTTTTGGCAGAACACAATTTTTTGCCTTTTATGTTCCTTGACCATTTACCACAGTTTATTTCTTCTGTTTGTTCAGATTGTCAAATAGCTAAGAAACTAAAATGTGGAAGAACAAAAGGAACTAGAATTTGTTATAGGTGCTTCGCTTAGTCTCATATACTCTTAAAATTTTGGTTGTTTCTAAAGACTTCCTATAAAGTATTATTTAGTGTATTTAGTTACGCCATGTCCTATATGTAAATCCAGGAAGTGTGATATGAATGAGACGTGGTGCATGCTATGTGGGGAGTGTTTGTCATCAACCCCTAGAAATCAAATAAAGGTATTCTCAATATGCACGATATGTAGGCAACACACATGCCGATTGTTTCCCGGAGTTTTATTGCAAACTTTCCTGTGAAGCACGCACCTCATCAGGGTTTCCGGATTTATGTGTGATATACCATTAAATTTACTGGTATTTTCTATTATATAAATAAATTGTGTTTTTCTTCCCTCACAATTTTAGAATCCACAAGAGATTATTTTGAAGAGCATTTAAAAAGAATTGATTTATTTTAACATCAAAGGGTATAAGAAATATTAAAACAAGTACGGTGTTGAGTCAACAGATGGGAAAAGAAATTCAAATGATGCATAATCTGCTGATCTGTGGGTACAAGAGTGTGAAAGTCTTGAGGAAAATCCAGTTCTCTTGTACAAACCTCAGTGCAAGGAACATGGAATTCTACAGAAGAAAGATTTTTGTTTAATTATAATGAACAAGTTTCACAGGCAAATGATTCGAAATTTTTCAGATGTAGTTACTGTTGATGGTACTCATTTGCTCAATGGATACGATTTTGAAATTACTGTTATGGTGATTGATGAATTTCAGGAAGACAGTAGGTATATCAACCGTAATTTCTGTATTTTGGTAGAGATATATTATTATCTATTGTAGGTGTGCTTACTTACTTACTGCATACATCTCAAGAGTCGTTTATTTTTAAGTCACTGGCACCCCCTCAAATGATCATCAAGATTATTGAAGATTTTTTGTGCCTATGTATACATATTTAATAATTTATAATATTGTTTATTATTACATAATAAAATAGATTTTTTTTTATTGTGTAACATATACAATGTGAATTATTTTAACTCAAACAGACATGAAAAGGAAAGCAGATTTCTGATATTGTGGAGTATTGACGACACAAACTGTTTATTTTATTACTTTGCAATATTGCTTATTAATTTATAGTAAATGTTTTTGAAATGATTATGTCTTTTAATCGGTTGAACTAATAACTAATTAGGTATTACTTAGATTAAGTGCATAATTTTATATATTTTTTTTAATAGAGGTTGTAACAAAACTCAAATTAAGGGAGCCAAGTCCGGCCCTGTGTCATAGAGCCACCGTATTCTCTTACTTCTGATTTCGATAATTTTAAGGGTCGAGATTTTAGTACAATAAAATACTGGTCATAGAAACATCTGTTTTATCTTGCAAACTGATTTACTTTAGAGCCCAGGAAACATGCTTCGTTTCTCTTCTCTTTATTAGGTAGTCGACGTTAGCCACTTGTAAACAATAAATAACCATCCAAATTATTTTATGTCCAATTCGCCTTTCTTACTTGAAGTTATGGACACTTGTTTAAATCTCAACCTCACTGGGGGTCTAGTTAAATTTTCTAGACTAAAGCAGTTGAAATAGGATTCCAGAAACATATGTAATAGACTAAGATAGATAGACTAGATTACGGCAGACTTTTTCCCCTACAAAGGCAAAGTAAGGAACAAAAGGTTTTTTTTTCCATCTGCTGGAGTGGTATTAAAATGTTAACTTAGGTCATATGATAAATACCATGGTTCGTTAGGTAATTTCAAATGGGTACGGTTTAAAGTAAAGAACATCCTAATTGGTCGAGGGTTTAAAGTTTACGGCCCACTTTTGAAACGTCTTATCTCGATTGAGAGGATATCGATACTCTTGGCTTAGCGTCTGTTCGGTCATCATCTACCTACAAGGTATAGTAAATTCTCGTTTTGCGAACCTTTTTCAATTTTAAAGTTTAAGTACATTTATTCAGTATTTTGCCGGTTTTAATAAGTAGAAAATTAACGTGTTGTAATTGAACGAAGAGTATTCGGCCGCGATTTAGCTAAAGATTTGAAGTTGCCGCGGACCATTTCATTTCCTGATATAGTGTAATTACTGTTTGTTAATTTATTTAATCGTTAAGTGTTTATGATTGTCATTTTCATTTGCTTTCATTTTCTTCTGTAAATATAGTGGTTTAAGTGTTTTGAGAAATCACGTGTTTTATTTGCTTGTTGTGAAATTAAGTTCATTTTATATTCAGTAAAGTTTGTTTGTTGAAGTAACCTGGTTGATGGACACCAAAAGGATATAAACACCTAGAAGGAAAAGGGTAAGCACAGTTTTGATTTCGATGGATATACTATAATATCGACGGAGTCTGCAAAAGTAATTGGGACACTCCGTACTCTGCCAATGGTAATGTCTGATTAAATCATGTAACTAGAGGAATAAAACCCCAGTTATTACAAGGTAGATACTTCAGTCGGCAGTGCCCAACTGCAACTTTTGTATCACAATAGTCAATAAAAATATTTAAACATACAAAAATCTCTAAACAAATGAAATATTTCATTTAAATTTTGAACTTAATTTTTTTGTAATAGTTTCAATATAACGTACCCTAACGAAATTGGTATATTACCTACTTAAAGTTTGTTCGAATTTGAGAAACACTATATTTGCAGTTTGAAATTTGCATAACTTCACATTTTTGTATGCTTAATCAAAAACCTTTATAACATTTTGATATAGAATTATAAGAAGGTAACCATTATACTCTTCGCCGAACGCCGATTTACTGCACTTTTTATAGTATACTCTCCGCATTCGGTACGGCCTTGTCTAACTTCGAGATGAATGAAAGCCGTCAATGCTTGGTCCAGAATTTTATCGTATTTGTGACAGATTTATTGCTATTAAAAATTGATAAACATTAGGGACTATTGCTTGATTAGCCGGCTTTGTAATGTAGCAATATTATATAATATAAATATATGAATATATATGAATTTAATACATTTAAATAATTAATCACTTTTGTATTTACTGATCGATTATGTTCAAAACAATAGGGTTCTTCTTCTAGCTAACACTTACCATCCAAATTTCAATACAAATGGACGTTTCGTTCTTAAGTTATCGTGCTTACAAGAAACGTGACATTAATTAGAAATCATTTTAAATTTTCACGGTAAATATTGGCGATTACATTTGGCAACGTTGGTACGATGTGGGCGGAATAGCCTTTCGTGAATAAAAGTGACTTGTGTCTGGTATAAATGAGCAACAACTTATCCAACTTCGCACTCATATCAGAAGCGTCTGTAGTGATAAGAGTTTTTTATTTGCAAACTGGATCAGTTCATTTCAATGTAATCCTAACTGAGCCAAGAGTGAGCAAATAAAACATGCATTTAACAAATAAGGTGATCCCTCCAGTCCAGTGCAGAACAGGTTATGTGATCTGTCAAAAGAGTCGATGCCGAGTACAATTCAGTTTTGGGTAAATACCCAAAACTGAATTGTAAATAAATATTTTATATTACACAATGCAACAGGTGGAAATTAAATATCCTTTAAGTAATATTACTTACAAATGTTTCATGTCAGCACAAGACAGGACTGGTAAATTATTTTTAGGTATAAGAACAGCACATAATATTAATAAAACTTTTTTTAGATAATGACTATGTTAATGCACTATTAGAACGATTCGCAAATGATAACAAAGTGGAAAATGACTCTGAAGTCATCCCTGTACAACGATTCATAACTGATAGCGAAGTAGAAAATGACTGAATCTTCCCAGAAGTAGGGGAAAGTGCCCAACAATGAGACAGAACGAACCGTGAGACAACGGCCATTTTAGGTATACAGGCTAAAGGAAAGTTTCGAATTCCGCGCTCAAATCAAGCATTTTTGGAAATGCTCAGTACACAAGTTAGTTAAAGTTATCACCGTTTTTTTACAAAATATTTGCCTGCATGTTGGTAAAATTATAAGGTAACCTAAAATGGACCGTAAAAGTTGTCACGAATATAGCGGAGTTTGATTATAATAATTCTCACCGCAGTTATCAAGTTATTAGATATCAATAATTTTTTAAATTTGTTGGAAATAAACGAAAAATAAAAAAAAGTATTCATTAATCAAACAACTTCTTTAACGGTTCAGCAATAGCTGACAAGAAGAGATCATTTCCGCGCGCTTGCACAGTACGGAGCGCTGCTATTGGCCAAAATGGAGATGGCGGCAATTGATTCTAATGGTTGAATGGAAATAGCGGATTTTAAAATTTAAGTCCAATGTTTTTACTTAGTTTTAATCGGTTTTTAGCGGAACTGGAAAGTTACTGTTTACAAAGATGAATTCCTTGGAAAATTTTACATAAAATCAGTTAGAAATTTGAATTTCGTTCAAAATTGGAGATAGAAACCCTAAGAAGTTTCTAAGCAATGCCATATCAAAACCATGTGGCTCTGACCCTGACAGTTTTTCTTTATTAATAAAATTGTTATTAGTAAATAATTAAGCCTCAACTATGTAGGGGTCAAAAAATTCTTAACCTGCTCAACCAAGTTCAAAAGAATCCTACTGATTCAACTGCGTTAGCTGGAAATAAATTTACCAATTCTGTTGTTGGTTCTGAAAAAACATGTTAAATTGAACCTACAACAGAGCTAGTGGCTGAAAATAAATTTTCTACAGAACCAACAAATAATAGTGAATCACAAACAGAAGTACTCTCTGAAGTAATCGATAATGGAGACATACTTATTGAACCTGGAAGTAATTTGTTGAATATTCTGGATTCTGTGTTGGGATTTGAAGATGGGATTATTCTTGAAAATAATATTAGTGAGAATATAACGGCTGAGGTGGAGGGAGGAGATATATTAGGCGAAGATTTTGAATTAGGTAAAGACGGACCTAGACCTAGTGAACAGACCGTAAATAATGATGTAACAATAGATAATCAGGAACAGAAAAAATCGATGATAACAGAGGAAGTATAATATGAAGTACAAGAGAAAACGGACCAAGACATCACAAACCGAATCCAAACGAAAACAGGTCTTGGGTTTGCCGTATATGGGATATAAACGTGAAGGAAAAGAAGTTACCAATAATATTCCTAAATCAAAAAGAGTTTTAGAAAATAGGAGCAAACGAAAAAGAGCGATCGCACGTTTTTGTGTGCTTTATTTTCAGAAGAAGACAGAATTGGTGTCTTTGAGGAGTTTTGGAAAATGGAATCGTGGTTAGAAAAGAAAGCATATGTTAGAGGTTTAGTCACATGTAGAACTATTAGAAGGAGGAGGAAAGAAACACAAATCGAGAAGAAAATTGAAGGTCACGATATAATTTTACAAAAGGGATTAACCGGAGACAGATTAAAAGTTTGCCGAAATTGTTTTATAAACACTCTTGGAATAGGTGAAAATTGTTTTAAAAGATGGGTATTAACCCTCTACCGCCCCTAGTGAAATTGAAAAAAATGGGTATAAATGGTAAAGTATGGGAGTGGTTTTGTTCATATCTAATTGGAAGATATCAAGTAGTGAAATATGGAAATGCAATATCTGACAAAAGGGAAGTACATTATGGTGTCCCTCAGGGATCGGTGTTGGGACCAGTTCTGTTTATATTGTACATAAATGATATTACGAAAATGGTAAATAATTGCGATATACAAATGTTTGCTGATGATACATTGCTATATATGGTAGGAAATGATGTGGATTTTATCTGTGAAACACTTAATACAGAGTTAAAAAATATAATTAGATGGCTAGGGGAGAATAATCTAATGTTAAACATAGATAAAACTAAATTCATGTTGCTAGGTACTAAACATATCTTAAATAATGAACATTATTGCAATATTAAAATTAATAATCAGGAAATTGAAAATGTTGTGGAGTTTAAATATCTGGGAGTAGTCATTGATCACAATTTATCATTTAGCAAGCATGCTGAGTATATAGCTAAAAAAATTTCTAAAAAAGTAAATTATTTGTCTAGAATAGGCAAATATCTTAGTACATGGACGAAACAAATAATATACAACACTATTGTGCACCCACATTTCATATATTGCCCAACAATTATATTTATGCTTAATAACACTCAGTTAAATGAACTACAAATAAAGCAAAATAAAGCATTGAGAACCATATTGAATTGTAATATTTATACAAGTATTAAATTTATGTTGGACTGTGCAAATATATTGTCAGTAAGACAATCGGTTCTGCTAAATGTTTTTTTATTTATATATAAATTATTAAATAATAAGTTACCAAAACATCTTTATGAAACATGTACCTTTGTGAGTGACATACACAATTATGAAACCAGAGCGAGACAAAATTTTTATATTGAAAGAACTTATACAAATTTTGGTGAAAACCAGCTATTTATTAAGGGATTGAAGATGTATAATTCTCTCCCAAATGAGGTAAAAACAAGTCAAAATTTAAATATATTTAAAAAAAAGTGTATAAATTATGTTAAAACCAATTGGCCATTATGATGTAGAATACAATAGTGTGATTAATGTGATTAAACAAGATATGTAAATGTATTATGTATGTGTGTAGTAGTCTTATAACTGTAGTGTTTTTTTTTGTTTTTGTATTACATACTGTTTTCTGTCTTTGTAATATATTATACTCTTGATTGTATTGCATAGCAATTTAGTATGCTAATAAAGCTTATTATTATTATTATTATTATTGTGACCTCAAAGTAACATAATAAATTTTTCTTTATTATCATTCAAATATATGATTTAGATCCTAAGTGGCCTGCTGTGACTTTCAAGCAACATAATGGCTTCCTAATTGTATACATAGAACGCCACCTAGAGAATAATTTTGAAAGGTGCAAAGTTATTTGCCATGTGACTTACCAGTAATGGCTGCCGATCAACATTGACTACAATTACAGTTATTAATTAATAATAAATAGGGTATATTTTTACCAGAGAAAAATAGTTTGTGATTGGAATAAGTTTAGTTGTTGTGTGTGCGCATCTGAATAATAAAAATTATTGTTATTTACACATTGATAGCCGAAAATAGGTACGTTACTTCAAAGTTACAACGAGCCACAATGAATTAAATAATATATAATTTTTTCAGTAACATATTAGCATGGATCCAGCACGGTTTTACGGGAAAACTTCTCAAACAAAGACTTCCTCAATATTTACTAAAATAATAGAAAATCCAGAAGACTCTGAGGACTCACTTTTAAGTGACAGCGATGAAGACGATGACTCTGTACTTTCAGGGGTGTCAAGTTTTTCCTTTCAAGCAGATCAAGAAATCGAGGACGAGGGCAGAATATTACCTGATTTTGAATTCGAAGGCACTCAAGAAGTGCTGAACAATAACCAAGTGAACCATGCAGAAAGCAGTAGCGAATGGGACACTGAAGATGATCTTCCGCTGGCAGATATTTCGAATCAGAGCAATAGAGAAAAGACCAAGAAAAAGGAACAGAGGACACGGAAAAAAAAAGAGAAGAAGAGGGTAGTCAATTGGATATCTCGAAATGCAAAATAAATTCGCCCAATTTTGCCTTGGAAAAGTAGGTTACCCGATGGACCTGAAAACGTTAGTACTCCTTTAGGCTATTTTAGAAAGCTCATTGATCAAGATATTTTAGAATACATAGTGGAACAGAGCAACTTATATTCGTGTCAGTCTGACTTGACAAGACCTCTCTCATTGTCTGTTGAAGAGCTGGAAGGGTTTATAGGAATAACATTCTTGATGTCCATTTATGGCCTACCACGCACACGAATGTGTTGGCACCGAGACACTCAGGCGTCAAAAATAGTAGAGACCATGTCCAGAAATCGCTGGGAGCAGATCAAATCTAAAATCCACTTCAATGATAATACACACCTAGCTGAAAGCAATGATAAGTTACATAAAATTCGTCCATTTATCGATAAAGTTGTAAAAAAATTTAATAAAATCCCTATGGGAGAAAAACTATGTGTAGATGAACAAATGATACCTTACAAGGGTCATCACTCTATAAAACAATACATGAAGAAAAAACCGAAGAAATGGGGATTCAAAACATTCGTATTATGTGGATCTGATGGAATTATATACAACTGGGAGCTTTACAGTGGGGCTGTAAATCTCGATCCAGATCTTCCAAATGTTGGTATCAGTGGCAATGTTGTTTTGCGTTTAGGCAAAATGATTCCTAAAAATGATTATCATAAGATATACTTTGACAACTGGTTCAACAGCTTGCAATTACAAATCGAGTTGCATAAAATTGGCATTCACAGTTTGGGTACTGTGCGTTCTGATCGTTTAGAGGGGTGCTTATTTACCAATGATAAAAACATGAAAAAAAAGGCAGAGGATGTGTAGAAGAAAAGAGGGCAGTTGTAGAAGATGTCGAAATAGTGGCAATAAAGTGGTACGATAATAAACCAATACACTTACTAAGTTCCTTTGTTGGGGCTCACCCTATAAATAAAGTAAAACGCTGGGATTCTAAAACCAAGACTAGAATTGATGTAGATTGTCCCAATGCAGTAGCTATCTACAATCAGTTTATGGGAGGAGTAGATTTGGTAGATTCTCTTGTGGCTTTATATAGAACAGCAATTCGAAGTAAAAAATGGTATCATAAACTCTATTTTCACCTCATGGATTTGTGCGTAGTGAACAGCTGGCTTTTATACAGAAGAGACTGTGATAGTTGCAAAGTATCAAAAAAGGAACAGCTAAGCTTACTGCAATTCAAGGCTGACCTTGCTAGCACACTATGTACCATAGGTGACCAACAAAAAGACAAGAAAAAAAGAGGCCGTCCGAGTTCTTCAAGTGTACAACATGAACTCTAGCAAAAACAGAAGAAAGGTAAAACCACAGAAATGCCTACTTTGGACACACGTAGAGATGGTACTGGACATTGGCCGACATTTCGGGAAAAAAGGGGAAGATGTAAATTTCCAGGGTGTAAAGGAGCACCGAAGATTTCCTGTGCAAAGTGCATTTGTGTTTAACTCCGACACAAAATTGTTTTTTGAATTTTCATATCCAATAAAGTACTTTAAAGTAATTGCCCTTTATTGCCCACTGTAACCTATATGTTACATACCCCCAAAATCCAAGGGGGTGCATGGACTTTACACTTTAATATCGTATATTGCATTACTATGCTAGAATCCATTAAATTAGAACTTAAAATTTTTTTTTTTTCATATTTTTGTAATTCGGGCGGTAGAGGGTTAAGAAGCAAAGCTAATCCACCAGATACTGATATAGAAGATGATTCAGGTCCTCATGTAGAAAGTGCCAACAAAATTATACAGAAGGCTAAGAGTTCGCGAAAAGCAGTCCGAGAAAATGTTCACTTGTGGCTCAGTAAACTACCTAAAGTTCCAAGCCGTTATTGTAGAGCATCTACAAAACAAGTTTACGTTGAGTCCATGTTTAGGTCACTACTACACATGTGGAATGTATACAAAGAATGGTGTATTGCTCATAACTATAAAAATGTCGGTAAAATTTTATTCGAAAAAATTTTAAATGATGAAAATGTTCGTATTCACAAGCCTCGCAAAGACCAATGTGATGTTTTTATTGAACATCAAGTGTGTTCTGTAAGTGAAGAGGATTATACTATACACTGTACAAAACAAAAAGAAGCTCGGGCAGCCAAATGCGCAGCCAAGAACAGTGCAAGTAATGAAAAGTTAGTTATAACAAATGAGATGTACAAAGTGTTCTCTTACGTCCAAAATCAAATGCGTCCCAGGTATACTATAAATAGAGGCTTCAAGTTCACAATTTTACTGTCTACGATTTGAGAACTGGTAATGTAACTATTTACGTGTGGCATGAAGGTAATGGACATCGTGCATTACGGACTATATTTCTGATATTCTCGGTACAAAACAAGTAATACTCATTTCCGATGGCTGCAATTATCAAAATCGCAATAATATGGCAGTATGAGAGATTTAGCCAAAAAAAATCGATAACAATTGAACAATTGTTTTTGGAAAAAGGTCACACGATGATGGAAGTCGATAGTGTGCATGCTACTTTAGAAAGTTACTTTAAACCTCCAATTAATTCACCGTCTGATTATGTTGCCTTAACGAGGATAGCTAGGCCGAAAAATCCATATAAAGTCATAGTCTTGGATTATAAACTTTTTCGCAACTTTGAATTGCAAGATACTAACTTGGAGTCAATAAGACGAGGTAATAAAGTTGGTGATCCAGCAGTAGTGGATATTAGAGCGTTGCTATACAAACCTGATGGTGCGATAATGTACAAACTAAGAGACGCAGATAAATATAAGGCATTACCCGAACACATAAAAACTTGATACCAATTACATCATTCCTGATTTATTTAAGGGCCCAGTGCCAATAAATGAATCCAAGTACCGCCTTCGTCAAGAAATGAAGGCTATAATAGAAGAACCACAGTCTTTTATGACAGCCTTGTTTCTAAACAATATAATAAAAAGTATAATAGAAATAATAAAAAATAATGTATAGTAGGGCATTAAAAGATCATTTTGATACATTGATACATTTATCTGCATCTGATCTAGAGCAAGTTATTCAAAAAATTAACAAGACATTGGAAATAATTAACGAATGGTTTACAACGAACGGGCTAGTGGTAAATGCTAAAAAGTCAAAATATACGATATTAGGATCTAATAAATATCTAAATCAGAACGTCGATGATACTTGTGTTAAATACAACGGAGAACACCTTGAAAAGGTAAGAACTATGAAATATCTGGGGATTATCATAGACTGTAAATTAACATTTAACGACCATATAAATTACACAAGCAAAGAAATATCAAAAAAACTTGGATTCGCCTATCGTGTAAGTAAACATTTAACTTACCTACCAAGAAAACAATTACAACACAATAATAAAGGCACATTTTGAGTATTGTTCCAGCATATTGTATATGTGTAATGATACCCATATATCTAAACTGCAGCTACTTCAAAATAGGTGTATGCGATTTATTTTAAAATGTAATATATTGCTGTGTATCCACACTGTGGAACACTACCCAAGTATCGTGTTTGAAATCATAAATAAAATTCACAAATTTGTATGTATTTTAGAAAATAATCATAACAGTTTTACTTTAACGGATCATACAAAAGCAGGAATATCTGTGGTTTATTTAATAGATTCAAGTTCACTTATTCTCAGCGAGTGGAATACAAAGAATGGAACTTGATATTGAATTAGAACAAAATATTTGAATAAACATAAAATTAAGTTAATTTAGTTTAACAAGGTTATTCTAAATAGTATATGATAAAACATGAACTTATAGAGAATCACAATCTCATATAAAATGATTTAGAATGAAATTGGAAAACAAAAAGTAAATTTATAAAATCTGACATGCATGTCAAAACTTAGGGCTGAAAATCATATTTTGCGTAGAAACACTATAAATCTACACAAAATGAATATTGAATTGAAGACTAATACCAGTAGTTGCTTTGCAGCGTGATTATTTTAGAAATAGTAAGTCCATATATTACAAAACACTGAATGACATTTTAAGTTTTTAGATATTTTGAAATATCATTGCAGAAAGGTGTTTTGTAAATGATATTTCACATCATGCAGAAAGAAAGGACTAATAGTATGATGTTAAATGTTTGTTGGCGTATCAATTTCTTGTTTTAGTTTATAATATAAGTATTCTGTCAGTATGGAAACTGCAGTACGTTTTTAACTACTAGCATTTTGTGTTTATCATTGCTATTCATCTAAATGTATGAATTAGTATTTATTTGAGATTGGAATTGTTAATTGTAGTTATAAGTAGATTTTAAAAAGTATATGTAATATGTCAATATATTTCGAGTAATTACAATTATTCACCTAATCCTGAAAAGAAGAATAAGAAATTCATCAGGAAAATTAAAGAATGAAAAACAGTATTCAATTAATATAAAGAACAAACAAAACTGAATAGTTTAAATTTTAAATTAAAATTAAATTTTGAAATATTAGATCAAAATAGAAAAAAACAATTGAAATATTGGAAATTAACCCATTGAAACGACTAAAAATAACAAATCAGTTGATCAGACACCGCTGAACAGCGAGCTGCGAGAAATATTCATCCTCGAATAATTAATAAATTGAAAAGAGAAGAAAAGTGGTGAATAATTTAAAGGTTAGAAAATTACAATCCAGATATATTGATATCAAGAATAAATTGTAAAAGTTGATTAAATATAAGAAGTGAGTATACTTTGAAAGTATTACGAAGTAGATTATCCGGAAAGCAGATTTAGAAGAGGGAAGTATTTGTTAATCCAGTTAGCAAATTTATATGGTGAAGAAATTTCAAACGTCAAGCAAGTGATAGAAATACTTCAAGGAAATCTTGAAAATAAATTGGAGGTTAGAAACAAACGTCAATCCAGAAAAGAAGAAGAAGAAGCCTTGAGAGGTTTAAAAAGTCAGTCAAGTGACATTATATTTCAAGGATCATAATAACCAGTTAGAGGTTATAATTTAACATTACTCGACTCGAAAGAAAGACAAGGTAAAGCTTTACAATATCAGAAATCCATGGTACATATTTATTTTAAATAAAGGCCATATTTATCATTTTAGTTAAGTTAGATTTTGTTATTTAAATTTGTTAATTACATTCCAAGTTCAAATTTGTTAATAAATTAATACTTTGTTCGTTCAATACTGAGTTTGATTTATTTAGATTGTTATCTTGATCGATGAGCATTTATTGAACCGACTTCGTTGGACCCTGAGTAAGAGTCATTCTATAGATTGTAGATGGTCATGCTAATGGTGTTCTATAGTCTATAATATTAACAGCTTTTAAGAAACTGTTTGGCGCTCAATAAAATCATTTCAATTTACTTTCAAAAAGTAATTTCGAACGTATAAAAAATAAAATAGATATCAGAATATAGAACATTTATGGCTTGTTAACGTGGAGCGATCAGGAAAGCGATTAAATAAATACAACTTGAGAATAGTTTATCATTTCAAGCATACATTTGAAAGATAATAGATCAAATAACATTTTGATAGTTTTGACAACAAGGCATTGTCAAATTAAATACAAATATAAAAAATAGAGGTTAAAGTCAGGTAAGACAACAATGAATCAAGAAGAAACTACACCAGGTACATCCACAGTTCCACAAACACAAGTTGGTGACACAAACACACAACCAGACACAAACATGTTCCAGAAACTCATGGAAATGATGGGTGGAATGAAGGAACAAATGGTACAAAATAACCAAACTTTGGAAGCAAACATGAAGCAAAATAACCAAACTTTGGAAGCAAACATGAAGCAAAATAACCAAACTTTGGAAGCAAACATGAATCAAAATAACCAAACTTTGGAAGCAAACATGAATCAAAATAACCAAACTTTAAAAGAAGACATTAGTCAAAATAACCAGCGACTAGAAGAAAAAATTGGCAACATAAATACACAAATTGGCAACATAAATGTACAAATGGGTCAAAGTATGCAAAAGCTGGAAGAAAGCAATACAGAAGTAAGAAACAAAATTGAAAATTTAGAGAGTAAATGGGAGAGAATGGGAGAATCAATCAATGAAGAAATAAGTGTTAAGGTGAATGAGGCAGCAAAAGAAATAAGAGAGGAAGTAGTAACAATGTTTGAAGATGGAATGATTGCAGTAGATAACAGAATGCAGAAACAAGAAGATAAATACGATAAAAAAATAAAAGAACAGGATAGCAAGATAGAACAGAACACGAAGTTGTTGAAGGATACCACACGTACACAATTAACACAATTACCCACACATACTTACACATGCAACAAAACACCATTTTATTTTTACGGAGATAACCGCATACACCCTAAAATTTTCATTTCACGTTTGAAACAACACATGGAAACACAACACGTAAATGCAAACCTAAAAGCAAACATACAAGACATGTTAACGGGAGAAGCGGAAATCTGGTATTCAGTTATAATGGACAGGTTTGAGACTATAGAGGAATTTGAAGCTCTAGTCTTAAAACAATATTGGAGTGATTACACTCAGTTGAAAATAAGACAAGACCTATTTAATGGTAACTATGCAGAAAATAAAGGTATTTCTAGGGAAAATTATGTACTTAGAAAAGTATACAATATTAGACATCTAGAACCAAAATTCACAGAAAGTGAAATGGTCAGATATTTAGCTAGGCATTTTTCAGGGGATATCCAGAATGTTATTATTACGCAAAGAATTGCAAAGTTAGACGATTTAATTGATTATTTAAGAGAATTAGATGATTATCATCAGAGTTTTGATAGGAAGTCTAGTCAGAATAGGGAAAATAATAGTAAATATTATAATAAATGGGGTTATGATCAGAATAGGAATGAGAATGATAGAAGAGAAAGGCAAGGTTATGGTCAATATGATAGGAAGGAAAAGCAGGGTTATGGTCGTCTATATGACAATGATAGAAAGGAACGAGGGGGTTATGAGAAACGTCAATATGACAATGATAGGTATGAAAAGCAAGGTTATGAGAAACGTCAATATGACAATGATAGAAAGGAGCGAGGAGGTTATGGTCAATATAAATATGACAATTATAGTAATGAAAAGCAGGGTTTTGAGAAACGTCATTATGATAATGATTGCAGAGAGAGAGGGGGTTATGTTAAAAATAATGAGTCATACGCACAAGTGGCTAATATCAATATTCAAAGGGGAAATAGAGTAGATGAAAATACGCACTCTAATATAAATAAAATAGAAACAACAGCACAAATAAATGAAAATAGAAATCAGGATTTTTAAATAAAGTTGTTTTAAATGTAGGTAATAATTGTAAAAAAATAGGCGACTGTATAGAAAATGATGTTATATTGGGAGATGACATCTTATCAGGAAAAAAGGCAAATATTGTATTAGGAGAAAGAATCCTAAAAATAGAAGGTGAAAGAATACCTTTCTGTAGTGTTAATGATTTAAATGGCAAATGTGCCGAAATAGTTAATGAATTAAATGGCAAAGGTGCCGAAATAGTTAATGAATTGAATGGCAAATGTGCCGAAATAGTTAATGAATTGAATGGCAATGATGCCGAAATAATTAATGTATCAAATGGCATAGAGTCCAATAATGATAATGAATTTTGCGGTGAGCATATAGTGGGAACCACATGTGTTCAAATAAATAATGATAAGAAGCCTGAAACCTTTCTGATAAGTCGTTACTCCAGATATGATAAAATTTTTAAAAATTTGTCACAAAAATACAAAAATTCAATTGATTATGAACCTACAATAGCAAAGGGCTATGCGCAACAACTTGAAGTAGGTAATATTTTAAATGAACACGAAAATGTTTTAAATTATAATAAGGAAGAATCATTACCGGGAAGTTGTCACATGGGGATAAATTATCCATATGATCCAGGATAGATTACTCTTAAGTTATCCAAATGATCCTGAGTAGATCACTTTTAAATTGTAAATAAACTTTGACAGTGTGAATGTCACATCATGTTGTTAAAACTAACAAAATTTTCACATGTCAAAATTCTATTAGTTTAGGGGGTTTTATGCTGTGTATCCACACTGTGGAACACTACCCAAGTATCGTGTTTGAAATCATAAATAAAATTCACAAATTTGTATGTATTTTAGAAAATAATCATAACAGTTTTACTTTAACGGATCATACAAAAGCAGGAATATCTGTGGTTTATTTAATAGATTCAAGTTCACTTATTCTCAGCGAGTGGAATACAAAGAATGGAACTTGATATTGAATTAGAACAAAATATTTGAATAAACATAAAATTAAGTTAATTTAGTTTAACAAGGTTATTCTAAATAGTATATGATAAAACATGAACTTATAGAGAATCACAATCTCATATAAAATGATTTAGAATGAAATTGGAAAACAAAAAGTAAATTTATAAAATCTGACATGCATGTCAAAACTTAGGGCTGAAAATCATATTTTGCGTAGAAACACTATAAATCTACACAAAATGAATATTGAATTGAAGACTAATACCAGTAGTTGCTTTGCAGCGTGATTATTTTAGAAATAGTAAGTCCATATATTACAAAACACTGAATGACATTTTAAGTTTTTAGATATTTTCAAATATCATTGCAGAAAGGTGTTTTGTAAATGATATTTCACATCATGCAGAAAGAAAGGACTAATAGTATGATGTTAAATGTTTGTTGGCGTATCAATTTCTTGTTTTAGTTTATAATATAAGTATTCTGTCAGTATGGAAACTGCAGTACGTTTTTAACTACTAGCATTTTGTGTTTATCATTGCTATTCATCTAAATGTATGAATTAGTATTTATTTGAGATTGGAATTGTTAATTGTAGTTATAAGTAGATTTTAAAAAGTATATGTAATATGTCAATATATTTCGAGTAATTACAATTATTCACCTAATCCTGAAAAGAAGAATAAGAAATTCATCAGGAAAATTAAAGAATGAAAAACAGTATTCAATTAATATAAAGAACAAACAAAACTGAATAGTTTAAATTTTAAATTAAAATTAAATTTTGAAATATTAGATCAAAATAGAAAAAAACAATTGAAATATTGGAAATTAACCCATTGAAACGACTAAAAATAACAAATCAGTTGATCAGACACCGCTGAACAGCGAGCTGCGAGAAATATTCATCCTCGAATAATTAATAAATTGAAAAGAGAAGAAAAGTGGTGAATAATTTAAAGGTTAGAAAATTACAATCCAGATATATTGATATCAAGAATAAATTGTAAAAGTTGATTAAATATAAGAAGTGAGTATACTTTGAAAGTATTACGAAGTAGATTATCCGGAAAGCAGATTTAGAAGAGGGAAGTATTTGTTAATCCAGTTAGCAAATTTATATGGTGAAGAAATTTCAAACGTCAAGCAAGTGATAGAAATACTTCAAGGAAATCTTGAAAATAAATTGGAGGTTAGAAACAAACGTCAATCCAGAAAAGAAGAAGAAGCCTTGAGAGGTTTAAAAAGTCAGTCAAGTGACATTATATTTCAAGGATCATAATAACCAGTTAGAGGTTATAATTTAACATTACTCGACTCGAAAGAAAGACAAGGTAAAGCTTTACAATATCAGAAATCCATGGTACATATTTATTTTAAATAAAGGCCATATTTATCATTTTAGTTAAGTTAGATTTTGTTATTTAAATTTGTTAATTACATTCCAAGTTCAAATTTGTTAATAAATTAATACTTTGTTCGTTCAATACTGAGTTTGATTTATTTAGATTGTTATCTTGATCGATGAGCATTTATTGAACCGACTTCGTTGGACCCTGAGTAAGAGTCATTCTATAGATTGTAGATGGTCATGCTAATGGTGTTCTATAGTCTATAATATTAACAGCTTTTAAGAAACTGTTTGGCGCTCAATAAAATCATTTCAATTTACTTTCAAAAAGTAATTTCGAACGTATAAAAAATAAAATAGATATCAGAATATAGAACAATATATACTAATATAAAAACAATGCAATGTACACTAAACTGGTTCTCGGTAAAAGATAATATAAAGTACAAGACACTGATATTCTTATATAAACTGCACAATAATTTACTACCAACATATTTGTCATCAAATATTCAACATCGTGGGGATATTCATAATTATAACACAAGGCAAAGAAATCATATAAACATTAGTTTTTCAAACTTAATGAAAACAAAATCCTCCATATACGACAACGGAGCGGCAGAATTTAATAAATTACCTGAATTTATAAAACAAGCGAAGAATGTCTTTCTGTTTAAAAAACATTTGTATAAATTCATGAATAAATAATTCTAGTTTACTTGATGCATTAGGCTAATTGTTAAATATTAAGTTAATTATAATTAATCCACAAATATTATATCCTAAACTAAATAATGAAATGTATTTCTTTTTTGTAATACGTAGTAACTGTAAATGTATTTTTAAGTAAGTATACTACATCTGTGTTTAATAGCTGTTTGTGCTAAATAAATATTGTTATTATTGTTATTATTATTCATCAAACATTTTTATTTTTGTAATAAAATCTTGTTTTAATACCTAGCAATAATTTATCCTATGTAACCAAAATAAGCAATGAATACATCATATGTACATATAGAAGCATTGAAATCTATTTTTCCTCCAAAATAACATGAAAATATGAGGTAATTTTGTAATACAAATATTTAGAAAATTATGGGTAAATAAAATACGAGAAATTATAATATCTAAAACATAAACCTATAAACGGTTTTTCTCGTTTTTTTCAAAACTATATATCATGCGCATAGGTTGTATTAAAACGATGTTTCGATACGTTTGTACGAATGTTTCGTTAAAAAAATGTTTATTTATAGTTATATTCCGTGCTTTTGTTATAATTTTTAAATAGTTTATGGCATTTTGTACTAATATTTAGAACTGTATGAATGTTTCGTTTAAAAAAAGTTGTTTAGTTCTATTCTGTCCTATTGTTATATTTTTTAAATAGTTTTTGTCATTTTGTACTATTATTTTTAAATGTGCGAATGTTTCGTTTAAAGATTTTTTTATTTTGTACTATTACTTGTAACTGTAAGAATATGTTTCATTTAATACAAACATATTTAGTTATTTTCCGTCCCTTTGTTACTTACTTTTGAAATATGTTTTATTATTTTAATGAAATAAAATAATATTAACAGTGTAATACTTTTTTTATTCATTTTTTACTGATATATGACAGTGGTAAAAATTGTTGATTGTATTAGCAATATTCTTTGAATAGAATTGAGTAAAACGCGTCTGTACAAACTAGTACGTTTATGTCATGTATAGTTTACTTCATCGCCTTCATCCATGTGGCGCCATTTATCTTACACTAGATAAAGTTTATAAGTACAGGTTACCTTTTTATAGAAATAATGTTTCCTTATTACCATTATTTATTTAATTATTTTCTCCCACTTTGTAACGTATTATTTATAAATCTACCTCTTTTGTTAATAAAATTAAAACTATTAATGTGCTCAGGGCTAAAGGCATTTTTGAAAAATTATATCATTCTTTTTTAACAGTAAACGTTAATCTACGAAATATTTCGATGTATATATCGATATAAGCCTTGCGATACATTAAATGATTAATATATCGATATATAATTTTTTTTGCCATCCCTATTTCTTCACAAGCGGCTAAAGATAGGAATGGGCTCTATAAAATACTCATGCGCAACGTTCGATTATGCACAAGCGCACAAATTCCTGTCTCCCTCCTGTAATTTATGATGTTTTGGTTTTTGGTTGTTAACTGTTTCACAACTGTGCAAGAGAAATTAGTGTTTGATCAAAAGTTATTATCGTTTTACTGTTTTATTCTTGTGAAACTGTGCTATAAAAATGTCGACCTGTCCTCTTTCTTGTTTGACGTGTGGAAAAACATTTTCCAAACAAAGCAATGTTAACAGACATAGAATGACTGTACATGGGGAAACGCGCAAACAAGTTATTCAATATCTTGACGATGAAACTAGCTTATATAAATGTTTGGAAGGTTGTAAGGTTTTCTTTAAATCTAACATGGATTTAATATACCACTTAGAGGAAAACCACCAACTTAAGACTGAAGTTCTAGAAATGAAATTTACAAGTTATGATGGTAAATATTTTAAAATATTCAAATATATTTTTTAATTACAGATGTTACCTTGCATGGAAATATCAAAAACATATTAAGAATATAGCCATATAAGTATATAGTTACGTCTGCAAATTATTTAAAAGTTTTAAGAGTACGACATATTTACACTAATTATTTATTTCAGAATTCAAGACTTGGTTAAACAAAGAAGAAAAGGAGAAAATCGTCCAATATTATAAATCCACAGGTGTAAAGAAGTCATTCCACTGCGAAAAAATATATTTCGAGTGTGTTAGAAGCGGTATGAAAATGTTCATATATGTTTAAGTATTTATATACATATCGAAGTTATATTTATAGGAAAACAGCCTTCTTTGAACTTAGAAGGTAGATTAAGGCCCAAAAAAGCCAGGGATCATGTAAAATAAACATAAATTGTACGAGTAAAATTATTCTTTCTAAGAATACGGAGACCAATGAATGTACCATTAAATATTACGAAACACATTATGGGCATAATCGTAATATAGAGCATTTGAGAATTGCTGAAGAAGAAAGGGATCAAATTGCTTCGAAATTAATATTAGGTGTGTCACCTTCCAAGTAAGTACTTTTTTATTGCTCGCCAAGTGTTGACTTATGGGTTGAAGAATGTAGACTTGATGAAAAAAATCCTGTTATTTATTACAAAAAACAAGGTGATATTTCAAATTAATATAATTTAGGAGAGGATGACTTCTGTCTAATAATCATGACACCTATGCAAATTGAACTTCTGAAACAATTTGGGAACGGTATTATATGCATTGACTCAACACATGGTTTAAATGCATATGATTTTGAGATGACGTCCATATTAGTTGTTGATGAATTTCAAGAAGGATTCCCGGTAGCATTTATGTTTTCTAATAAAAAAGATTCGCACATCAATAAAGTCTTTTTTACGAAAGTAAAGGAAACAGCTGGCATAGTAAATCCTGTTACTTTTATGACGGACATCACAACCGTGTTTTATAATCCATGGTCTGAGGTTATGGGGCCAGTACCTAAACAGTTGTTCTGTTCTTGGCATATAGACAGAGCCTGGCAAACAAATTTGTCTAAAGTGACAGACGACACAAAGTCATTAAATATGACTATCTAGAGGGAAAGAAAATTAAACGTCTAGATAAAAGTTTGCATGCGCTCCAAAATTTTATAAGAGACAAGACTGTAGACAGATTAATAAAGCTAACAAAAGGCAAAACATCTCGTCATCAGCAAATCAATCATAACCGACATCGGGTTTCATTGTGTGCCAATTTTATAGTTACAAAAGATACTAATTCTAACTCTTTTTTGGTATTAGATAGCGAAAGAGAATATATAGTTTCCCAAAATAACGTAACCTCTTGTTGTACACTAAACTGCGAGTATTGCAATATATGTACTCATTCATACGACTGTACATGTATTGAATTTTTGATTAGAACAAACATTTGCAAGCATATTCACTATGTCTGTTATAATAACTATAGTGATGGGGTTATCTTATCTAAAAATATTGCCGAGAGTACTTCAGCAAATAATGGTGAGGTTACTAAAACTCTAGGGAAATTAAACGATAGCTCTACGGATAGAGCCTCTCTCTTAAAGAATGTTGAAGCAGCAGCTCTTCAAATTATCGTGGATTCACAGAGTTGTGATAATGAGACGCTGGCATTAATTTCAAAAAATTTGAAAACCACTGCAGCTCTATCCAAATTGAAAAAGTCAGAAAACAATAGTGATGAATTTAAACAAAATGTAGCTGCTGTGAATGAACCCTACAATAAGAAAGTTGAAAAGCAATAGTTTTACTCCACAAAGAAGAAGAACAGAACAAAAAAAAGAAAAATGTCAGAACCAAATTTAGATGAAATAGGATGTTACACTTGATAATTTTGCAAAGCCTAAAATAATATAAATTCATATTTCATAGTTCTTTTCGAAAATATTAGCTTTTTATTGTGTATCAATTATAATGCATATACAATATTTTATTATTAGAAAATTATTGTTCCACCGTGTAATCTGAGGTTTGGTTCTATTTCTTTTCTCGCACCATCCTAGGCAGCCCATCTCGCTTGATAGGAATCTACAAACAGAAATTAATATTATGAACCGAAAATGACACTTAGTTCTGCTAAATTATAACTTACACAGGAGCAAATACATAAGAATCTTTCTGTCGCCTAATTACCTACTACTTATATGTTAATATTTACTTACCATTGCTAGGGGTATTCTAACATTTCTCCTAACTTGTGTCGATGGTAATTTTGTTACATTTCCTATCACATAGTTCAGTCTAGGGTCGAAGTAATTACTGTTGTAGTGTTGTCTAAAGTGAATTTTCAGTTAATATTTGACATACTATATTCTCTGTTCGGTAATGATCGCACCTAGAAATAAATAAATTGTATGTGATAAAGCATTTTTAACCTACGAAAGTAAAGAAACATAAAAACCTATCACGTTTCTTTTTGTTGCGATATAAAGATACGATTAGGGACTTACCTTGACAAAATTGATAATCCCGTAAGATTTACCGTCGTAAATAATGTATTAATAAACATTTCAACCCATTTCTTGTGTTAGGTTATTTTGTTGTCTTTCTGTCAAAACGGAAATTACACCTCACGGCTCACTCAGTACGTAGATACGTGAAGTTACACTCGCAACGCTATATCGCAAGAGCGCAAGTAAGGTAACAGGACCGCATTAACCCACAAATTTATTCTCACCTGTTAATTATACGATATTTATTATTTACCTCATCAGATATTAATATAATCTATTGCATGAGCATCCCGGTTGTACAACTGTCATAGTGTCATAGGAAACATGAACTATTAAATGGTTTAGAATTAGTAGGCTCGTCACAATTGGCAGATTCGGCCCTGCGTCTCTCCAGCCGTGACCCTGATCATGAACTTGGACAGATGTTACCATGATTTACGTGGTTGGGATAATTTTTCTAATATAATTCGAATTTGTTTATATTAAATAATATTTCGTTTAGTTGGTCTTCCACTTTATAGAAAACCTATATTTGTCACATTTTGTGGTACTATTTTTATGCAGTAGGATTTCTTTCGCTTATATACTTTCCTTAAATTTTGCTGGTCAACGATTAACGTGGTACGTCCATTTCCTCCTTTTTGGTGGTTTTTCTCTAAATGTTTGGTTTTTATAATTTTCCGGGAGAGCCATTATTAATTGAGTAGTTATTGCAACCAGTTGTGTCTTTTGTAAGATTCGCTAACTTTTTAAGTGTTAGGAGTAATTCTGGTCGCAATACAGTTCTGTGACGATTTTATGGTAGTTCTTTATTTGTCACACTACTCCGTTGGGATTTATTCGTTAATTTTGGGATAAGCTATTTTTTTAATCTCCTGGTACACGTGCTCTTCATTGACCAAATTAAAAATCCTTACAGATTTGGGAAAATCCTCCAGTGTTGTCCTGATTGGAGGCTACATTAAAGCCACATAACATCCACGTGAGTTTGACAATTTTTTTTTGTACAATTTCATTTTTTTCATGTTCGACAACAATTTTTGTTCTCTTACAGGGCTTTTATTTTATTTCATTTCCTTTTATTTTATTTCCTTGGATTTTATTTTATTGGATTTTATTTCATGGCATTTTATTGCGTTCCATTCCATTATATATTAATTCTCATCATCCATTGTGGTCTAAGTGGGGCATTGCTTGTCCATGGTCCAAGCAGTATTGGTATGGTTCCGGTTAGTGTCCAATTCTGAACGTTGCTGTTCAGCATCCACCCGGCGGAAACACCCTACTGTGCAGGATATTGGCAACTCTCCACTGCTCACCCAGATAAGTGCTCTATGATTACTTTTTAACCGTTTTTATTTGATATATGTATATATTGCCTGCTACTTACCTTTTTTTTATATAAGTAAGTACATACATAATATCTCTTTTAAATTAAGTTCACCGCTGATAGTATTTAAGTAGTATAGGTATATATATATTTCCCCAATTTTTAGGTGTTAAGTATTTATTGATATTTGGTAAATTTCACAAATTATATGTACTTATATAGAATTTTTTTTTGGTATAATACACTATTTCGCACTCCAAGCCATCATTTATTTATTGTTTGTGTGTTTACCACCTAGCTGTCTTACCCGCTCCCCCCCGACTAGCTAGAAAGTGTGTATTTCCTACTTATTTACCGAACTGCACACTATAATAAATATTTGCTACAAGTACCGGAGAGGCACCCATCAAGCCTACTCATCCTTCGTTTATTAACTAATGATAACAATAGAATTATAAATTTAATAAATCAATTTATATTTTTTTTATATTCCACCCCTTTATCGTGTAGCAAGGAACTATACAAGACACCCTGTGTGGCTCATCTCATTTTATTTCAGACAATCCAAATAATGACCATTGTTATATTTAAATAAATGATGTTAACTAATTATATTATTCTGATAGTAAACAAAAATAAAAAATTAAACATTATTTAGTTGTTTTATGTTTTCTTTAATGAATAATTACATGAACATAAATAATATATTTATTACCTTTAACGTGGTTTGAAATGAAAAACAAATTACAAAAAATGAAAAAGTGACATCAGCTATTTCTCTTAATTCATTTGGAATTTTTTTATATATACCGGGTGATTCAGTTTGGTATTCGTGCCCCAGTATCATTTTTATTTCAATATAAAACTACAACAAACCATATACAGACTGTCTATTTTACGAGGGCCACACCAAATATCTCACTTAATATCTATTGTAGAAGAATAAAGTTTTAGAAACAGTTATCCCATTTTTTGTGAGCTATATTTCAGTAAAAAGAAATTTGAAATCCATAGCCTACTTTATGAGATATATTACAAAAACCTGAAAAATAGGAAAAACACAAACGGTTATAGCTTCCTTATTTGAGGAGATACGAAAAAAGTTAAAGGAATGAAAGTTGACGGCAAAGACAATAAGAATAATAACGTGTAACAAAAAAATCGAAAAATGCAGTTGGCTTTGACATACGCTATTGTGCAAAAATGAAAAATACATATCTCAAAGTAGGCCATGACGCCATTAATTCCGTTATTTTTTCTCATTCCAACGATATAAAACATGTCACAGAAATTTTAACCGATAGTGTCAATATTTAATATTTTACGAATACCACAATTCATATAACGGAATTAATGGCGTCATGGCCTACTTTGAGATATGTATTTTTCATTTTTGCACAATAGCGTATGTCAAAGCCAACTGCATTTTTCGATTTTTTTGTTACACTTTATTATTCTTATTGTCTTTGCCGTCAACTTTCATTCCTTTAACTTTTTTCGTATCTCCTCAAATGAGGAAGCTATAACCGTTTGTGGTTTTCCTATTTTTCAGGTTTTTGTAATATATCTCATAAAGTAGGCTATGGATTTCAAATTTCTTTTTACTGAAATATAGCTCACAAAAAATGGGATAACTGTTTCTAAAACTTTATTCTTCTACAATAGATATTAAGCGAGATATTTGATGTGGCCCTCGTAAAATAGACAGTCTGTATATTTGTAAATCGTAAATGTCAAGCTCTATCAAATCGTCTCTGATGGGAACATATATGTCAAAGTAGCGATAGTCAACTTTTTTCAAATGATATGCTATACTTTTTTTGCCGATTAATGTTCTTTTTCTGCATTCACCTCTGTAAAAAAAGTATACGCTTCCATTAGAAAATTTTTTAAAAAATTAATAAAATATGATAGAACTTCATTCAAAGGTTTTGTTTCGGAATCAACAGAGTTAGCCATGGAAATAATTGAATTTTGACATTGTTATTAATGTTGTTACTAATTTAAAATACTGTTATTTGTGGTTGTGTTATTAGTTTTTATTTTATGCTCTATTTATAAATAAATTTACAGTAATGAAGAAAAATTGGACATGACAAATAAATAATTTTCAATAAAAAAACTACTAACACTTAAGAAAACTTACTTACTTAAAAAATTAAGGAAATGAAAACATTATTTATTACTTCACATGTTCGAAGAGGCCTCCGCTCGCTTCTAAACATAATTGCCCTCTGTTTGTCACGCTTTGGATACATACATGTTCAAGAATTTCAACATTTATTCAGCGACATTCGCATTCTATTTTTAAGATCTTTGATGTCATTTAGAGGTGTAAAGTAAACTCTTTCTTTTACATAGGGCCAAAGGAAAAAATCCAACGGTATATAATCCGGAAATATGGCAGGTTCGTTACAATTATAGCATTATATGGCGGTGCCCCATCTTGTTGTAATATCGTGTTATGACTAATATCTAATGAAACGTTTTCTATGAAATTTAACAATTCTTCTCTTAAAAAGTGTAGATATCTTTGGTAAGTGTGCCTTCGGGAAACTTGGTCCTGTAATCTGTCCGTTAAGAATTCCGCATCATACATTAATTTTAGAAATTAGTTTCTCAAAGCCACTGAGGATTAATTTGAGAGCAGTAATGGTAGTCATTGCTTGATCAACTGCCAGCCATGATACAAAATGTAGACGCCTCTCGTAATCTCCAGGAAGCAAGTCCAGGCCCAATTGTTTCCATGGTTAACTAACTTGATTCCGAAACAAAAGCTTTGAATAAAGTTTTATCATATTTTATTAATTTTCTCCAAATTTTTCTAATGGAAATGTATAATCTTTTACACGGGCGAATGCAGAAAAAAATTTCTACAACAATCGGCAAAAAAAGTATAGCACACCATTTGAAAAAAAAAGTTGACTATCGTTACTTTGACATATATATGACACAAAGACGATTCAATGATTTTTTGTTGTAATAAAAAAGATACAGGTGCGCAAATACCAAACTGAATCACTCGGTATGTACAAAGGACCCAGCATCAACTTATCCTGTGAAAAGGATCAAGTTTAATAAATACAAACATGTAAACCTATAATAGCAGTAAATTTATACTTTTCTTTTGGGGCTACCTGTGTAAATATCAACAATTTTAAAAAATATCCACCTTCTAAACAAAAGCTGTCAGTCTACGCGCGTTTCCAAACTTTTTAAATTTGAAATAACGCAGATATGTTGGCGCGAATACGGCGCATGTGTAGATCTTGGAGCCTATTCCTAACTTTAGCCGCTTGTATTTCTTCTTTCTCTGACATTTGACTCGTGGCATTGATGTCGCGCGCCCTCTGTTGATGAGAAGTCACGGATACCTTCTGAGGTTCGACACTCCGTCGCTTTTGAATGTCGGCGCTGTATGTTGCCGCCAGTATTGCCACTTTATACTAAAAGTCCTTGATTGCCATAAGTGATACCATTTTTGTGCACTCGCTCTCCTATTGTGCGGGAAATTTGAAATGTGGTTCACGTTTGCTGTATTGGCTACATTTTCAACTTTCGTTGCCAAATCCACTAGATCTTCCAAATTCGCATATTCTATCAATTTCCATTGGATAGACCACAGACAAGACGGAATCCTAATATTTTCATAAGCTCTGCCCCAAAATTACACGTTACGACTGCACTTCTAACACGTACATACCACTCGCTGACCTGTTCTCCTCCGCTTGGCTCATGAAATAAAACTTTCTTCTCTTGCGCCAGGCACTTATTTGAGATTTAAATTGGCTGAACAAAACGTTACACAGTTGTTCGAAGGTTTTTTCCATTGGTTTTTTAGGGAAACAGAGGTCCCGTAGCAACTTGTACGTCATTAGGCCTACGGAATTTAAGTAGATTGCAACTTTCATTTTATTTTCAGTTACTTCATGAACAAAGAAATGTTGTTCTAGCCTTTCCTCATAGATTTGCCAGTCTTCTATCTCTTGATGAAATTCGGAAAATACGTGACTCGTTCTCGTGGCCATAATGACTACCGGAAAACAGCTATTACGTGGACGAACTGACAATTTTTATTTTTAAGACACCTGTTGCACGCGTACCATAAATTTACAGACTCGTCGCCATGCAGTGTTGTGTACTTCATAATAACACAATAGTTTATATCTATGGTGTCTTTATTATATGTATCGTTAGTTTATGCAAGAATTTCATAACGTGTGGCTAGACTTCACGATGGCTAAATGTAGACTGTCGTCCTATCCGCATGTGCGGTACACTAATGTTGCCAACATAACATATGCTTAAATTGTGAAGCACACAACATACCCTTATGAAGTGTCAGATGGTTGAGAGACTCCTTAATTTCAGGTGACAAACCGGCCTAAACTTTTGCTTTAGCATGCCAAAAGTGTGCTCAATTAATACCTACTCTCTAGTGACTTAGGCATTTGTTAAATTTTCTTTCCACATTTGTTAAGCTACCTTTGTCTCGATATGGTATCATAACATTTCATAGCCATAGGTAAGCGCTGTCGGCTAATATTAATTTGTCTCCACAATTAGCGGCAAGATTATTAAATAATGGCGAGTTTCTAAAATCTCGACCATCATGGACCGAACCAGGATACCCGATGAATACATCCCTGATTTTTCGTCGACTATCACATATAGCTTGTATCTGCAGAAGAAGTCAAATATTAATAATAATTAATGTTGTTAGTCAACAGTTACTTAATGCTACTGCTAATATTAACAACAAAATTAATAAACAAGAATTATGACATCATCTTACTGAACTTTAAGAAAATTTTTACGTGTTACCTGTATAGAATAAAATTTTTTTCTGTTCAGATAGGATTCAGCATCTTCTCTCGGCGTGTTTAATCTTATCTGACTATGATCCATACAACCTAAACGTCTGGAAAGCCAATTCCTTCAAAATCCCGCAAAATTTCAATTTTTTCCTCGTTTGGTGACCACTTAAAAGCAGTGTTCGAGAGGTCGGAAAGAAACAGAGACAGATTTGTTATAACTGTGTGGAGTGTGTCAAGTGATATACCGAAACGGTCAGACACATCACGAAATGATGCAGCCTCATGTGCTGCATACCATGCACTTTCCAGCAGAGATTCTCGTTTGCCCAGTATCAGATTTAGGGTATAACTCCGATTGCTCAAACTGAACTGCTAGGCTGGTACATAGTTGTCTGGATATTCTGAAAAAAGATACACGCCATTCGAAAAAGAGATGATAAATTCAAAAATAATATAACTAATAAAAATGTATTATTATTAACTGACCTAAAATGCTGAAGAAATTCCTGGTCTGAATATTTCACGACAGTTTCTTCGGAATAATCTTCGTGTTTAGGGCGGGTTTTCAACATTTCTGGTAGGCTAATTTCCTCCTCATAGCCCTCATCAGAACTGGAAGAACTCGAACTTGATGAACTAACGTGCATCATTTACTTACTTTGGGTAACTTATGCCATCTATTATTAACTTAAAAGTTAAGTTGGACAAAAATAAAAAGAAATTAACATTAAAATATTTGAATACGATTACAGATGCTTTAATAGAAAATTTAAAGGACAGATTTCGATGGTGTTTTGAACTATCGATAAATGATGATGGTGATGGTATATCAGTATCAGAAAAAGCTATTGTTGCTTCAGTTACTTGCCCCGACGTTAAATTAACGTAATTGATTTCTGCATCTGAATATCCAAGGCTAGATGTTGCAGATATATATGAACTAGTCGTCAAAGCCGGCATTGACATTGCATTAGAAAGTGGCTATGGACTACTTGAACAAGGACCTAGATCTGAAGCCAAAGCAAATGTAAAAAGAAACAGTTTCTTTAAATTCGATGACAATGATTCTTCTGATTCAGATCAACCTGATCAACGCGAGCCTGAGTCAACGCAATTAACGCACTTACATCCAACACCAGCACCTAGGTTACAAGAAGATAATGAAGTAATTAGAAATATTTTTTTTGAATTACTGCAGTATTTAGAAGATGAAAATGTGACAGTCAATATGTTGCAAAATTATCCCATTATAATGGAGGTGTTTAAATGGACCAATTCAATTTTGTCGTCATCCGCTCCAGTTGAAAGAATGTTCACTGTCGCCACAATTATCAACTCCCCCATCGAAATGCTATGTGTGATGAACTTTTCAACATGCTTGTTTTATTAAAAGCCAATAATTTAAAGTTGAATTAGAGATATTTGGTGGTTACATGATAGTGTTATAGTATTAGTACTTAGGTACTATTAATATAATAAATAAATAAATAAAAAATGTTTAATTCTTTTTATTTTAATATTTTAACTAAGAATTTTACAGCTTCATTGAGTGTTCATGGTATTCATGTCAATATGAATACCGTGAATACTGGTATTCAAGTACTTTTAGTCTAAAGTATTCTGAATACTGCAGTATTTAGAATACTTTTATCTGTAAGTATTCAGTATTCTGTATTTAAATACATTTTTAATATTCATACCCAGCTCTGACCATTTTCAAGGAAAATATTCGCTACCTGAGAATAACAAGGTTCTAACTGCAACTTTTGAAAAAATGAACTTTTTTGTATTCATGGTTCTATGTGACATTTTCTATGAGTTTATATTAATTTTGTGGACATCTATTGACGAAAAGCTGAAATAGCCCAGTTGCAGAGTTCTATCTACACTTCTAAAGCGCATGAGTTGTCACAATGTCCTAAGTACTGCAGATAGAACTATGGAAAATTATTGCTAACAAAAACACAGAGATAGAACTTTGTAAATTTTAATATTTATCAACAAGGTTCTAATTGTTACAGATAGAACTTTGAGAAATCAAATGCCGGAGCTGTCAGAATAAACCTAACCTCGTTTTTTAAATACTTGTTTAAATGTTAGTTTACATTTGATTGTTACTGTTACCATGTCATGTAATAAAGAAGGCAGCTTTGGCATTGAAAACAATTTTATTGTTGAAGCTGTTAATAATGTAGTAGTGTTGGGCCAACATCAATTACTATTAGAAGATCCAGAACTTTGTGAATTAGTTGCAGTCCCCGATGTTGTATTTGAATTCCTGGATGGGGTGTCCAAGAAGACCAGACTTTTTCTTGGCTTTTATTTTATTTTTTGGTTTTTTATGGTTTTTTATTTGGGTCGTCTCGAGCTAGAGTACGACAGATATTATAATAGCTAGCAAATTTATTTATTGAAGGGCGCCAGCTAGCTCTTTTGAGACTCTGAGACTTGGACTAATATTCAGATAGGCTTCGATGACACTTGTTGATTTATAGTTAGTAAATAAAACGACGAATTTTAAGATAACGACGAGAAGTATAAAAATTGTTTATTGATTAAAATACAGTCTTGGATTTCGTTTAAACACTTATAATTAAAATTGGTACACTAGATTTATTATTGTTAAAACTCAACTATTTAAAATAGTCACTGGACGCGAGGTTTGATTAATTTTGAGAGCAACCCGGAGAGAGAGTAGCGCGGAGACGTGGACTGGTAACGCGATGTGGAGATACTGCCTGCCTACTGCACGCTCTCGGCGGCTTTTATACTAGTGGGGAATTCCAGAACACGGAAGTGACGTTTCATCGTGACATAATATGACATCATTTTCCACCAATGAGGAGCGATGGCCTACGTGATTAAATGCATGTAGCCGGTGTGAGTCATACTTGTCTTAGAACGGTGCTCGTGCCTATCCGGAAACTGATTACGTTAATTTACGTAATTGGAATAAAGAGAGATTCAACTCCGTGCGTTGTGCGCGTGAGCAATTGGAATTATGCGGGCAATCGGCAATTCGTCCGCATGAAACTGGATATAAAATTACTATGGTAAATAGCGCGGCTTGAATGGCTTCGTCGACGCGGCGACGGTGACGATGGATTTGAACGAGTGTAATACGCGAGGTACTTTCGAATTTACTAAGGAAATTTAAATTAAATCTGAGCATTATTAGTTTTTAAGTGATTTGTAATGTATTTTAAATTTAATGAATATTCGTGAGCTTTAGAATGAATGAATTATATTTTGAATATTATTTATTAAGCGGAAGGCTATACGTATCGACGGCGACGAGATGAATTAGGAGTACTTTCGAAAATTTTATAAATTTAGAGAAAATTGAAATTTTGCTATCGGGTTTTTTGATCGAAATAGGTTCTTTACATGAATTTAGTGATATACTCGAGTTTCGGAGAGTTTGAAATTGAATAGAACGGAAGTTATTGAATTTTTTATATTATTCATAAAAATAGCCAAATGTGTTTTTTTATAGATTTTGATGTCGGCGATCGATTTGATAATTTGAAATGAATCTTTTTGAAAAATTTGAACTTGATAGGGGTTGAAAATATTAAGTACTACAACACCCCCCTGACTGTAGAGTGATACTTTGGAATAGTTGAGTTTTGTACATGGACTGATTGAAAAATGTAAATCTTAAACTAATACATGAAATAAGTATGACATTAAATACATATACGGAAGAATAAATATATAAGTCAGTTTTGAGATCTGTGAAACTATTTTATGAGAATAATTTTGTTTGATTTAATAATGAATTTGAGCAAAATAAAAAGTAATTTGTTCTAAGAGATAATAAGAATAACTGAACGAAATTTATCAATAGAAATTTTAGCTGAACTTGAAGTAATAACGATAAATAAAATTATTTGTTCTGCTAATAGGTAACTTAAAAATGGTATTGCCAAATAAATGGTAAAAATAAGTAGAAATTCTGATTAATTTATAAGAAAAATGGCTAAATGAAAAATGACTTTTTTCAAAGAAAACAAATCTGAACATAAATACGGTTATACATATGAGAAATAAAATAAATAAACATTGAACATAATACCTGGTTCGGGGAAAAAATAAACGAAGAGAAATTCTAGTCTTGTATCGCCATGGCACTGGCACGTAGCACTTCACTACCCTGTCTTACTCAAAGTCTATGGTGATAGTGAGTTTCAGTCTCTTTCTGTTGGTGGGCCGGTCGTCGTTGTTTTCTTCCACACGGACGGCGGTGGCAATTCCTGCGTTGTCGGTGGGAACTTCTATTTGTAACTGGGGCACTCCGGCGGGAACTGGTGGCTGTGGCACTCTGGAAATTGGGACTTGCCTTATCCATGGGATAGGTCGATGAGGGTCCTGAGCGAGGGTGAGCGTTCTGTTGTTATAATCGAGGAAGGCTCGTCGGTTTTCTAGAAAGCGCCCTCCTAGGAGCATAACGTCTGGTAGAGTTTGCATGATGTCGAATTCTTCGATGATTATATTGCCGTTGATTTCAATGGACACGGCGGCGATTCCAAGGGACTGGCATTGGTGACCATCGATTAATTCGAAAGTGTTGACATGGTTCGTGTTGATTCTCTGGCGACATTGGTCTTGGCGAAGTAGGCTGTTTATCGAGCCGCTATCTAGTACGGCGGGCACTGTTTGATTGAAAATCGTGACGAATATTTTTGGTTGCTGTCGATCCATGGTGTGTGGTGGATAATAGCGTTCTTCGGGAATTTCGTTACTTCTTTGTCGCTGCTCTTCTCTCTCCGTTTGCCCTCGTTGTGACATAATGATGATATGATTTAATGGTTTAATGACTTGTGTATCGAAGGAAGCGTGGTTGGTCTGTATGCGTGAACTGCTGTCTGTCGTGCGCTGGGCGGCTTTTATATGTTCGGTAATCGTGGTGGGGATTTCGTTAGCGTCGGTTGCACAATGTTGCGCAATATTGTGTTCGGTGTTGTTGTCGTTTTCTGATATAAATAATTCTTCTTCGAAATCGGACTCGGGGGTCGTAGGAAATGTGTTTAACGTTGATAATTGTTGGAATACAGGGTTCAACTCAAATAGGCCTGGTATTAAATGTAAAGGAATGAACGTGGAAGGCTCAGAGGTCGCATTGTTTATAGAATGAGGGTTGCGAGAAGCGTGATTCTCGGCTTCGAGTGATGGCGCGGGGGCCTGGGACGATTGAAGAGCGTGATCTTCTTGTTTGAGGGATGACACATACGTGGAAGATGGGGAAACACTCGGTGCGTGAACCTGGTGCCGATGTAACAGAGCGTGATCTCTTACATCTGAGGGAGTCTGACCTGGCATAGTACCCAGGGGTCGGCGATGCAAAGCGTGATTTGCGAAGGCTTGACCTGGCGTAGAACCCAGGGGTCGACGAATAGGGGATGTATGTGTTTGGAAGTAGGGATGAAAGTACGGCGTCTGAGCTTCTATGAATGATCGAATAATATTGTTGTTGATTTCTGCTGAATGCTGCGTATGACGATGTAGGTTGCGTTGTAGATGATGATGTTCGTATGGCGTTGTTGTTACGTTGTGTTGAAAGTATGAAGTTGGATAGAATTGTCTGATAAGGCTGCATTTGAATAGGGCGTAGTCACCAATATATAGGGTATAGGGTTCGTACCACCTTTCTGCATATCCTCGTAAGTGTTGTTTTGCGATTATTACTTTGTTGAATTCGTCGGTGATGTTGTGTTGTTGAAAAAGAGTTTCGAGATTGAATAAAAATTCATTGACGTTTTCATGTTCAAAACCATAAAATAGACATTTTAGATCGTATCGTGTAGGATTAGAACAGATATTTACGTTTGAATTTTGTTGGCATTGGTCGATGTGAATTTCGTCTAGGGCTCGTGTGAATGCTTGCACCATCTTGTCAAAGATGCAGTCGACGTTGCAAGATTCCATTTTGACTTGTGAATGTGGAGTAAAAAGAGTTTGCCTACCTGAAGTATTTTGTTCTGGTGTCGGTTGCGGGTACGTTTCTCTAACATGAGAAGGGTAGATTCTATCATGATTGCTTACGTTGACGATGTTCGCAGTTGCCTCTCTATCACGAGTGAACGGGCCTGGTCCATCGACGTCATGTCTTTGGGCAGCTTCCCTTAAAGTTCGCATCAAGTCCTCGTAGGTTTCCATGGTAAAAAATTCCAAAAGCACGTTTCGATTTCTTCTCGTAAAGTTCGGTTCCTTGTCTAGGCACTCCCTACTCAGTTCAAGAATGCTTTTAACAATTCACCGCTCTACTGGTTTCTGCTTCTTTCTTCTATTTTCTGGCACTTTTTTCGTTGCACTTTTGAACGCCCCTTAGTTGGGAGACATGTCCAAGAAGACCAGACTTTTTCTTGGCTTTTATTTTATTTTTTGGTTTTTTATGGTTTTTTATTTGGGTCGTCTCGAGCTAGAGTACGACAGATATTATAATAGCTAGCAAATTTATTTATTGAAGGGCGCCAGCTAGCTCTTTTGAGACTCTGAGACTTGGACTAATATTCAGATAGGCTTCGATGACACTTGTTGATTTATAGTTAGTAAATAAAACGACGAATTTTAAGATAACGACGAGAAGTATAAAAATTGTTTATTGATTAAAATACAGTCTTGGATTTCGTTTAAACACTTATAATTAAAATTGGTACACTAGATTTATTATTGTTAAAACTCAACTATTTAAAATAGTCACTGGACGCGAGGTTTGATTAATTTTGAGAGCAACCCGGAGAGAGAGTAGCGCGGAGACGTGGACTGGTAACGCGATGTGGAGATACTGCCTGCCTACTGCACGCTCTCGGCGGCTTTTATACTAGTGGGGAATTCCAGAACACGGAAGTGACGTTTCATCGTGACATAATATGACATCATTTTCCACCAATGAGGAGCGATGGCCTACGTGATTAAATGCATGTAGCCGGTGTGAGTCATACTTGTCTTAGAACGGTGCTCGTGCCTATCCGGAAACTGATTACGTTAATTTACGTAATTGGAATAAAGAGAGATTCAACTCCGTGCGTTGTGCGCGTGAGCAATTGGAATTATGCGGGCAATCGGCAATTCGTCCGCATGAAACTGGATATAAAATTACTATGGTAAATAGCGCGGCTTGAATGGCTTCGTCGACGCGGCGACGGTGACGATGGATTTGAACGAGTGTAATACGCGAGGTACTTTCGAATTTACTAAGGAAATTTAAATTAAATCTGAGCATTATTAGTTTTTAAGTGATTTGTAATGTATTTTAAATTTAATGAATATTCGTGAGCTTTAGAATGAATGAATTATATTTTGAATATTATTTATTAAGCGGAAGGCTATACGTATCGACGGCGACGAGATGAATTAGGAGTACTTTCGAAAATTTTATAAATTTAGAGAAAATTGAAATTTTGCTATCGGGTTTTTTGATCGAAATAGGTTCTTTACATGAATTTAGTGATATACTCGAGTTTCGGAGAGTTTGAAATTGAATAGAACGGAAGTTATTGAATTTTTTATATTATTCATAAAAATAGCCAAATGTGTTTTTTTATAGATTTTGATGTCGGCGATCGATTTGATAATTTGAAATGAATCTTTTTGAAAAATTTGAACTTGATAGGGGTTGAAAATATTAAGTACTACAACAGGGGAAGAAGTTGGTATGTTTTTTATCCAAATTTTGAAAAGAAAATATACTTTATAATTATGATTTTCAGATAAAGAGAGTGTGAAAACAAATATTCAGTATGGTACTAATAATAATAATAAGAACAATGTGGTGGAGCCAAAAGCAAGTCAGTTTGACGATGACACTGATTATGTTCCGGAAGCAAGCCCCCTAAGTGAACAACAGAATCAGCAAACACAAGCGGAAATTAGTAGTGACGACCTAGAAGCAGAAAATAAAGAAACGTTTAGAAAGAAGAAAAGGCGTGTTAAAGAATGGAAATGTTCAGAGAGAAAAAGAAAGAGGCAAGCTGGAGAGGAATATATTAGTAGTCGAAAAAAGGTAGTTCCAAAGAAAGCTATTAAAACAATAAAATACTGCACCAGGCACTGCAAGTATAAGTGCGACACACAAGTTTCAAATTTTGAGAGAAAACAAGTTTTTGAAAGTTACTATGGAGCAGATCAAAATAGAAAGTACGATTTTATTGAAAAAACGACATGTAGATTAGAGAAGGGCAGAAAAACTAAAGAAACTAAAAGAACGTGTACACGTTTAAATATTACTTTGTTGTGAATGATGAAAAGGTGCAAGTCTGTAAAACATTTTATCTGTCAACCTTAAATATTTCTCAGAAAGTTATTTATAATGTTCATTTAAAAAAGAATACTGTAACTGGTTTAGCCCAATCTGACCTACGAGGAACAATAGGCAGCAGATCCCTTCTGAAAGAACAGAAACAGTATGTCAGAGATCATATTAACTCATTTCCTTGTGTTGAATCACATTACTGTAGAGCACGAAACAATAAGAAATACTTGGACTCAAATCTCAATATTGCAAAAATGTATGAACTTTATGTACAACTTTGTCATGAAACCAACAAACCTCCCGTGAAGGAATCTTATTATAGATTCATATTTGCGACAGAATTTAATTTGGATTTCCACATTCAGAAAACAGATAGGTGTGGAGAATGCGCAGCTTACGATATCCTTGTTAAAGATGGAAATGAAATAATGGAAGACGTAAAAGAAAAGTATAAGCTACACTTGAAATTAAGCTATGCGTGAAATGAAAAAAGTTGATAAGAGTTCAGAAACTCCAGTTGTGGTTTTTGACGCGCAAAATGTCATCACTTGCCCTAAAACTGAAATTGGGCCACTTTTTTTATAAATCTAAGTTGAACATTTATAACCTTACTGCTTACTTAACCACTACAAAAACTACGTACTGTGCTTTATGGACCGAAAATACATCTGGACGCACAGGAAATGATCTTGCTTGTGCTTTCGTGAATATATTGGCCAGAATTGTTCAAGATAATGAAATAGAGAATATCATTAAATGGAGCGACTCATGCGTCCCCCAAAATAGGAATTCGATAATAGCCTTTGCAGTCACAATTTTTTTAAAAGAAAATCCAAATATTAATTCAATTGAAATGAAGTATTCACTTGCGGGACGTTTTGCTTGTCCAGAGGTGGATAACTGTCACAGCCAGATTGAAAAACAATTGAAACCAAATGAGTTTTTTTTCTCCAATGGGGCTGATTAGACTTTTAAAAATGGTTTCTCGTAAAAACCCGTTTGTTATTATTCAGATGCAGCCAAGCAAAGACTACAAAAACTTCGCTGAATGTAGTAAGCAATTTGACTACAAAAATGTACCCTTCTCCCAGTTACATATGATTCGGTTTACCCAAGAATGTCTTTATGACTCCCTTGAATTCAATGCAAAGAAATATTCAAGAGTGTCTGTAAAACCCACCACAAAAAGAATGTCGCGCATTAGACCTCTTTTCAGAAATTAAGCCTGTCAACGCAAGTGGAGTTATTAAGGAAGAAAAGAGAGCCCATTTGATCTCCATGTTTGCTTACATGAGACATCAAGATCTACAATATTACAAAGTTATTCTAAGTATTGGTAAGTAATCAGTTTAACTTGTAAGGTTGGATGAATTTGTAAAAATGATTAAACTAAATCGATCATTATACTCCTTACATGATAAATTGTTAAGTACCAGCTGTTAGAGATACTTGACAACTTATCGTGGAAGGACTTGAGATCCATTGAGTAGTTTAGTAGTTTAGATACTTGATGAACTTTTTTCAATATTGTAGGTGAAGATGAATTTGAGGAAATAATGCAGAAAATCAAGAGAGACAGCGGGCAGGTAATTGAAGTGAAAAATAAAGCAGAAAAGATGCCAGCTAAAGAGAAGAAAACAAAAGTAAAGAAAATGACAGTTACAAAAAAGCCAACATTTAAAGGACCTAAGCTCAGCAATGCCTCAAATTTAAAACGAAAAAATAAGAAACAGTATTGCAGTTTCAGTTCTTATATTTCTATTATTTAATACAGACCTAGCTTACACAAGCAATGTTTTTTTGTTTTAATCATATCTTAATAGAACAAAGTTGTTTGTACCACTTAGAATTTTGCATTATGAAGATAAATGATTTTTCATATAATAAAGTTCTATGTGAAAATTGAAATCATTTAAACTAAATTCAATGGAAACGGCTCATTATGTTAAATGCTACAATTCCATAACTATAGTTGTTGTTGACAAAGGTGTTTCTTTTGTTTAACATTTTATAACTTTTTGTTCGTTTTATTGACTTCTCAAACTTCGACTGCAGTTATCTCAAATGTAGGGTTGAGCCACATAGCACCTTGTTATTCTCAGGTAGCGTATTATGCGATTAGCATGTGCAGAAAAATCTAATAGAAAATTTATCAAAAATTAACATAATGGATAAACGGAAGGAAATTAGAAAACAAATTACAGCTGTTATAAATGAAGTGGACGTTCAAACTATTGAAACAATGTTATCCACTCTCATTGATTGAACTTAATCAAAGATCCAGATACGCAAAAATATGGTGAATATTTTGCAAAATATTATGCAACAAGACCAATGCAATGGGCTTACTGCTATAAGAAAGGACCTCATCGTAATACGAATATGTCACTAGAGAAATGGCACCAACGGAACTTAAACACAATTATTCCATTGGCGGTAAATGCCAACGGAGACTTGATGTTAGTATTAACAATATATTAGATTGTCTTCGAATGAAATTCATGATGAGACTGGTTTATATCTTACGAAACAAAATTCCTCGTAAGCTTAGTGAGCTAAGAAAAAGGCATAAGTTAACTAACGAAATTGTAAATGATACGTACATATATGAAAAGATACCGAATATTAAATGGCTCGTTGCATCATCCAAAATAAAGTAGCAAATCAGTTCTTAGAGTATTGTGAAGTACTTCTCAAGAAATCACAGAATGTGTCTGCTCTTTTCATTACAATGAGTGTTATTGTGTTTGTTTACATATGCTGATTTGCAGTTGCATGATTATGCTGTCCAGTATAACATGTGCAAACAAATACATCTTGTTTGTTTAAAGTACCCTCAAAAATTAAAATTAGAACCTCAAGCATCAAGTTCTACCATACCTGATTTGATTGCAGATGGCAATGCTAACCAAAAGTCTATTGAATATATTATTATTTCAAATCAGCTTCAACAAGGATCAGGTACATGTGACCTTGAAATAAAGAAAAAAATTGCTGTGGGAAAAATGCAATCAATAATTACTGGCATTTCTCAGCGTACAAATTTAGAAGCCATTTATTTTGCTTCTAAAGCTTCTACGTCACTTTTATCAGGCATACAAGCCATACAAAATCGCAGTATTGCTTCAACCATGGCTCCTATAAATAAAGTAGCACACAATAGAACAGCAGCAGCACATCAACAACGATGGCTGCTTTCCTTAAAAAAATGTAAAAAGAGGAAGACTAAAAATGCAGATATAGATTCTGAGCACCAGGAGGTATCTTCAATCTCTTTAACTTTAGAAAGTAAAAAAAGACATGTAATTTATTATTAGTTTGTGGCTAAATAGAGGACTTGTGTATATGTAATACGTTTATATTTGTATTTCTAATTGAATAAAGACTTTTTATTACTATGATTATTATTACCTTTCTTTATCACCACTTTTTCAGTGGGTTACAACAATATCATCGGCTTTTCCAGGAAGATGATATCTTCAAATGGGGATATTAAGGAATGATCTGACAATAGACGTGGTGCCAATTATTATTATTATTATTATTATTATTATTTTAATTCACAACTAGTTGTTGGATTTTCTACATTCATGAACAACCGGAGTCTAGGGGACCAACCGTGTGCTCATGGGCCAACATAATTATGTTTCATTATGACCTTTTTCGGTGTCAAGTTTTACAATTCGGCTGGAGGAGAACTAACGTTAGTTCATAGTACTTGGCTACTTGGCTGACGCCTCGCAAACACGAGGTGCACTGGCCTCCATATCGACAATAGTCACAATTTACTAAATAACTGGGTGGTTTATTCTATTTCATGCATATTTTTTTAAAGTGGTGAGTGTGTAAATAAAAAATGTCTACTATTATTTGTATGGGGTTTAATTTGTAGATGATTACGAAACCGCATGTCGAAAATTAAAATTATGTGAAGAAACATCGGATTTTTCAAGTGATTTTGAAGATACTTCGACATCAAAGAAAAGAACTGTTCGTCCGCCACGGAAGATTCTTGATAGTAGTGAATCTGATGCCGATCAGCCTTTAAAAAAAAAAGTTGCACGACCTCCACGTGTTATTGTTGATGAAGGTATTTCGAACACATTTATAGTTAAATAAAAATCAAAATTAGATTATATTTATATGACCTTATTAATACTTCAGTCATAAACTCGTCAACATTAAAAGATTGGTTAAAGTCTCTAATTTTAATCCTAAAACGCGTATAATTAATTTAATCTGCTATAGACATCGAAATATTGCATAATAAAATACCAAATTCTGCACAAATATTATTTAAATATTGTCTTTTCAGTGGCGTTGCTTAGAACACCATCATCTATTAATATTATACAAACCTCAACGCCGCACAGTGGTCATTTCAATTATTCTAGGAAATAATAAATAACGGTGCCAAATTAATTTTTCTAAATTGTATTATAATTCATTTGTTTAAAATCAATTGATCAATAACTTAAGATGGAACCCTTACCTATGGTATACATAGAAAAAAAATAACAAATACATCATTCACATTGTTATTTTTCGATCGAAACTTTCTGATTTTATGTTGAAATAAATATTAATTTACATTTAACATAAAGCCGTGTTAGAGAAATACAAATTACCAATATAAATTGCTGGGAACACTTAGTCTATGGAATACAATTTAGTATTTGTTGTCAAAATCATCAGGATAACCATTTGTGTAGCAAAGTGTTAACGAATGTTGGCTCGTGTAGCAATTGTAAAACCTCTTTAATCAATGGTTCTTTCTATGAACGTATTCATATGCACTGTGATAATGATGATATAAGAGGGTCTGAAGAGAATAAAAGAGCGAATGAGAAGAGCGAATGAGAAGAGGAAATGGGAAGAGCAATTGCCTTGGCTATATCAGTGCCGTGGATTAGGATGCGGTGGATGCTTGAAGGCATATAATGCCACGAGTAAGGTTGCACATACATTTTAGCAGTATTTTTTTTATAATTGGCGAATGCTTCTGTGTTGGTGGCATACCTACATGATCTTGTTAATGAAATTACATATAGATGTTTTAGAAAATATGCATCTAGTTGTTGAAGATACCAGGGAAAACTAGCAAAAAAATTTTCGGGCAGTGCTGCCATTGTTTATTGTTCCGTAGCCAGACTTATAAATCAGTACATTAATTTTTTTTAACCTATTAACTATTCCTGCCTTCCTTCTATCAACGTTTTCCTTATTACTTCTGCTAATATATCCGACACAATAATATGTTCTTCCTCTGGATAGCACTTCTTTTTTGGTCTTGGTGCTTGTAAAGCCTTTTTTATTCTAATTGCTCTGTTGGGAAAACAGTAGGAAACTTGTTGCATCATTTTAACAGCATTTCGGCGTCCATAAATGTCAAGGTTTTTATGGGTCGTAAAGGTCAACTCTTCCTTGGAATAATTTTCCAGCAATGGTACAATTTTTTGTCTTTTACTTTTGGCCACTGACTAAAATCTTCTTGTCAGCTTTCTTGGCATGTGAAGTTTCTCCTACTGTCTGTTTTCACTAAAAAACATGATTTCCTCATCAAGCCGTTGGTGACATCTTGCTTCAAAAACTCTTAAAGTACGTTTATAATCTCTCCAAGTTTTCGTGATTTTACTAAAACTGCCCACAATTATTTAAACTTTGGAATATTTTTCCACATTCACACTCCATTAAACTAAGTTTGTTCAAAACATAAGTGAAACCTAACGAATTTTTTCATTTACTACACTTTCTTGACGCCAACTGCTGAACAGATCTCTCCTCAATATAGACATGGTATCTAAAAAGGTAAAATATTTTAGTTCTTGGCACTTCTTGGCATGTAGTTTTAAATTTAATGAGAATCTAAGAAAAGTATCTAACCGAAAAAAAAATTGTTTGGTAGAAACAAACACGAATACACGTATTGCAAGTCTACTTAGTTATAAATAAATAAAAAAAAAAACGTTATGAGCGATAGGATATACAATAGCTCATTTTCTACAATTTGTTAACAAATAAAAGTGGTACTTATAATATGAGCTCGAACTACCTTTAACTCAGTAATTAACAGAAAAAATGAAGAATCGCAAGGTACAAACTGCCACTATAGACTTTATTGTAAAACACACGAAGCACATCGGAATTGAGTAAATATTTACCCTTTTATTTGACACATCTTTATGAGATACAATTAATAGATCCCTTCACTGATTTCTTTTATTTTTACAGCAGGTATCACACAACCATCACTCTTTCAAATAAAATTAGAACGAATGACTTATAGATTTTTAGTATTATCAATCCTAGAATAATTAAAATGACCACTGCGCGCCATCTCAAAATGCTATACAAGACTTAACACCGTCAACAAGTTTCCAATCCAGTGGAGTATTCAATAACGAATTTTATATACGAGGTGGCATATAATATGACTTTCTCTATTGTTTTCTTAAATATTTAGTTTGGTATTTTTAGGATTCCGGGATACATTCTTGAAGATTTTAATAGAAATACGAGAACAAAATAAGCAAATCTTGGCTCAATTAAAGAAACCAGATGTTTCAAATTCCTTAATAAGACTCAAGCAGGTTCCTGCTGATATACCTGTTCAGTTACCATTAGTGGAATTAAATGATTTGAATTCTTTAGAACAATATTTGGAAGAAAAACAGAATGTAACAGCTTTGGTAAGATTCTATTTTATTACGTTTTTAATTTGATTTTAAGATGTATTTTTTAACATTTTGCAGTCTTTGTATTTATCTACATTGGGAGGTAAAGCTATGCCAAAAAAAAACAAATAAAGTATTGAAGCATATTTTATCGAACAGTTTAGATAGTGAATTTTCATTCTACGAAAAACGCTCCCAAAAACGATCTTTTGTGAATTGCATTTGAAAATCGTTGTTGTAGGTAGGTTCTTCATTATTATAATCATACAGCAAGTTCTTATATTTGTTATGTTGTCTTTAGATGCTGTAACAGCAAATGATAATTCAACTGAGAAAGATATTGAAGATTCGATAAAAGTTTGGTTAAAGCACTTACTTCAACGCCTTACATCGGAGCGAATTCATAAGTAATAACTTTTAAATTTAGTTGGTGTATTTTGTATATATAAATAATAACGCTGATAATTTTTTAAATTGAAAACAATTACAATATTACATTTGAAATTGTATATAAATACTGTTACGGATTTCCACCTTTTTGGAAAACACCCTGTATGAATCCGTGGGTTCTAAATAATTTTAACAAGAAATTAAACACTACTAACACTTTATTTAACAATTTACTGACTGTACAATACTTGTTTACTTAATAGTTAACCTCACTTTTCACTTTTCAACTTGTTCACTTTTATAAACTGCCTTCTTACTAAACTTCCTCCTCCGCGCCGGTAATCGCGCCTTATATACTCCGAAATTAGCTCTAGATTAATCCAGAATCTTCTCCAACCATAATCTAGAAAAGTCCTTGGCTCTTTCTAGAGCCTTTCCAGTCACTATCAGTAGGCATAGGCGTATCATCTCCAATTCCAAGGGGGTGTAATTCATAACAATACGTCTACGAGAAAATTAATATATAAATGCAAAGATTGTGTTAGTTACTGTCAGTTATATAGGAGAATTGCTGAATCGGTTCAAAGTGTAATCAAAGAAGTTGATGATAATTGTAGGTCTCATCAGCTAAAAAGAAATTATCAGGGAGTTAGTGATACCGAAACAGAAATAATTGAATATGATAAATCAGATACTCCACCGGGTAATGGTAATTTTGTATTTAATCAAAACTTTTCAGAAAGTTTTAATAACGGTGAACTTAGTTTGGATAATAATTATGGAAACCTCATTTTAATCAAAGATATTTATAATGCTTTGGAGTCTAATGAGGAAGCAGACATTACTAATGTAATTTCTGAGTCGTATGATCTCCGTGCAAAATTAAAATATTGGGCTACAACAAAAAATGTACCACAAACTATCATTTCAGACCTATTGCATATCCTTCATACAGATCATTTGGTGTATTAAATGCCTCAAATTTTTTTTTAGTGAAATATGATCATCTTTTATCTGATAGTTTAAGTAAGCTTTAATATTGACGGACTACCACTATTTCATAATGCAGTTACACAATTTTTGCCAATATTAGAACTTGTTAAACATATTAAACGGGAACCATTTGTAATAGCAATTTTTTGCGGGATTTCAAAACCCACACCGCTAAACGTATTTTTAGAGGATTTTGTAGATGAAGTAAAAATATTATTAAATGATGGATTTGAATATCAAAGAAAAGAGTATTCTATTGCGATTCACAGTTTTGTATGCGATGCTCCTACTCGGGCATTTCTTAAAAATATAAAAGGTCATGGAGGTTATTCGTGAAAAATGTATTGAACCTGGAGATTATGTAAACAAAAGGATAATTTTGAAAGGTACTTGTGCTGATAAACGAACAGACGATTCATTCACTCTACGACTAGATATTGACCATCACTGCCGTGATTCTCTATTACAAAAATTGCCAATAGGTTTAGTGTCATGTTTCCCCATTGTAGTCTAGTCAACAAGTGCCATTTTGGTGAATACCTCGTAGCCCGTACCGAAAATTATGATGTGGGCTCATTCGATTCGGAATGATATCTAGAAACTTTTTAGAAAATTTGAAGTTGAGCCGGTAAAAATTACAAAAATTATAAACAATTTAGTTAAAAAAAGGAGGGAGTTTGGTTTTTTGCAAATATCTCGGAAATTATTAAAGATATCCGAAATCTAAAAAAAAAGATCCTTAAAGAGCAGAAAATTTCATAAAAAAAGTCCTACCTAACTATTTATTTCTCTGTTAAATCAGCGTGGTGGCAGCGAAACTACCAACTAATTGGGTAATTTCTTTATTATTAGTCTTTGTTATAACTTACATTTCTAATTTTTGTGTGGTGTGTTGTGGGGTTAATAACCACCCCTCTGTTCGTTACAATGGTGGCTAGGGAGGGACAATAAGAAAAGTACTCCTTTTCTCCCCCCACCCCTCCGTTCATTACAAACTTGTTATATTTAAGATTGGAAAGGTTATATAACAAAAATGTTTTAAATATATAACGATGTTTGCTGGGTAAGATAACACTTGCACAAAAACAATGCTTTTTGGAAGAGCACAAACGGAAGTTGCTGCACATGGATAAGAAACATGAACAGACTATGGCATTAGAAAAAGAGGAATTTGAATTAAAAAAACAAATAATGATGGAAGAACATCGGGCAAAAATGGCAATTTTGTCATCAAAAACTCCAAATAATTAAACACAAATTAAGTGGTTATATAGGAATATATTATTGCATATTTTACATATTTGCTTTATTATATATTATTATTAATTTAACAACAAATTATGAAAATATTTATTTATTAAAATGTGTCTTGTAATATTATTTTCGTTTATGTCACTTATTGGATCGTGCACTAATGCTTCATAATCATCGACATGATTTGTTAAATCAATTGCAGCCTCTATTTTCTCATTTATTGCTGGTAATTGATCACGCATTTCAGAAGCGATGTTATGTAAGACTGCACTGGCTACTGCCAAAGCCTGCACTTTGTTCACATGGAGTCTTATGCCCAATGCTAAAATTGGAAATCTTTGTTTCCAAATTCCAAAGCAACGTTCAACAGGATTTTCAGTACGAATCTGTAACTCGTTAAATAGGATCTGAGCGGGTGTTTGAGGGGACGCAAGGGGAGTTATTAAATATTTTCGAACTTCATATCCTTTCTCTCCGACTACCACACTGTCAGCTCCAAAGTCGTTATTTTCCAGCTTAGTCCGTACCCGAGAATTGGCAAAAACCATCGAATCATGTGCTGATCCCTGCCACCGACACACAGTATTTCTGATTATACATGCAGAATCACAGACCACCTGAACATTGAAAGAGAAAAATCCTTTTCGATTTCTATATATTTCAGCATCTGCTCCACCGGGAGATTTAATTCGAACATGGGTGCAGTCAAGTGCATCTAGGAAATGGACTAATGTCATAAAAAGCTTATCTCACTTCATCTATCTCCGCATTGGTTGGCGTTTCAATATATTGTGGACGAAGTCTTGCAATTGTAATTATTACTTTATATATGCATCGCCTTACCGTTGATTTATCGATGCCACCCAAATCACCAACGACGTGTAAAATGGAGCCGCTAGCCAAAAACCTTAAGGTAATGAAAACCATGTCTTCCGCAGAAAGAGCATGACTCCTAAAATTTATTAAAAAAAAACATAGTTCACAATCATAGTTTCGTGTAACTTTACATTACTTGCTCGTAGTCGGTGCTATTTCCACATATATGAGGTCTAAGAGATACCGAGCTACTGGTTTTGATATCCTATAACGATTTCTAAATTCATCTTCCCACCACTTAACAAAATTATTAGGTCTTTCTCGAAATATACGTGGAATTCGAGGATGTAAAACAAGTTCTAGAAGTTCTAAAAAGTCTTCATTGTCTGTCAGATCTTCGAAGTAGTTTTCTTCCATTATTTATTGCACTAGAACAAGTGAACAGTCCAGTTCAGTCTTTCTTATTTAATGTCCTGTAATATTACTTTTATACTTTTCAGATAACAATGTAACAATTTGAAAAAATGTGAGGTTAGATCCGACTGATCCAGGTTTAACCTGCTGTTAGAGTAGATTTAAGTGATCTTCGAATTAACTATCGTTAAAACGCCGATCTACGATAGTACAACAGCTTTGGACCACTGATACCGCCAATATTTATAATTTTAATATAGAGACGAAAATAGGGCTAAAACGAGTGAAGTGACTTCCGCGTTTTGGATACTTGAATATCCATTGGAAAAAGAATTTCCCGTAATTTTTCTATTAGATATGCTTTTGTTAATTAACTTATTTTTACAAGTTTTAAATGAACATAAAAACCCTGATAATTGTCAAATTAAAACCTCAGATTTTTTTCACTTCTTGGAGCTATTCTTGAAAGGCTTTAGAAAAATTATTTTGATTTTCCACCTTGTTATTAACAATCTAAGGCATTATAAAATGGAAAACGTAAATAAAGCAATATTTTTTTTTATTTTCAAATACTCCAATTAGTTCGTTTCTCTATTATTTAAAGCTACATAAAAATTATTTTTTATAATTTTTTACTCCTATTGTTTAAATAATTGTATAAACAAATGCATTGATTATAAGATAACCCATTTTTTTTGGATTCTAATTATCAATAAATATAACGATTTTTTAGAAAAAAATCGTTTCTTAAAAAAAATTTTTATTGCTTTAAAGCGCATTTGTTAATCAACAATTTTTTCGTTGCTAAATATTAATATTAAGGAACAATTTTTTTAAATCATCATTTCTATTGGTCTTCTATATACTGAAAAAAATAAAACAAATTTGTTTATATTTTATTTGTATATTTAATAAACAATTTGTTATAAACAAATTAATTTTCGCGTTATAACTTGTTTCTAATGTTACAAAAAATAATAAAAGCATCCATGTGTCGTATGTTATGTGAAAAATGTTTTCTCTAATTTTTATATAATTTTAAGCATTTTTGTGGTTTTATGTTTGTCACTTTCTTTCAATTTTTCATCATTGTTATTAGAATAACTTATAAACTATTGGAGATAGGACAAAGTCACTTCAAGTCTTTTTTATCTTCCGTTAAACAATAAACAAATTGAGCTTTTAACCGGAGCTATAAGTCAATTATTCACTCAATTATGAATAAAAATATTTATAAAAATAACAAATAATATATTTTAGCCTAAGGGCCGGTTTTTCAATGTCCAGTTAAATAGCTTAACTGTCAGATAAAATTTATCTGGCAGATAAACAGGTTTTCTTTCAATGTGCAGGTAAAATTTACCGGAGGGTTAAACTCGTTATCTGAAAGTAAATTTAGCAGAGAGTTGAAAGTGCCAGTTAAGGATTTATTCTACTGAGGGCCGGTTTTTCAATGCAGGGTTAGGTTAGTTTACCCCTGGGTTAAATGCTAACCCAAGGATAAAGTGTTTATTTTGGTCTAGGTTAAAGGCAACCCTGGGTTAAACTTAGAGTTAATTTAACACGAGCTCCAAAGTGAGGGTTATGTCTGTTAGCCCCAGGATAACCTAAAAATTTTGTTCGGTGACAGTAGTTGGGTAGACAATCAAAGTTATTTTTTGCTCAAAGTATTATCAATGGAAGCTTTTGACGAAATAAGCGATGATGACGGTGATATGTTAGAATTTTTTGAATACGAGAGACGGCCCTACGTACTTAGGCAACGAAATAATCCCTTCGAAGAATATGATGATGTGGATTTTTGCACCAGGTTTAGACTAAGTAAGCCTACAGTAATGTTTATTTTAGAACAAATTGAGGCTTTGATAGAGTTTCCAACCGATAGGTAAAAAGCCTTTCTAATTTCGCTAAAAGTAAATATTAAAATCTATTTTATTTTGTTGTAGAAATCATTCAATTTCACCAATTAACCAATTGCTATTGACATTGAGATTTTATGCAATTGGTAATTTTTTATTAACTGCCGGAGATTGCATAAATGTTAGCAAATCTACAGCATGTAATATTGTGAGAAGAGTCACTATTGCTTTAGCATCATTGGCACCACGCTACATTAAAATGCCAACAAATGAGCAGGAGATCCTGGAAGCCAAGACGACATTTCACGAAATTGCCAGAATGCCAAGAACTATAGGGTCACTAGATTGTACACATATAAAGATTCAATCTCCAGGTAAGCAAGTACTTATTAGCATTAAAACCTCATTGAGAAAACAATAATAAACATTAGACAGAAATGAATAAGTAATTTTTTTTAGGAGGAGATATGGCAGAAATTTTCAGGAATAGAAAAGGATACTTTTCTATAAATGTACAAACAGTGTCGAATAAAAATTTAAAAATTCTTGACATTGTGGCTCGTTGGCCTGGATCTGTCCACGACCAGACAATATTTGATAACTCTAGCATCAAACATAGACTAGAGAATGGTGAATTTGGAAACTCTATTTTAGTAGCCGACAGTGGTTATACTAATACCATGCATGTAGTCACACCTCTTTTGCAAATTAATAACGACTCGGAGCAACTCTATAATGAATCAGGTATGGTAATCTTTTTTTATGCATTCGTTTTATAATGTATTTCTCAAATAAACAAAAATGATAAGAATCTATAAATTATTTTGTGCTGTTTTAAAATCGTTTCACTAGTTTTCACTTTCAAATAAAATTTATGAAAGGGTGACAGAATTTTTAAATTATGTATTTATATCACTTATCACAATAACAATGAATATATATATATAGACTGGTTGTTTAATGTTATTTTTAATATTTTAGTTCGAAGAACACGTAATCCAGTGGAAAGGCAATATGGCTTATGGAAACAAAGATTTCCCATTCTGGCCACTGGATTAAGACAAAAATTAGAAACAAGTTTAACAGTAATAATAGCCTGTGCTGTTCTACACAACATAACTATAGACCATAGAGAGGAACTACCTCCAGAAGAGCTGGACGACAATATTGATTACGATATAGATACCGAGGTTGAGCCTGAACTTCAGCATAACTTGCAGACAGCAAGAGACATTTTAATCAATAATTACTTTTCAACTTTAGTCTGATCAATTAACTAAATAAAATACAAACAATTTTGAGAGTAAATCAGTTTTTTATTATTTTTATATCAACATGAATACTTTAGGTTAAAATTCAAATACCATTTTTCCTTCAGTCAATATTTTGTTCTTTAATATTTCATTGGACTTTTTTATATTTAAAATTTCCATTTTTAATTCGTGTTCTTTTTGGTCTTGTAATAATTTATTTTCAAAAACTGTTTTTTGCAAATTTATCAGCTCCAACTTTTTTTCCGCGACCATTTCAAAACGTGCTCCAGCAGATGAAACCGTCTTTCTCTTCTTCAAAATTGGTCTTCTCCTGCTAGTCCAAGTACCTAAAATAAACATTTTATAAAACGATGAATTAGTAATAATATTTATTAGAATTTCATAAACCATGAATTAAAAGTGAAGTAGGTACCTACTTTTTTGGTGCTCCTCAATGGGTAACGTATTTTCAGGAATATCTTCCTTGCTTGTAGATGCAAGGTTTTCAGTCGGGGGTATATTTCTTTTATTGCTGCTTCCAATTAATGAATTGGGCAGGATTTCATCTAAAAAAGTAATTATAGTAAGTGTAAATAAATATAATATGTATATTTATTGTTATGTTTTATTAATATGATTGATTAAAAATTTGATGTGAAACCATTTATATCTTCCAAATCAATACCACTAACTAAAACAACAATATTCAATTCTTAATTATCTCTGTAGCTCCGGCTATGCGATTCCACCTCAGATTGCAGGTTCAGGTTTCTATGTTGGAAATTCCTTTTTTTTTTTTATAAAATTAAAATTTCAATTGACTAAATTTTTATTTATTACAACCCTTTAATTTCTTGATATAATTATGTGAATGTGATAATTTATAAATAATTTTGATTTAATACCTTTCACTCATTTCTTTCTTCGTAGCTACAATTCCTATCCTTCAAATCCTCTTAATTATTTCTTTCTTCACTTTTCTCACTTCTCCGACTAATCTTTATATTCTTTTCTTCTCTTAAAACTATTTAACTCCTTCCTTCTACTTATTTTCTCCACCTTACAATTCCTATCCTTCAACTCCTCTTAATTATTTCTTCCTTTACTTTTTTTCACTTCTCCGACTAGCCTTAATATTCTTTTCTTCTCTTCAAATTATTTTATCTCCTTCCTTCTACCTATTTTCTTTTCCAAATTTCAAAACTTTTCTCACGTATATGCCGTATCTATTGATCTTCTTTCTTCTACTTATTTTTCTCTCCAAAATTCTCAAAATTTTAATTCTTTTTCAATCTTCAATCTCTTACCCGTATCTATTGATTTTTTTTTCTTTTTTTTTCTATTCATCTTTTTTCTTTTCAATCAAGAAGCCAAAGTTTTTTTAAAACAACTAAATTTAGATTATTATTACAAACCTGACCCCTTCAGCCGAAAATTAGAATTTTCATTGTCAGTGTCATTAAATTATAATAACCTCAACATATGACATATAAAAACTATAAAACAAATTCCCTAACTTAAAACAGTTATACCAAACTACAACAACTAAATAACAATTCAAAATATTCAATTGCCTCATCAGATCTTTACCAAATCTGGAAGACATAAATAACTCCACAACACAAATATGCAACGTTGCAAATACATAGCATTATATTGCTCTATTTTCTAGAATATAATAATTATAAAGTGCTCCATAGATATGACTATTTGTAATACTTATTAGAATGATTAAGAAAGACATGCTAGCACCTTTTATATTTTTTGTGAGGAGACGGGGATCTTTGGGAGTTTGCCAAAGGGTACAACTAGGACTGGTCCAATTCATCTCGATACCTTCCTCTATAATTTCAGCCTCAACAATTTCACACTCGTCAAAATTATCGTTTGATTTTTCTTGGAATGTCACAGTATCAGGTGCAATGCCGATCACTCCTTAAAAATATAAAATAAACTAATAATTAAACTACAATTGTAACATTCTGTTAAGGGCATATTTATACATATAAACTTTTTTTGGCATTACCAGATACTGGGCAGTCTTCCAGTGGCTTCTGATATCAATTAGACATGAAGAGCGCCAGCGAGTACCTATAACCACTTCCCACGGAATAAGTGATTCTAGTTCCCTCTTTATACCCACAACAAAGAAATCAATATTGATTTGTTATAATTATATAATTAAAAAACTTATTAAACTTACCAGCCATTCCATCACTATCTGATTTGTTTTCAAAACCCTGAATACTTATTTTTATTGTCTCAACAAGTTTCTTCTCCTCTTCATTTGTTGGACTTGGTGGAGGCAAATATGTCCCACCTCCTGTTCCTTTAACGTAACTCATATGGTTACTGTGTTTTTTTCTAAGCAATTTTTTAACTGCATTATATTTTTCTTGTAATTGCTTTACATTTCTTGGCTAAAACCACAAAATAACAACTATGTAATTGAATTTCAATAGGGATTATTAAATCTATGTACTTACGGTTCCTCCAGAGGAAGAATTGAATTCCAGGCAAATTTTACGCCAAAAAACTTCTTTGTCTCTCCAAGACACTGCATCAGTTTTTTTTTATTCTATGACATTTTTATGTCTGTTTGCTATTTTAATCAACAGCACCCGCTCTGCCTCTGAAAAATTGGGGCCTCTGCTTGTTTTTGATGGGATTTCACTCATTTTAAAAAACTACAACGTGCTATAAGCACGTCTACTTATTAAATATACTGAGTCTGTCAAATAATATTTTGACCAATCACAATCCACCTAGAGCGTCAACTCAGTAAGAAGTGGTGCCAACCACAACTTATTCAAGGGTTTCGTAACCCTCACCCTAAAATGCAGTGGATAAACGGATGTGGGTTTAACACTCACTTTGACCTGAGGTTTAGTGTTAGCTAACCCGTAAATTTGACCCTGTATTGAAAAACCGGCCCTGATAGTGGATTTGCACATGCGCATTTGGTTCAATTTTTAACAATTCTAAAACATTCTAACCTAAAAACCAATGTGATTGATTGATATGTTCGTTTTTAATTGGTGATTTATATTAAATATATTATTGCCAATAATGGATAATAATAATAATATTCTGGATATGAGTGATGTTGAGGATGATATTATACAATTTATAAAGTATGAAAGGAGACCTTATACCATAAGGGAACGAGAAAATCATTTGGAGAATTATGAAGATAAAGACTTTTTTATAAGATTTCGACTGCGGAAGGAAACTGTTTTATATATCGTTGAGTTGATAGATGAAGAAATTGCAAGAAACTTCAGTGGAATCAGTAGAGCCAACATAGCTAAGAAATAATTGAACTCATGGATATGTAGCTGGAAGTTAAATTACTATTGATAAACACTACCATAGATATAACTGCAAGCTAAGCGTAACTAGCAGCTACCTACCAGGCACTTTTAGCTGGACATTGAAAAACCAAGTATCTTATATCGCGTTATTTATTACCGGAAAAAGTAGTAAAAGGAAATCTGAAGAAATTAAATAATCTGATTATTACAAAGAACATACATTTCGAGCTAAAACAAATGTTTAAGAGAAATTTGGAAAAATAATAGCCAAGATATAAATATTTAATTGAGTTAGAGCTCCGGTTAAAAGCTCAATTTGTTTATTGTTTAACGGAGGATAAAAAACACTATGAGTGTCTCTGTCCTATTTCCAATAGTTTGTAAGTTATTTAAACTTTAAAGCAGTAAAAACAATTTTTTCGAGATATTTTTATAAATAATTTAAAAAAGTCAATAAATAATTGAGTAGCGTATTTGGGCTGTGACATATTGCCATCATTAAAACGTCACTTTTACGTCGAAATTTTCGTCATTAGACGTTACGTGATGACCAATAAATGACGGCAAAATGGCCTCACTTTGCTAGCTGGGTAAGATCGACAATAATAACTTTAAAGAAGAAAATGATAAAATATTAAATTATGAATCATTTTGGAAAATTGTAGGTGATGAAAAGATAAAAGAATCTGAAAACAGTGGTGCTGAAGACCAAGCTGTGGGCGAAACACATATCCTGTTCAAACTTTGGAGTGGCTTTAAAAATAACAACAAAACCTCATCAGAATTATAATTAATTGATAAAGTAGATTCAAACAGTATACAAACAGATCCCATAGTGTTAGAAGAATTGCCAATCGAGCCCAAAGCTCTAATCCCCAATACAACCAAGGAGGACCACATTACAAACGCCAACAAATATTCAAGTCCACCATTAACTAGCCAATTAGATCTATTCGATTACTTAATGAATATTACTGGGTTACGAGAAGATAATACTGAAAGTCTAGTATCATACAACATTGAAGACATACCAATAGTTTTGGTCAACAGCAACAACGAAGTCACTGAGGAGAATTTAAATATACGTATATAATATTGTATATGAGGAAGTTGCCAGTTTTCCAGAGAGCAAAAATAAATCGCCTCTTACCGAATCAACTCTCACTTATGAGTCTGCTAATATTGAAGACACCAGTTATAGAGCTCTAATAGAAAATTTATTTTGGCCGGAAACACCTCATCGAAAAACTAAAGATCCTAAAAAAGCCAAAGATAGTAATGTCATTTGTAATTACTTCGAGTGGATAGAAAAACATTTTAATAAAAGAAAGAAGAAGCTAAAAGAGAAATTGAACTTGAGAAGGACAGAAAGAAACAAGAGAAATTGCGAAAGAAGTTGGACAAGGAAAATATATCAAAGAAAATCAAGAATATTAAACCAAAGACAACAAATGTGCTAAACTTAATGCAATTAAACATCTTATAAACCAAAAGAAACAACAAATAATAAATCTGAAGAAATAAAAAAGATAATAAATAAAACACCTGAAATAATTGAAAAATGTTGGAAGCCAAAGATTAAGATTGATAGTAAGCCTAAAGCAACTAAAAACATTCTCAACCAAAAACAAGAATAATTAGTAAACCTGAAGCAACTGAACAAAGCCCAGACAACGGACTAGTTACGACTCAACGAATTAATATGGTCTCGAACATCGGTCTGGAATTAAACGTTCCTGAAGAAAATAAAGCAACACCTCTACAAAAAAATATAATGAAAATAGTACTAAAAAAGGGGGGGGAAATACACAGATACACACCATATTAGACGATTATTTGATGAAAACGATGTAGTTGTTACAGAACTCCCAAATGCAGAAAAGGGGATAGAAAATAGAGAACTGAAGGATATTTCAAGGGTCCTAAATCCGAGCTTGGAAGAGTGTACAATATCATGTTGCAAAAAAACAGATAAGTCAACATTTTATTTATTTTAAATAAAAATCATAATACTGGATACCAAAATGATATATAATCTTCATCATAACAGTATAAAGCTCAAAACTATACCAGAAAGAACTATTATTTAGTATATCATTCATATAGGTTATTGAGTGTGAAAATATGCCTAAGGGTGCCAATAACTGATAGCTGTATCCTATGCAATATTCTTTCGAAATTTCTATCTCGAGTTCTTAAATTGTTATCATATAATTACGTGTCTCGTAAATTTCTGGTATTTCTGATATATTGAACAAAATACACGGTTTCCCTTTGAGCATAACACTATTCCTTGATGATGACACAGTATGTTACGGTTACTTTTGTCAAGTAGACGTTGTAACTTAATTTGTCATTTTGGCTTGAGGAGTATGTGTAAATACAGCATTGTTAGATGTTTAACTATGAAAATTTAATCACTAAATCTATACGTTAACTTTAGGTAGTTCATTGTTTAAAAGGATATCATCATTTAGAATAAAATAAATAAATAAAAAGGTCTTGTGTTAATAAAGTGGTTATATATTAATAGTATTTCCATCCACATTTGTATACTTTAGTAATCCTTTTGATTCTTAAATTTGTTTAATAAAATTGTCTCATTTATCGACTGTCGTCCAGCTAAGTTGTGTCTAAAAATAAACATAAATTTTAATTAGAATGTTTCGAGTAAAATAAATAAATAAGTACTTTACCTTAATCAATCAGAATGTTGTGTGGTACATTATTATTCCTTGTAATTTGCTAGTTCTCATACATAGTGTGGTATCTGGAATAAATAGGAACGATAAACAAACCTATAACATAAGTAGTTCAGTCTACGAAAACGACTAGTTCAAATGTATCACTTACCTTCTGTACCTTTGTTATTTTCGTATTATATTTCATTCAATAATTGTTTATAATAATAAATAGAACGAACATAGTAGGTTATAGGAATTGACAGCTACCGGTAATCAGCTGACTGGCATTGGCCGAGTTCGATTCAGTCTTAACCGAATACTCGCACACTGAACAGTACTGTTCGGAGTAGCTCGATGAATGTTTTAACTTAATATATTTTGCTTTAATAAGTTAGTATTTCTTCAATTATATTCATTTCTAACAATAATAACGAGATCATTTTTATAGTTAAATTGTCGTAATATTATATCACTTCTTATTATATCTCCGATCAACAGGTTGATCTATGTCGGGGTTGTCTTAATCGAAAGGGACGTCTGTAACAGAACTTCTCGAATTCTATCCAAATTACGGATGTGTTGTATATTATGTTTAAAATAAATCATTTTTGTGATTACTGTTCAAGGTCGAATGGTATCATGAAAATCCAATTCTCTTTTGTGTCGTTTCGTCTGCGGAGTACGACTGCGCTAGGCACCTGTCCTGTAAGGGGTTAGAGGTTCTCTAGTACTTCCTTCTTGACGTGACCTTTGAGGCGAATAGACGTTGCATCGTAGCTTGGTAAATTTGGTGAGAGTAATCTTTATCCACATTTTGGTTATTTTGTTGAATATTTGTATGGTGGGATTTCCGTATTTACCAATAATAATTATAATGATTTGTGAAAATTCTGATCAGCATGATTGCTGGATATATAGCTACAAAGCACGTGTTAGGTCGAGCACATGGTCGACATTTTGTTAAGCCCTAAAAGGGTGAGTTATTAAATTTGCGAAAATGTAAATAGTATTAATTCAAATTTTAAAACTTTTAGGCTTTTTATCGTTAGTTTTAATAAGGAGCATTAGCATTAGATGTACTTATTAGTATAGGAAGGAATAGTTGAAAAATTTTGGAGCTTATACCGATGATGGATGGTTTTGGTTTCTTTTGTTGATTTCTTTTCATGACTTCGAGATGGTTGTAACTGGTTATAGTTCGAGGCGAAATATTGCAGTCAATCGATTACCCTAGAATATAAGAAGACCGTTCAACGCTCATACCTTTCCACTCCTGGGAGAAGTTCAGCGTTCTCACATTTTCTTTTGGGGTATTTCAAAATTCAACCGTAAGTCATAACTTGTATAAATTTTGTTTGTATATATATACAGTGTGTTTCACTTCTCGTGAAGACACCCCTGTATCTTCTTTATTTGTGGCCCAATTAATTTCAAATTTTTATGAGGTATACAACTCTGTAAGGCGACTTTAATCAACACATAAATGTCGTTTAGATATAAAACCTCGGCTTACTGCGATAAAAAGAAAATCGAGATTTTCGAGAAATCATAGTAGGCTTAGATATAGACGAAAATTTTATTAATAAAAGTTGTTCAGAATCACTAGATATGCCCCCCTATAAAATTTGGTGAAAATCGGAATACTTTGAAAAAAAAATTTTTGTTTCACTTCTCGTGAAGACACCCCTGTATCTTCTTTATTTGTGGCCGAATTAATTTCAAATTTTTATGAGGTATACAACTCTGTAAGGCGACTTTAATCAACACATGAATGTCGTTTAGATATAAAACCTCGACTTACTGCGATAAAAAGAAAATCGCAATTTTCGAGAAATCATAGTAGGCTTAGATATAGACGAAAATTTTGTTAATAATAGTTGTTCAGAATCACTAGATATGCCCCCCTATAAAATTTGGTGAAAATCGGAAAACTTTGAAAAAAAATTTTTTTTTCATCTCGTGAAGACACCCCATCTTTTTTTTATTTGTGATCGAATTTTAAGACTAATTTATTTTAAAAAATGTATCAATTATACAACTCTATAAAATGACTTTATCCAACCCACAGAGAGAACTTTTTCCAACAAACGAAAGTCGTGAACAAAAATCATGATTCAATAAAACGCTAAAAGGGCCACTTTTTATTACATATCAAGTTGTAACACTGTTCCTTTTTTTTTGTTTTTTTCGTTGTCAATGTTCTTGAGGAGTAACTTTCCATCATATCCTTCTTATCGACTCAGAATTTTAGGAACATTAGGGGTTTTTTGATTTTTTGTTTTAAATGTTAAGAGTGCCGTGAAATTAACTGTCAATAACTATTTTGTTTATTTCTCCATTCTTACTTTTATGACAGAAGTGATTATTGTTATTTATTGTTCAGTTCGTAAGTTTAATTATTTAATTTTTTTAATCATAATGGTTAGAATTCTTTTAACCACTGATGAAAAAGTAGAAATAATAAAGATAGTCGGTGAAAATGTACGGTCTTCAAGAGAAGCTGCAGAAGAATTTAATTTAAGACATCCTCTAAGACGACCAATACACCATGGTACCGTTGCAAGAATATGTCACTTGTTCAATACAACTGGTAATGTGCTTAAACCGAGAGTACATCTCAGTCGAAGACATGGAGAGGATGACGTTATATTAGCGGCGTTTAACGCCAATCCCACTACCAGCCTTAGAAATATGGCTCGTGACCTCAATTTGTCGGCGTCAAAAATTTGGAGATGTTTAAAACGCCATAAGTTACAACCGTTTAAACCAAAATTTGTACATACCTTGGAGGAAGGTGATGAAGAGAGAAGACTAGAATATTGTTTATGGATCCAAGGTAATTATTTAAATAATAGAGACTTCTTGAAGAAAGTAATTTTCACGGACGAAGCAACTTTCTCCACCAACGGGGTAGTATCATCACAAAATTCTAGATACTGGGCAGTAGAAAATCCTGATTGGATAATAAATTGTAAAAGGCAATATTCCCAGAAGGTAAATGTGTGGTGTGGAATTTTTAATGAAACAATAATAGGGCCGTTCTTCTTTTTTCAAAATATAAATGCGTTACATATGCTACAATTTTTAAATAATGATCTGTGGAATGCAATAGTCGATTTTCCTTTGGAACAATTGTATTTCCAACTCGACGGAGCATCTATCCATAATTCCGTAGTAGTAAGAGCATGGATGAACGAACATTTTCCCCAAAGATGGATAGGACGAAATAGCCCTCTAATACATTGGCCACCCAGATCTCCTGATCTCACTCCCATGGATTTTTATTTTTGGGGTCATATTAAAAATAAAGTTTATAAGACCAGACCTCAAAATGTGGAGCAGCTTTGTGTGAGGATAAGGCACGCGTGTTTAGAAGTTACGGCTCAAGAACTGCGAAGAGTTGTAATAAATAACAGAAAGCGGATTGAGAAGTGTATTACACTTGAGGGTGGGTTAGTAGAAAGGGGCCGAATATAATAGTATAATAAGTGGCATTTTAGTCATTCACTGTAAATACTGTTTCATTACCTTTTATTTAATAAATAATTTTAATAATAATTGTGCACGACTCATTTGTTGGAAAAAGTTCTCTCCGTATGTTTGGACAATATCGCTGAGTAACTGATAATTTTTTTAAAATAAATTAGTCTTGAAATTCTGTAACAAATAAAAAAGATACGTGTTTTCACGAGAAGTGAAACAAAAATTTTTTTTTCAACATATTCCAATTTTCACCAAATTTTATAGGGTGGCATATCTAGTGATTCTGAACAACTATTATTAACAAAATTTTCGTCTATATCTAAGCCTACTATGATTTCTGGAAAATTGCGATTTTCTTTTTATCGCAGTAAGCCGAGGTTTTATATCTAAACGACATTTATGTGTTGATTAAAGTGGCATTATAGAGTTGTATACCTCATAAAAATTTGAAATTAATTCGGCTATAAATAAAGAAGATACAGGGGTGTCTTCACGAGAAGTGAAACAAAAAAATTTTTTTTCAACGTATTCCAATTTTCACCAAATTTTATAGGGTGGCATATCTAGTGATTCTGGACAACTTTTATTAACAAAATTTTCGTCTATATCTAAGCCTACTATGATTTCTCGAAAATTGCGATTTTCTTTTTATCGCAGTAAGCCGAGGTTTTATATCTAAACGACATTTATGTGTTGATTAAAGTCGCCTTACAGAGTTGTATACCTCATAAAATTTTGAAATTAATTCGGCCACAAATAAAGAAGATACAGGGGTGTCTTCACGAGAAGTGAAACACACTGTATATATGTGTATGTATTGTAATTATTTCATAAGTGAACGATTTAAATACCTATCTTGTTTATATTAAAGTCAAGAACTGGCTATTGTGGCTATTTAAAGAAGGTTTACCTCGTTGTTTAAATATTGCCCAAGTGTTCAAGAGTGGGCCACCCTACGAGCGACGTGGTTAGCGTCACTGGTGTAACCTGGCTAGCACAGTAAAGATACGGAGAGCTAAAGGGCATGGAGTTCAAGGCTTGGGCGCCATTGATTACTGAGTGTAATCAAGGAAAATTGAAGATAAAGATAAACCAAAGACAAAAGTTACATATGTACAATAGGACTATATTACAAAATATTATATTACAACAACAATGAGCTATCACAGCATCAGCGATACTGTATAGCAAAATATCACCAAAATATGTACAAGGTAAACTATATTACAAGATACACTATATTACATATTGCTCAACAGCAAGATAAACTTGAGGTGTTTACGAGATAAAAAAAACTATATTACAAAAGATACATCTCGTAACTTTACCTCAATACTAAAAATCATATATTACAAAAGATATGAACATTTACGAGATTTAAACCGAACTATAATACAAAGGTATCTCGCAAACGATCCGACAAATAAACTATATTACAGCACTAGATATACTAAAATGCAACACAAAAGACACACCATTAGATTTACTAAAATTGCGACACAAAATATATTACAAAGATAATAAAACTTAACCTAATAAAAGATATGCTACTTCACTCGAACCTGATATTTATTTGAGCCTACCAGTATATAGCCTCCCCGCTACGTAATGCCAAATACTCAAAAACGGGACACCCCAAGTTATATAACCACAAAAGATAATACACATCTCACCGCGCCCCGAACATCCGAATTCCTTTAAATAAATAATCCACATAAGTGATGCGACTTGACGAGTCAAATCTAGGAAATATCAGATCACACGACGCGTATTATGTGCAAATAACTGACGTGTCTAACCATTGAGACACATCTAAAACAATAGTACTTTGACACAGCGAATTTGCGATACTGGCAAAATTCAAAAAATATCATGTTATCAAACAACTACGATTACGTTAAACGTTGAATACAAGAAATCGATACTACGAAGAAATATTTGTTACAGCGAATTTAAGATATAAATAACTACGACGAAATATTTGTAACAACGGATTTAAGATATGAGTGACTACGAATTAATGTGTAGCACTAGATATGCGAAAATAATCCCTTTTACAGGTAATAATCAAGGTACTTATCTTTTATTATAATATCCTGATGAGGGAAATTCCTAGGTATGCCCCTGTCCTCCGATGATAATAGATTATAACCGTTGGGTAGTTAAATGGTTCATGATCTCCATTTTGCTCTAGCGAGATGTCACATGTCGTACCATTCCACTTTGAAGGTTATGAAATCGTAGAGGCGTGCTATGCTCGAATAACATAAATAATTTCTTCGCCCAGGTTTTCGTATGCTTGATAGAAAATCTTAAATAGATGTTGTGTCGAAAATTTCATAATAAAGGTAAACATAGTATTCTTATCCCAAAAAGTTCTCAAGAAAACGTATATAAAAACGTAGTATCAACATAGAACGTAGATAATTTTGCTTAAAGCAAAGGTGTAACATTAAGATCACTTCGACGTTGAAATGAAATTTGTAATTATATAGAAAAACAAAAGAAAGAAAGAAAGAACCTAAAACAATATGTTTAAATGTTAGATGGTATTTAACAATATATAATTATTTAACTATTACCTTATACGTCTATAAGGTTCCTCTCTACCAATATCCCCGTCAGGGTCTTACAAAATTTCTATTACGTCCACCTCGAAGGACGGCTCGAGTGAAAGAGAGCGAATTTAGTCTCACGCGGTGTATTGTGACATATGTTTCGGACCGACAGTAATGCGGCTCCGCCACAAAAAGTAGTTCTCTTTATTTTAGTGAAATATTAATTAGCCAAATGATCTATAATGTTATTGATAGTTCTACGTTTCATGTGACTATCCGACTTTATTATAAATACTCGACTCAACTTCATTTTTCAGTCAGTTTGATCTATTTCTTTAATTTAATTTGAATATTATCGAGCGTGCGCTGTTTAATATACTGATGCGTAAGCATAAGTTACTACCAACCTCTCATCTGTCCAGAAATGTTCGTTATACTACCAGAGCATAGGAGAATAAAATGTTTGATTATTAAAATTTTTCTAATAATTCTTAGAAAATGTAACGAAGGATGCTATTGCGCATTCCGCACGTTACACTCTCTAGAAAAGAATATAGTCCAGATCTAGGTATTTGTTATTTGTTATAATATTAAATTTTCTGTACCCATAACCACTATTTTGAAAAGTCTGTAAACTGCGTGCAATTGCATTTGGTATCATTATTGAACTTCACGTGTTAATAAATTTTATTTAGATTAAATCATTTGTCACTCATCACTTTTTGATATTGCTAACGAAAAGAAAATTAATTGATACTTATAAATTTGAAGCATTTCTTTTATTATTGACTTGGTATATAAATGATGTATGAATAAACAAATTTGTTATAAGCTCCACACATTGGGTTTTCTTTCTCGTACTATAAATTAATTTAACAATTTATTAATCTATTGTTCACTTAGGTACCTAGACAGTTAGTTAGGCAACCAGTACGTCTGTATGTACTGGGAACTCACACTGAGATTGACGGAAGCTAGCCGAGGACTGGTAAGGTGTGGATATTGAACTGGTTGTATATTATATCAAGGAGCAAAAACTCCACGTACCACATATGTGACAACCAAACGTCGCATATAATAAGTATGAGAATTCCATTCTAAAATAGCGTTATCTAAGTTAGCCTGCAAACAAATGTTTCGAATTAGCATCATCACAGAGTAAAATTACATTATTTTGCTAACCTGAATTATTTTGAGGAAACAGAATTGCATGAGAGCCTCTTCTAGATCAGTGCACCAAAATATCCATCATCTTTTATTTTTCCAAACAGGTTCATCCAAAATTGAGCATTGTGTTTCCTCAGTATGGCCCACCACGATCAATCCTTTGATTACTTGTGCCAGTACCGGATATAAATGCTGGCATACCATCATGGGTGTTCCTTCTGAAGAAACTTTGCATCTGTTGAAGATGACCATGCTCTGTCCCCATGTCAGTTCGAATTGTACGGGGTATTTCACCGTATTCAACAACAGTATTAATGTAGTAACCAGCAATCATACGAGGATTGTTGCTGGTACTACCAGCTTTTACCTACATAATATGACGGAAAATCCATCGGTACATCTATTTATGGCAATCCCATATGGTTTGAGTCTGTCATATGAGTCGTGTGCCAGAGATAATTTGGTCCATTATTAAAGCATTGCCTCCTTCTTAGTCTTTTTCGCTTTCTTACACTGACACCTACGGGATCCAGTAATTTTGAAAGACGACGTACTGTATCTTGTTTCACAACCAAGCGGCTATGAATGCATTTTAGATGCATTCAACGATAACCGGGTAATTATCCTGATTCGGAGATTTGCTGCCTTAAGAAAGTAGCTACTCGGTCCATAGGCTTATATCTCTTTTTTCGAAAAAGCTTTAAACTGTGAAGTCTTCTTTTCAGTGTCCGATGACTTATTTCTACGTTATGATCTTTTAACAATAATGGAGAATAATGAAATAATTCTTCATTCCCACATTAAAATAACATTGAATTACTTCATTTAGGTCACTCATGCTCTTTCTTCGCTTACTGCTCAGTAAAGGCATACTCGTTTTAAGCAATTAGGATAGCAATTGTCTATTGTTCCAGTAACTGTAAATGAACGCTTAATAAGCTTAAATTTACAGATACTGTAAATGTAAATTTACATTTATTAAGTATAAATTTATAGATAATAAGAGTAAATTGACAGATATTAGGAGTAAATTTACAGTGTGTAATTTCTTGCAAAAATTATATTTCGAATGGCTCTCCAGCGCTTTCGTAGTACGGACACTGGAAAGAAGACCTCACAGTTTAAAGCTTTTTCGAGGACAGAGATATAAGCCTATGGACTGGGTAGCTGCATTCTTAAGGCAGCAAATCTCCGAATCAGGACAATTACACGGATATCGCTGAATGCATTTAATGCAAGTAATTCGTGATATTACTTCTGAAAACGATGGGAATATCACGCATATACGAAAACTGGCAACACCGCATTAGCTAGTTAGCTAGTCTCTCCCGCTCTTCGAACAGACGAATACGAGTTCAAATTTTTATCCTTCGCTAAATGACGATATGTTTAGAATCGTTCGTATCTTGCGCTAGAGACAGACCAATTTTTCATCGCACGTTAGCTAACGTTCACAGCCATCGTTTTAAGGTATGGTTTCTTTCACGCGATTTTCGGGTGCCGTTGGCGGCTGCGACTGACCGCTTCGACTGCTATACATGTAATTAGATGAGAGTGTTTTCTTTCACGCCATCAGTCGCGGCGTCTCAAACGGCTGACGGCAGCGACTGCGACCCAAGCGCTCAGCAAGCAGTCAAATCGCAACGGTTGAACCGTTAGTGCATAAGTTTTACGCTCCTTTCACACTATACGGTTTTGACCGTACGGCAAAATGCCGTACGGCTGTAGATGTGAAGAAAGGCATGGGACCTTTCACATTATACGGCGACGGTAAAATGCCGCTGCCGTGCCGTGCAGCAGCCGTGCCTTGTCACTAAACTGGACGGTCGCCGTACGGCGCTTTCGACACAGTGGCCTACATGACTAAATGCATTCTTTCACATTGGACGGTTTTAAGTCGTACGGCATCGACAGCTAGTTGTGTATTCAGTGTTTTAAGAAAATAAAAACACAGCACAGAAAACAGTTTGGTTAAAAGTAAATAAATAATAATAAAGTATATCCTCTGTTGAAGAAAATAAAAACCAGTGACCAGAGAACAGTTTAGTTAAAAGTGAATAAGTAATAATAAATTATCCTCGGTTTATTGTTTTGTTTACATAATAATTTTAACATGGATCAAATCGATGTTGAAGTTTTGATAACCTTGGTCGAACTAAGACCGGTTTTGTGGGATAAAACTCTAGATGTATATAAGGATAGAATTGCTACCAGAAATGCTTGGCGGGAAGTTTGCTCAGCTCTTAAGCAAGATTTCAGTGTAATGGAAGACAAAGAAAAAAATGTGTTTGGTAAGTATATTTAATATTTATTCATAAACTACAAAAACCTGTGTTAATTTATATTTTTGACATCTGCCATGGCACACTTCCAGCATTTGTCATAAAATATTTACAAAGCGTTTTCCTAATGTTGTTAGCTGTCATTCCTCCTCTTATGTTAGCATCTTGGGACAAGTCCTCCAAACCAGTGATGGATGTGGTATCCTCAACTATAAATCCATCTCTGTCGCGCACAAAATTGTGTAAAACAACACAGGCTTTAACAATTTTTACTGCAAAATCTGGTTGTACATTTAAAGCTCGGTGAAATATGAGCCACTTATTGCTCAAAATGCCAAAAGTACATTCCACATTCCTCCTTGCTCTGCACAACCGATAATTAAATATTCGTTTCTCGACTGTTAAGTGTGTTCCCCCAAAAGGCCGTAGCAAATGTTTGTGTAGTCCAAATGCTGCATCTCCGATGAAAAAGTACGGTACTTTTGGACTTTCCGTACCAGGTAGACATTTTTCGTTTGGCAATTGCTGAGAATTACTTTCTATTGACTTCCATAAACTGGACCGTTTGAATACTGCAGAGTCACAGTCTTTGCCATAACTTCCTATGTCGACATAGACAAACCTGTAGTTGGAATCCGCTACAGCCATTAGAACCACAGAAAAATATTCTTTGTAATTAAAATACATTGATCCGCTATTAAATGGAGAATTAAGACGAATATGTTTTCCATCCACCGCTCCTAAGCAGTGGGGGAAATTGGCAGTACTTTCAAATCCAGACGCAATTGATTCCCATATCTCTGGTCTGGGCGTCGGTATACATTCTTCTCTCATTGACGACCAAATTGCTGTGCATACATCATTAACTACTTTACTTGCTGTAGATATCCCTATTCTATACTGGTAATGCAAGTCAGTGAAAGAACAACCACTTGCCAGATACCTGAGAAAAAAACATTTAGTTTTCTGCGAAAAAAAAAAATTATACTTTTTTTTAGTGTTTCTTTTTTTTGTTTCAGGTAAAGAAGTAATACGAAGGTGGACTAATGTACGAGACTCCTTTGTTAAGTCGAACTTAAAAATTAAAGGTACCAAAAACAGCGGTTCAGCGGCAAAAAAGATTAAAAAATATGTTTATTCTGATCAACTTCAGTTTCTAAAAAAACTGTATGAGGCTAGACAGACGGAGGATAGTTTTCAATCGGAAAGTGCTGCCGGGCTGGAAGAAGATACAGAAACACAGGGCTCCACTGAAAATATTGAGAATGCCTCTCAGCCATTTGATACACCATCCACACAACTCTCACCCAAAAGCATACGTCGCACAACAACGAGAAAACATAAAAAACTCGATGAATTCGAATTGAAAATGTTAAAAACTCTGGAAGCAGACAAACCATGCAGCAAGACGTCATTTTTACTTAGTCTCAAGCCTCACTTGGACAAATTTGACGAACAGGATTATCTTCAGTTTCAGCTGGGAGTACTCAGAGTTATAGAAAATATAAATGAAAGAAAAAATACTATGTCAGCTCAACCTCCTCCATTCACCCAACACACACCTGCCATGCCCTACGGCCCATTTCATGCTTATTCTCATTCGTCTATGGCAAACTCAGCTCCCATGTCCTCCTACCAAACGCTGCATCCTCCAACTACACTAAACCCAGGTTTTTCTCATCCTCGAGAAAGTTTTAACAATCCAAATTTTTTTTCTGCTCAACAATTACAAACTCGTGAAAGCCGCAGTTCTTATCAACAGGAAAATCAAGTGCCATTACCGTATTCCTCACCTTCCACTAGTAATAATGAACGACCACCATCAACAACGGAGTTCTACAGACATTTCGGGGAAAGCCTTTCTTCACCGACTGACAATGCAGTCAGTCCTGCTACACATTCTTTAGATTCAACTGTTGATAGTATTGACTTTTCTTCCCCACAAAATTAAGTTAAATAAGAATATAAAAACAAATAAACAAATAAATACTATTGCTTTTTATCTATTTACTTACCTTAACGTGATGGCCACCATTTCAATAGGTTGTACGCAATTTCGAAATTGTGTGTGTTGTCGCTGTAGCACATTCTTAAGTTTGCTGTGTAATTCGTCAAAAGAGGTAATAGACATTCGGAAATAGTTGAAAAATTTATTTTCGTCGTTCCTCAAATCTTCAAAGAGTGTATAAAATAACCCTACTTCGTCTCTCCTCTGATTAATAGGGTGCACCCAAAAACGACGATTTCGTTTTACTCTTTTTCGTCGACGATGAATCAACCACAAAGCAATAATTTGTTTTTTACGATTCATCTTTGAAGGCACATTCACAAATGAAATAAAAATATCTAGAATTGGTCACGGCAAAAAACCGTACAATGTGCAAGGAACAATATCACGGCAAAAAGTCGTACGACATTTTGCCGTACGGTCAAAACCGTATAGTGTGAAAGGAGCGTTAAGGTTTAAGAAGATGGCACCAAAATTTACAACAGAGGAGGATGATGTTCTGCTTGAAAGTGTTCGGGAATTTAAAGTTATTTACGACAATGAAGATAAGGATTACAAGGATTATTACATAAATACTAATATTTGGTCCCAGATTGCCACAAAAGTTGGAAGAAATGGTAAGTAGACACCATTAGAAATATATATTTTATTTAAGTATCATTTCAATTTAGCCAAATGTAACAAAAAAAAAACATTTAATATTATAAAAATACATTTCCCTCGGCTAATTAAACAATACATCATTTGATTTAAGTAATATCTTTTATTTCTCGCTAGAAATTCTTGTTGTACGTGCATTTTGCCACTGCACTGTCCCCTCATTATTAACAAAGTCTGTGAAACCATTCCTAGCAGTAAAACCGATTTTATTAGCGTACCCTCCAGTTCTTCTTAAAGGATAAACATGCTTTGGAACATCGACAGTGGGGTCATAATGATAATGTGGTCTTCCATTTTTCCAAATAGCCATCCTTTAATAAATTGTGTAAACAGCAAGCTGCTATTATCAAGTCATCACATGTTTCTGGATTAACGGCTATGTGACTATAAAAAACTCGAAAAACTTGGCTTAACAGTCCAAAAGCATTTTCAGATACACGACGAGCCCGTCTTAATCTATAGTTAAAGATGGTTTCTCTTTTTTCCTGCCGTGGTTTTTTAGCAAATGGTTTCATAATATGTTTATGCAGACGAAATGCTTCATCTCCAAGAATGACATAAGGCAGACTCTTCTGTGAATTTGGAAGTCTTCTATCATGAGGAAATATCTCTCCCGAAAGTATCTTCTTACCAATATTAGATTTATCAAATATACCATTATCACCTTCTTTTCCATATGATCCAACATCTATTGTTATAAATTTATATAAGTAGCATCGACAATAGCAAACAAAACAATTGAAAAATATTTCTTGTAGTTAAAGAACAAAGAGCCGGTGTTCTGTGGGCAAAAAATTCGAATATGTTTGCCAGCTACGGCGCCTACGCAATTAGGAAAATCCCATCTGTGCCAAAATTCCTCTGCAGTTCTCTTAAAATCTATCTCTGTTGGTGTATGTAAAAATAAAGGTACTAGATGTTTACACATTACCTTTAGAGTCTCTTTCACAATAGTACTGAAATGCGGAAAGCAAATGCAAGTGATCGAAATGATTCGCCTGTTGCCAAGAACCTGAAAAATTTAAAATCATTAAATTCATAATATTAGATCACGCAGTCTATTTACTTAACAAACAGTGATCGGAATGTTGGGTTTAATTTCAGGTGCGTCGTTAACAGGAATTTATTAAAATATGCTAAAATATGCATATATTTTAGTTCACTGAAAAATTAATTAATTTTTATTTATTTTTCTTATAATATATTAATATAAAGTATAACTACATGCCAGTAAGTATTAAATTTGTATTACTTGTATACTTGCAGTTGAAGATTGTAAGGCACGATGGAAAAATATTAAGGATAATTAGGAGTGACATAAAAGGAAACAGAATTTAAGTACCGGATCGGCCGCATCAGCCCGACAGCCAACTTGGTGTTTGTACCGAAAACTGAATTTTTTGGAATCAGTTAAAAATGAAAGACGGTAATTTTTTTGCAAATCGTATTTTACAGTTTGAACTAATTTTCCGTTCTCTCTCGTTAGTTGCAGAAGCAATGTGGAAAAAATCAATGTGGAAAAAAGCGACGATGGATTTCAGACTGAAGATGACGCTCATGACTCTCCCGATTCTGAGACTGAAGGAACCTACCCTGAATATTCTGAAAACACTAATGATTTTAATGATTCTGAAATATTAGGATTTCCTGAAAGCTCATCAATGAAGGGAAAAAATAAAAGAAGCTTTTCTAATAACTCATCGACATCAAAGAAATTAAGACTAAACACTACGGAAGACGAAATACGCAGTGTGACTCCTGATACACAATTATCATCACGAAGTACTCCAATACCTTATTCAACATTGCCTGTGTAATGTATGGGAAACATGTATGGGGCGCGAAAATTAAAAATAATGGAAACTTTACAGTCACGGTCCCAAGAAAGAATGGAAATATTAAAGGAGATAAGCAAACGTCAAGAGAACATCAAAGTTACAGAAGACGATGACATTGACTTATTCATGAAAAGCGTAGCAGTAACTATGAAGAAATTACCAGCTCATTTTGTAGCTACTGCAAAAATGAAAATTCTTACTGCAGTTACTGAACTCGAGTTAGCCGCGGCATCTGGATTGACCCAAAATACTGGCACAACAACAGCAATTCCTCAAACGGTGTATTCATGTTCATTCTCTCCAGTTACAACTGTCCCTACCGCAGGTTTGGAAAATGTATCTACTATGACTTCACCTACAACCGACGACGTAACTTATTTTAATCTGTAGTTACTATTAAATAGTAATAAAATCGTTTCCTATAATGTAGTATTTTAATTTTTTTAGAACATCAATGTAAAACTGACTTGCACAAACTCATGGCAATGCTAAAATATTCTTGAGTGTATAATACATACTTTAACGTTACAGCAAATCTCTCTTTTGGCCCAATAGGATCAGGAAAACGATAGCTACCAGGTATTTTTAGATCTTCTGCTATTATATTTAGTACAAAATCAAACTGTTCAATGTTTACACACACCGCAAATCGCGCGGCTCAATCGCAGCCGTCAACAGCGATCGAAAATCACGTGAGAGAAACCATACCTTTAAAGCGAGCGAGCGCTCATACAGTGCTATAAATCACAAATATCAATACAACGTCAGCAATAACTTTTTATTAATATTAATATTATTATAATTAATGCTAATATTATTTATGACAATAAATACATAAAAATATAAATAAAAAATAAATAAACAACTATACGCGAATTAATTTATTATATTGAATACGAGCACTCGAGGTATGGTGCATCGAGCAGACTCCAGGATGTAACTAAAACTAAGCCTGAACTGTAAATGAGAACAAAGTGACAAAGTCCAGGTATTTGGAATTATATGTGTATAGAAGTAAGTTATGAAAACATGATTTTGAACATTTATTGTATTATACCTTATCAAAATCGATTTTTTTAAATAAAGAAATATAAATGTAAAAACGCCCATAACCAGCCAAAACAGTACTGAAGCATCCATGGTGTCCAAAAACATTTTCTAAGTTCATCGTCTTGAAGACCCATGCAAAAGCTCAGCGACTGGGCTATTATAAAAATAAAATTTCTTAAAATATTTTAAATTATGAACATAAGCACTACATAGCTAGTGTAAACATGAACTTTTGATCATGTGAACGGTCATTATATAATTAGAATACAACCACAATAGGTGTATTCAACTTTAAAAACATTATTACCTAAATGTCAAATTAGAGACTCGTCTACTAAAAATTTTACTACTAAAGCACATCGTAATGGATCCAATTGGTATAAAATGAATAAAGACTCACGTAAACTATACTTACATCGTGTGTGCCCATAATTTAAAAGACTATTGTGAGGTCCACGATGCTATTTGTGAATGAGTTTAACTTAACAATTATTATTAAAACCATGGTGTACCCATGTACACAATGGTTTTAATAATAATTGCTAAAGTCCATACTTTACCAATGAAATATACAGCTACATTGAAACAGAAGTCACTCTAATTCATTTACATTGTAATATGTTCCATTAACTTGTTCATCTAGGAGGTATGAGATTGTGTTGAAAATTATCCGCTACCCCTAGAACACAAAATGTTATTTCTATGTATTTAAAATGTTTGTGACAATGTTTACTGTGTATAAAATTAGTAATATAAAGCTCATTTCAAACGTGGAAAACAATTTTTGCATGTAGGATAGGATTTAAGAAAAATACTGTACAAATTTCAGTAATTTTGGAAATTTTATAAAAATAAATTAAACCTAGAGTGTGGCATATGGAAATGTCCAGAATTTAATGTAGATTAATAATTCAACAGTAAAGATCTGCTTTAGAATTCCTACAGAAAAACAAATGTAAATAAAAAAATCCAATAAAATAAATTTAATAATCAAGCTATCTAATCAAGTCAAAATTGTCAAAATATGGACCAATGATAAGCGTTATTTTTCACGACAGTGACCCATTAAAGCTCGTACAGGCAACATCTATTAAATTTGGTCTATAAAATTGTAACCTTAGAGCTCTATTACACTAAGCCATCGGTGGCGCCACCAAGCTGAGACACTGGTGGTTTAGTACATCGCGGGGCATTTAAGTAAATATGTCCTATTACACTGGCGTAACTGGTGGCTCCACCGAAAATTGGTGACGTGCTGGTGGACAGCCCTGGCAACCCCTCGGGCAACTTGTGGTGGCGTGATTGCATAGCGAGACATTGTTTTATATGTAATCTATTACACTTAGACACCAGTGTTGTTCCACCAACATCATTTGCAACTGATATATTAACTGTTTAAGTTTAATAATGTCGGATAAACGTAATAGGCCTTTTCAAGGCCATTTTGTCGCGCGCATGCTCCGGTGCCATGTTTTGTGCGGGAAATATGAAACTTTCGGACACTTTTTAGCAAAATGGCTGGGCAGGTATCATTTTTGAACATTAATTTAAACGAGAGTGTGACTAGCGGCGCAAAATTAGTGCCCAAAGTTGTGGAAGAACACACTTGCGCTCAATTAAGGCACTGGCTCAAGTGCCACGACAGTAAAGTGAGTGGAAGCAAGGAAAGAACTGGTTGCAAGGTTAGGATTCAACTGTCAACACATCAGTTTTTGTACAAGTACATTAAGTGTTAAGTTAACAACATGTGAATGTTGAAGAGTTGACGACATTCTTCCTTCGAAATGAAGAGAACAAATGTATGTATCTTTATTAACATCGTCTATCGACGAAAATCTTCCATCACCACGTCGCGCGTCGGCGAGCTTTCACTCACGACTCGTATTTCCCGCACTGTTGGCAATGTCTTGCATGTTTTTTTCTTGAGCATTTAATACATTTTATGTACTCAGCACACGGCTTAAGGAATGGCAGAAAATAATAAAAACAGTTTCTGAAATATTTGGAGCGAAAGTCGCTGCTACACACGCCAAAACAACACCGTTTATTAGCTCCTTTGCCCATAGCTCCCCGTTTTCAAATTTTTCAAATAAACTATAAGATATCGCACTACTTATATTCAGAAAATTAGCAACATATTCATCACTATTTGTTTAAAAAACGTAATTGTATATAAAATTCAATGTTGAAATGCAAAATCTGTCCGAAAAACATGGTGGAACGCAACGCATGCGCAAAAAATTTTTCTATGATGAAAAAGCCTATTGTGAAAAGTGGATAATGAAAGTTCGTAAAATGAGGGTTTTGACATACGAAAGTGATTAAAAAATTTGTTATTATATGCACAAATTTCTTTAAACAAAGTATAACAAAGGCCTTTTTCTTCTCTTAGTGCTAGCATTGGATGTACATGCATTTTTCTATATCTGCAACTTTGCTTTCTTTTTCTTAATAAGACGAGAAGAAGCACGCTCTCGTACCACGACATGGTTAAAAATGCACTGAATATTTTAGGTTGCATCACCGGTGGCAATGCTCTTTTTCACTGCTCCACCAGTTGCGCCACCAGTGTTTCAGCTTGGTGGCGCCACAGGTGGCCTAGTGTAATAGAGCTCTTTTAAAGGTGGCTTCAGAGTACATTAAGCATAAGGCGGATGGCGCAAGCGTATGTCATAACAGAAATAAACATACCCAAATCCGTATGAGCATTCATAGTGTACATAACATAGGATGTATGGCGTAAGAAATGGTTTATTTTTATTTCCTTATGTCTTATGCTCAAGTCTTACACAATCGGGTAAAAGCGTACGATTTCGGGTGCATTCGCAAAACAAATTCACCACAGATCTGATATTTCATGATAGAATATTATTATTAATTTTGATACAGAAATATTATTGGTTATAGTCACTTGGGCTTTCATTGGATGAAATTAATATGAATTTTAAATTCACCAATCAGAATAACATTGGAAGTACTATGCAAAACTGTAGAGGCGCTGCCGAGTTACTTGGCGAAAACGCCGAAAACTGTACAATGCACAATATTGAGTGGTAGCCATTGTTATATAGCTGTTATCGTAGTTATTGCGTGTTGTTATCTGTTCATTTACTTTGTATTAAAAATGGAAGTGGCGGTCTTGCTTGATCTTATTCAACATTATCCCAATTTGTATGACAAAAGTTTGGATGATTATAAAAATAACTCCGTAGCAGAGAATCTTTGGACAGCCATTGTTGGAGCAATGGAGCAACCATGTAAAGTGTTTGCATTAAATTTTGCACATATCTAGTTAAAGCCGCATTAGAACTAGTTTTTTAACATGAATTATAGTGGAGGAATGCAAGAGGGTGTGGACGAATCTCCGAAATCGATATGCGATAGAACGCAAATTAAGTACAACAGTACCGTCAGGCAGCGCACCCCGTCAGGAATGGCCCCTGTTTCACAATATGTCCTTCATGTCAAAACACATACTTAGCAGAAAGTGAGTTTATTTTTATTATTCATATTGATGAAAAATTTTAACAATTTAAATTGAAAAAGTTCCAAAAATATGTTAGGCAATAGTGCATTTTATAGCACTGACGCCTTCGGAAAGAGATAAATCTGGTTACTTGGACTTCTTATCTTGGTGCTTTCCACGCAAACTTTGGTATGATAATTATTAATTTCATTATTCTCATAACAGAAGGACCAGAAGTGGATACGTAAAATATGGTGAGGCTCTTTTAAAAAGGAAAGAAAAAGTGCAAACGCCGGTAACTGAGGAGAGTACAGCCAGAGCCGTTTCGCCAGCGCAGTCCTCCCGTGCTCCTTCCCCAGCAGGGGCATCCACTTCGAAGCACTCCCGTGGTCCTTCTCCAGCCATAGCATCTATCTCGAAGGACAGTAGCCGTGGAGCAGCGTCTCCACAATCATGCATGAGGACAGTGACGAGAGAGTGCACCAAATAAGCGGGGACGCCCCAGAGCCACCAGGTAAAATTCGAACACCACAGGATGCCCACTCAAAGCCTTAGCCAGGAGCCCACTCCAAGCCGTAGCCGTGGGGTGAGAACCGATACAAGACTCATTCTCAATACTCTAAGTTCTTTAACAAATATGTTACAGCAGAGAACCTCAGATTCGACACTCACCTTTGGCACTTTTGTGGGCGCCTCATTGTCAGAAATGCCTCTCGAGAAAAATCAGAAAAAATTGAAAATTCTGCAAGTACTCCAGGAACCATGTGTTGGTTAATAATATATTTTTGTTCGATATATTATATTGTTTTATCATGGTGAGAGAGTAAAAATATTTGCATTACATTTTTACCATGGGATTGTAAATAAATTATTACAAATTTAAATGAGTACAAATTCTTTCTTCCTTTTTCAATAGCTATTTGTGTAAGTGCAAAGTGCCCCATTATCGTTCGAGAAGTGGAACACGTTAAACATCTAAGAGCGATAGATACCTCACTTGAATTACATATGATTTTATCTAAGATAATTTTAAAATATCAAAATTAATAAGTAACTAAGTAGAACTTTTCACCGAAAACTGTGATGTCATCATATGAGTGTGTGAGGAATGTGGCTAACATAAATGAATAAGAGAAAACGTAAATTTATTTCAGTTTTGCTTCTGATGGAATTTGTGATTATATTTCGGCATCCAATCCTCGATATCACTTGTTCACTTGTAGTACGTGCTCTTTTTTCTACTACGCACAAGGTTTAAAGACGCTAATTACCCCATCCCTCGCCTCTCAACCTGCGTCCACCCAGCTATTGGTATTTCAGTGTGATTTTAGTGCTACTGGCGTACGCATGTCAGTGTTAGAGTGATTTACGGTCGACAAGTGTGTTTTCGTGCAAGTGCATATTAAAAGTGCTGACACATTTCTAGGATTTGTTTTTTTTAACGAACTGTATGTAAGTAATAATCCTAAACATTTATAATACGACTAGGTTATTCCCCTTTTTTCATTATCATAGGTAGAAATAAGAAAGTTAAACGAAGGCGTAATTCTTCCTCAAGTACTTCAGAGGATCTTGTCGATCCAAAGCGACTCGTAAAAAGAATTAAAAAGCTGGAGAAGGACTTAAAAAGACGACGTTCGAAAGAACGAGAGGGGTCTAGACATAGGAAATTTCATAAGAAAAAGCATGCTCGTTCGAGAGAAAGCTCAATCTCAAAAAATCGGTTAGGAAGTAGCCCCGCTCGTTCTCGTGCAGGCTCGAGCAACTCTAATTTTTTGACCGGTAGCTCCGGCTGTGTAAGCCGAGAGCAGGTTAGTTTTCCGGAGTCAGAATAATTCAGACCAGTCTTTTGCCGAACTGGCAAACCCGACTGTTCAAAATCCGTCGGACTCTCGTTCGGTGCTTTCTCCGATTCACGATTTTAATTCCAGGGTTGACCCGGGCACGGTGGACCAGGATGGACAAGATTACATCTTAATTATTCTGGACGAGACCCATCTCCCGGGGATTGAATTACCGACGGAAATAGAACAAGTCTTGGGACATAACTCCGATAAAGAAATTATTAATAATTTTTCTTTACACAATCACCTTTTAGGTGTTTGGAAACACATTCTGGGCAGTGGCTTAAACAAGAAAGATCTTGTAAATCTTATTCGTATGACATCCCAGATAACCTAACTGAACTAACCCCCCCCCCCCAACTAAATCCGGAGGTTGCCCCTCTCCTCAAAAGACAGGACCAAAATACTGATAATTCTAATATTGAAGTACAAAAACAAATAGGCAGATGTTTATGTGCGCTTGGCAAGGGCATAAATTTACTGCCAAATGAGGATTCTATGCCAATCGAATTCAAAGTAAAATTACTGTCCTGTTTAAAGATCTAGTGGAAAAAACCCCACTAGCTGAGTTTCTATTCGGATCAGATTTAGTAGAAAAAATCGAAATGGTAAAAAACGAAGAAAGTCTTTGTAGGGACTTAAAAATATCCAAACCTTCGAATTATACTAATATTCGTAAACAAATCAGGGGGGAGGGGGAGTAAATCAGCAAAGGTTGGCTAATCAAAGTAGTTCTAATTTAAACTCTCACCGCCCGGTCCGTCGGATAGGGGAGTCGAGACCAGTCAGGGGGCTACCTCCAAGTTCAATCAGTGGGAGAGCCGACGGGAGAGCCATTGGTCATCCCGCAAAGACCAGAGGAAGAAGAAAGATTAATGATAAGTTGTCAATATGCTGGTCGTCTTAAACAATTTTATGATAGTTGGCTAAAAATTACAACAAATCCTATTATTTTAAATTGGATAAAGGGTTATAAGTTACCATTGACTAGTATACACAAACAAATATATAGCCCTAAAGTTTTCTCAGGCCGAGGAACAACAAATTCAATATGAAATTACAGAGCTGGAAAAAATCGGAGCGGTCGGCAAATGCAAACCCCTTCCTGACCAATTTGTGTCTAGTTTTTTTCTAGCCAATAGACCCGATGGCAGAAAGCGCTTTATTTTAAATTTGAAAAATTTATATTCCTATATTTTGGCACCACATTTCAAAATCGAGGATGGTAGAACAGTAACTAGATTGATTCAAAAAGGAAGCTATGCAGCTACAGTAGATCTAAAAAAACGCTTACTATTTACTTAGTATAAATGAAAAATATTGGAAATATTTAAGATTTTTCTTTAATGGAAATTTATACGAATTCAAATGTTTACCCTTTGGCCTTGCATCGGCCCCTTATACTTTCTCTAAACTAATGAGACCGGTGGTTTAAACCTTACGTTCTAGGGGTATAGATTGTGTTAATTACCTAGATGACTTTTTATACTTGGCAATTCAAAGGAGACATGCTCAAAAAATGTGGGCTTTACTGTAACTTTGTTAAAGCAGTTGGGTTTTATAATTAACCAGGAGAAAAGCGTTTTAATGCCAAACAGACGGTGTAAATTTTTGGGATTTATTTTTGACTCTACGTCCATGACATTAGAATTGCCATTGAAAAATCGTGAAAAAATATTAAAATGGGTAAACAATTTACAGTCTCGGTTTATAGGGCTTCTTACGTCTGCCTGCCCAGCAGTTAAATACGGGTGGTTATATACCAAGGAAAGGGAAAAATTATTAGCATTACAATCTAACGGAGTAATTATAATGCTTTTATAAACATTCCAAATAGCCTATTAACCAATTTCCAATGGTGGCTCAAAAACATTTTGCATACAATAATTTAACAAGTGACACATTTAAATTAGAAATTTACAGCGATGCAAGTCTGTCAGGTTGGGGTGCAGTGTGTAATGGGGACACCTCTAATGGATGGTGAAACGAATCTTAATAAAATAAGCATATTAATTTCTTCGAACTACGGGCCAACTTTTTAGGTCTAAAACATTTTGCCAATAAAATTAGAAATGTTAATATTTTATTAAGAACAGACAACACAACTGCAATAACAATTTTGCTACTTATTTGGCATGAAAAAGAAGAACTGCGGCAGTCATACTGACATCACAATCTCATATAAGCAGAGCTCGCAAGTGTGTCTAACGCATATTGTGAAGTACCGACCAGACGCGCATATGTCCTTTCTGCAGCAGGTGTCAGGATTTCTTATCTCGGACGTGGATGTAAACCTGAAAGTAGGACGTTATTCTGCCAGGGAACATTTCTCTCATCTGATATGAAATAATCCCTTAATTTGTCCCTGATACCACATATTATTTGCGCTGCACGATTTGCAGAAAAACGTCCTACAGATTGTAAGGGGTCTATTTCATCATGCCAGCTGCCTCGGTGGTCATCAATATCCACAAACCTTGGTGGACAGTAGGACTCATCTCCAGCAGCTTCCAATTATACTTTTATAAAATTATGCAAACACACCATTGCTTTGGTGAACAGATCAATACTTTTTACTTTCGCGGATATCATTGTCCGTAATAGTCTCCACCTACTAACAAGTATGCCAAAGGCATTTTCTATAACTCGCCTATCACGGAACAGACGATAGCTAAAAATTCTTTCAGCATCTGGGAGACGCCTTCCCAGATAGGGTCTATATAAGAGTTAAGGGGAAATGTCTGATCTGCGACTATGACGAATGGCTGCATGATATTGCTGTTTGGAAGTTTCCAAATATGGAGTGCCTAAATATACCACCATTATTCTCACTCCCATACGCTCCAATGTCAATAAGGGTAAAACAATAATTAGCATCACAGCGGGCCAGTAGTACGATGCTAAAAGTTTTTTTTGTAACTGAAGTATATACTTGCACTTTTTGCTGGGGCTTGGATGATTACATGTTTCCCATCTAAAGCTCCTAAGCATTTGGAAAATTCCACAATTTCTGATAATCCGCTGCTATTCTTAGCCATTCTGTCTCTGTATAAGGTGGTTTTAAATAACAATCAGATAATACATTCCAAATTGCAGCTGCCGTTTCTTATAATATATAATGGACAGTTGAGTTGAGTGGCCGATGTGGTAGGTCCAGTAGGTCCACGCTATACTCTGCATCGATGATCCTTGTGAGAAGTAACTAAACAAGTAGGGGGTAAATGATATAACTGCTAGAAAATACTTCATTATCAACTTACTGTAAAGTTAGAGCTAATCGCTCTTCACGGCAAATTCTGTCAGGCAGTCTTGTACTCTTTGTTAAATGTCGTGTAACCATACTTAATAATTTATTAAACAGTGGTACACTCATGCGGGTGTATTTAAAAAATTGTTGGGGATCGTTCATTTTCATCGGCAAAAAATATGATTTATAAAAGCCATGCTTATATATAATGAGAGGTTGTCACGTCCGACATTTAAAAAAGATGCGTAACATCGGTGCATGCGCAGTACACGGCAAATCCAGATGACATTTATGTATTTTGTTGATTTTAATTTCTATGTATTTTATCTGTGAACTTAACCTCACTGACATTGAGTTTGTTTTTGTAACGTGTTATGGTGTGTAGTTTCTTATATATTTTATCTCTTATTGTGAAACGAAATGGATGAATTAAATGAAATAGTTATAGGCATTGCGATATGTTGCTGTTTGTTATTGTTAGATAGTCAATTTAATTGAGCCCCGAGAAGTTTTAAAACTGGAAACAATATTTTATTAGGATAATGCATGATTTTTCGAGCGATAATCGTCAGTACGTTCATTTGAAAGACGTTCTATTTCATTAGTTTGTCACTGACGATTTTTAATTTTAATTTTCCCACAAAACTGATGTAGCTGAAGTTCGGAACGTTCAAATGAACGAAAACGAGGAAAATAGATCTGTTCAAAAATCGACTTAATAATTGTATGTAACCTTCAGAATTCAAATAAAAATTTCCCAAACTTCCCCCTGCACCGGAAGCCACCCTTACATGCACCCCAAGTATAATATAATACTTAAAAATATTTCAAACCTTTATATCGAGCTGGATATTCTCTCATTCATTAAAGGTCATCTTAACAATTCATGAAAAAAATTTCCAAACTCCCCCTGCTCCGAAAGCCACCTTTAAGTGCTCCCCAAATATAATTTAATCCTTACATTTAATCCATACTCCTTTATGTAAATTTGCTGTTTTCTGTACAGTCTGTAGAATGAATAAGTAAATTACAGTTAAGTATCTGAAAGAAGATATTTCATATCTCATCTAGGATGGATATGAAATTGCTGTAGAATGGAAAAGTAGGCGATTTCAGTTATCTGAACGAATATATTTTATATCCTATCTAGGATGGATATGAGCCGATCTATCACAGTTCGTTTGTTATTTACATAGCCAACTATTCGTTTCAATAAATTCAAGTAGTCTATACCATTTGTTGATACATTAATTTCATCAGTCAGTATGCAGTCAATGCTGTTAGCTGTTCTTCTTTTTAAATTTTTTCCAAGTTAGTCTATGACATTTATTAATAATTAATTATTTTGACATTTGTTGATTATTTCGTTGCTTTAAAGTTGAACGTAAATAATACGTTTAACAAAATAAAAGGAAAAACTAGTTATATAATTGTTGCACATTCTATGGGATATTCTTCGCAGTTTTTTATAAATAATATTAATTTTAGACATTTTTTGCCTAATTACAAAACTTAAAAAAATATATAATGAAAATTAATAACTTTTTTATTTATTGATCTGTTTTGTTCAAAAACAATAGGTTCTTTCTCTAGCTAACACTAACTTACTGCCCAAATTGAAATACAATCGGACTTTTCGTTTTTAAGTTATCGTGCTTACAAGAAACGTGACAGGCGGGCAGACAAACGGATGGATTTCTTTAAAAGTTGTTCAGAATTCGATCTCAAACACAGTGACATTTTTTTCTACGAGTAATATTGCCGGTTTTAGAAATCGAATGCAATATACTCTTCGTTTTGTATTTGTGAAGAGTATAATAATATGGATATACCACAAAATATCCCATGCAATGCGACAAAGCTACAGAAAAAAGCTAACTTTATTATTTCTTTATAACCGGCGTTATTGCCATAACGCCCGCTAGTTATGCCCGTGATCATTATGAGCGCTTTTATGGTAACCGCATCCAAAATAAACAAATAATATGCAACTGAAAAATGAATATTTTTGGTGTTAATTTTGTCTTTAAATATCATGAAAAGAAAAACTGATTTAAAGAAATTAGCCGCAATTACAAGTGAACGTGTAGTGAGTGTTGACGATGTGTCCTTTGCATCCATCGACAGTGAATCATTGTGTCAATATGTAAGTATAAATATGACGTATAGGGTAAATGTGCCGGTTAGTCGGCCGAAGCCGTTTGTCGGCCATTTCACCATAAAATGTCTAATAATAAGAAAACTACACATTTAAATTCAACTTTTCATGTTACCTATTTTCGGCCGTATATTATTAAACCTATTAACACACTAGATACCTCTACCGGTAGCTAGAGGAAGTTAGTATTATATTCGAGTAATGGCCGTTCACAACGTTTCTCTGGTTTTCAAGTTTAGTTTGTAAAACTTTTAGTGTTGTACTCTATTTTGAAATGTACGTATTCAATAAAATTCTTTATTATACACTGTAGTAGGTATGAATTATAATATAATATATGATTATTGATCTATTTATGTAAAAATTGTTTAATAATTTAGTTCTAAATTTAATTATAACTGATGGCCGACAATAGGTCAAAAGATATTTAGGAAATTCTTATTGTCGGCCGCCCTGGCCGAAAACTGGGAACCTGGCTTTGACAACTGCCTATCTATTTTTACATTATGGCATATATAGACAGTAGTCTTCTTTTATGAACTTATAGATTTAGATTAGAAATATATTGTAGCCAGTTTTCGGCCGCCAAAATAGTTTTTTGTTGCTAAATTATTCATAGTGTAATATACAGGGCCGAAAAACGGCTTGATTAATCTATTTGTCGGCCACTATCGTTTTTAAATAAATAAATAATAGACAAAAGGTCAAATTATTGGCCAATTACAATATTTGTTTTTTTACAGATGCCACCTTCAAAAAAAAGAATGAAAAGAAGCAAAAGACGCAAAGGCGTTCAATACAAAAAAGAAAATTCTACACTTACTCACAACATTCACTTAAAGATGGGTTACCTATTCGCGAAGCCAGTAAAAGGTTTGGGGTGCCTAGAACAACAATTCAGGATAGAATTCATGGAAGAATTGAACATACCGGACCTGAACCATTGCTAACAAATGAAGGAGAAAAGAAGATTGTAGATTGGATAAAAAAAGGCTAAATGTGGTTTTCCACTGAAAAAGTCCGATTTGATAGAAACAGTTCAAAAAATTTTGAAGGATTCAAAAAAGGAATCATTATTTAAAGGAGGAAAACTGGGCGAAAAATGGTATTACAATTTTTTTAAGAGACACCCCGACATTGCTCTAAGAGAGGCCGAATCAATCAATAAAGCTAGGGCAGTTATTACGGAGGAAAGTATTCGATTATGGTTCGCAGATCTTCAAAAGTTTTTAAAGGAAAACAACTATACAGACGTGTTTGAGGACTCAGATAGAGTTTTTAATTGCGACGAAGCAGGTTTTCAACTTTGCCCTAAAACAGGCAAGGTCTTAGCACCTAAAGGCATAAAAAATATTTATACAGTAAAAATGGGAAACGAAAAAGAAAACATTACTGTTTTGATGACTTTTACTGCTAGTGGGAAAGACTGCCCACCCTTGGTTGTATTTCCTTACATCCGACCACCGAAAGCATTGACAGACTCAATGCCAAAAACGTGGGTTTTGGGTCGTTCTGACAGTGGTTGGATGAAAAGTGAGATTTTCTTTGAATATATTTGTAATGATTTTGTGAAATGGATAGAAGAGCAAAATATTAAAAAAACAATCTTTTTGTTCCTTGATGGTCATAAATCTCATATGACCATGGCCATTAGTGAATTTTGCGAAGCAAATAAAATAATTTTGTATGCATTGCCGCCGAATACCACTCATATCTTACAACCTGCCGACGTTAGCGTCTTTCGTCCAATGAAACTGGGTTGGAAAGACACAGTTAGAAAGTAGCAGAGCAAACCGGAAAACGTTAATTGTTCTGTTACAAAAATCAACTTCTGCTCACTTTTTGATGAAACTTTAAGAAACTATGAAATGTGTGATGTAATTATTCATGGCTTTCGGAAATGTGGTCTATTCCCATTAGACCCTAATAGAGTGGATTACGCCAAATGCGTAAAAAATATGATTGAAAGAAATCATCAAACTGGCGATAAGGTACATGAACCAATTAAAACTGCAGACTTTAGAATAGCCGAAAACGTTATAAACAGAATCGAGCACAAACTTCATTCTTATGGTATTAATGTGGAAGTAATATACAATGAAATTAAATATTTAGAAAATTCACAAATAGAAGAAAAACAAAATAATGCAAGTAAGGAAACAGTAGTAGGATCAGTTGTCAATTTGACTGATGTGCAAATTATTGAACCATTCAACTGGAACATAATCCTTACCGAACAAGTAGTCCATGACAGTCAAACAGATGCGAATATGGAAAGCAATTCATTATTAGTGGAAAAAGATCAACCAAAGATAGATTCTGTTATAGAAGAGAATGTAGAAAAAAATCTTGTGCCTTCTATTGGCAATCATTCTGAAAAGGAATCAGCTGTTCTAACTTCAAGAAATTTGAATATGCCTGAAAATAATGATAAAAATAAATTGAGAATCTTGCAGAATATAACAATTACTCCCAGTGAGTTACCAGAAGAAACCAAAGACACTAATGAAAACCTAGCCACTCAAAGTCCAATAGTAAATCCGTTTGCACAACATTTAATGTACCCAGCACCCGAAACTCTATCAAAAATTGGAAAAAGGAAAAACAAGAGAAAAACTACCTAGCGCAAAATGGCAAGAATATTATACAAACAAAGAGAACATTAAGAAAGAAAAGGAAAAAAGGCAAGAGAAAGAAGAGAAATAAAAAAGAATAAGACAGAAAAACCAAATAAAAAAAATAAAACAGGTAAAACTGTCGAGACAACAATATCTAAACCGACGACTGAGTCCTTGGCTGAACCAAAAAAGAAAATACTCTGTTCAACCTGTGACACTGAGCTTGACAGCGACATTGAATATGAGGAAGACAAAAACATAGGTTGCGATTTATGTCACCGGTGGTACCATTTAAAATGTACCCGATTTTTGGGAGTTCCCTACGAAAAGGCTGCCACATTGGACTACCAATGTGAATTTTGTGATTAAATACCTATGTACCTACTTTATTTATTTTATCCGAGATTTTATTTTATTTTTTCTTTGTTTTAAAAATGAATAGCATGTTCTTTTATGTACTTATTTATTACATATTTTTGTTAATTTAATGTTTTATTTATATTAAAACAAACATATCCTACACCCATATAATGTAGTAAATAATTATTACAATAATAAAAAAAAGTTTTTCTAGAGGGCCAAAAACTAGTAAAACCGCACTTTTTAAATAATTATTTTTGTAGTAAACTAATGCACTAAATTGAGACTATGTGCCGAGTTTTTATTAAAAACAATATGAACTTCTTTGAGATAAAAAAAGTTTTTATGTTTTGATATAATTTCAAATATTAAATTAGATTTAATGTTCAAATATTAGTTAAATGGCCGACAACGGGCGCATTTACCCTAGATATTTATGCATGTTATTATTATCTGTTGTTTTTGATTATTACACTCTGATTTTCATTTTTATTTCATTGCATATGTGGTATCACATAAGGTATATTATGCATATAATAGTAATCATTTATTAATAAACACATAAAATAAGTATTTTAGCAAAGAAACAAATCCACCATCAAACAATTTCTTCTATTGAATTTACTGAATAAATGCGCTTGCCTACATGATGAAAAAAAAACAGAAATTAAAGAAACCGAACAGAAAAAAATATTTTACTTTAATATTCGGGAAGCTGAAAAAATTATAACGATTTTCGAGAATCGGAAAAAATATTTATTACAAGAAAGTAATGCTTTCGCACGTTACGCTTAAAACATGTCAAAATAAAAGCAAATTATTAATGAACAAAAAACAAAGGGTAAATATTGACTATGTTTAAGCGATACAGAAAAATATATGTATGTTTGTACGAACTTTTTCACATAATATTGATTGTCAAAATGCCCTGAGAACTTTAAAAAGTATTTGATGCTTTAGCCATTTATTTATATGACGCCTGACGCTGGGACGAGATATTTTGTCTCGTCTTGTCTCTGCACAACTTTCTAGATATTTCAAGTGATATGTGCGAAAGTGTGCCTTAAATATTTCTTCGGAAAGTGGGCATCAGAGATCGGCAAAAGCTTTTCCAATCCTTGTTCTCTTAACTTATATTGTTTGTCGTTGTATTTGTTAGATAATTTGTTTAAAAAATGCAACCACAAATTCTCAGCTGGCTGCCGAGGAAGCTATGAAAGCGTAGCAACCAGTTAGCTCAGGGCTGGTCGAGGGTCACTAGGTGGCGAGAAGAGTTATATATTTTTGTTTCTTAACGATTATTTGCTTGTCAAATTTACCAAACAAAACTTTAATAAACTATACAAATTTGGACGCCAGCGTATTCAGTAAATAACACTCTTGCAAACTTTATCAGGGGGAGAAAACAATCAAAATCAAATATAAAACACATAATATATTAACATAAGTATAAAATAGCGAAAATTTTAACATTTTCACAACACTTTACAATTTAGTAGAAATATTAATGGTGAAATTTGATTTAATTAGTTAAACAACAAAAATTTAGTTTAGAAAAAAAATTAAATTTGAATATTAACAAAAAAATTACAATGAAACGATCAACTGGTTTACAAATTTTCTTCTGATCAAAAGTTGAATTTTGCACATAAATTTGGCTACTTAGCTTAGCGGAGACGTGGAATCCCGACGAGGTCTGTTCCTGAAGATGGCCACGGGTACCCGGGAAGGACGTAATATTCAGGTCCTGACAACGCTGATTTCCAGGAGACGCTGCGTCGGAATAGTATCCAATACTTTTAGGATAACTCCAAATATTCAAGTTATGCCTTGTGCCTTGCTTCAATGGTGGTTTGGTCCAGGATTTTACATGAAAAAGGGGAATGTAAAGAACCAGTTGATAATATAAAAACTTTAAAATGGGGGGAAAAAAGAGATACAAGAAAACTACAAAAAACTATGGTGACGAAGGTCACTGCAAAACCAAACTATCAGCAATTTAATAAAAAACCTGAGTCTTGATAAAATTTTACTTTACTCTACTACTGAAAATGTATGAATAAACTACTGATTAATATAATATATGAAATTAATAAATAAGAAAACTCTACTCTCATGAAATTTTAGCCGTTTACAAAATGGCTGACTGGTTATGACCAAAAACTTGAATGAAGGTAACAAAATTTAGTTAGAATTAGAGAGAAAATATCTGAATTACTATCTGAAAAAAACTAATACTGTAACAAATATAGCAAACAAAATTATGGGTTTAATCTCCCAAAAAAAATTAACTAATAAAAAATTATATCTTAACCTCTTGTACTAACACGAGGTTAACTAAATGCAACAAAATGACTTTAGGTTTCGACTTTTAATGAGATAAGATTGTCTACACACGATTAAGAAACAAAGATTCTAATTTATCCTTTGATTAATTTCCGAGTTTAATCCTCGTACAAATAATCTAAATAATGATAAAACACCACGGTATTGTGTCTCAAGCGACCACAAAATACAAAATTGCAGCGATAATTAATGAATTAGCATGTGTCCAAATGGACGCCGACATCACACAAACATGTGTGTTAATAAAATTAATTATTATACGGAATATCCTTTAATTCCCAAAAATAACTATACAGCAACGTTAACTCAATAATATGACATCATTTAATAATCAAATATATTCAAAATATCAAAGGATTAAAGAAATAAACGTGAAAATTCGTTAAAGAACAAGTACCAGTCTTTACTCACCTAGGTCGAAATCAAAAGTGAACTAGCAGGGATATTTCAAATGATGGTTCTACCGCGTTTGCGCACTTGTTGACTTCCGGTCGTTATTTCGGCGGGTAATTCAAATTTATTTAGCACGGGTGCTTAAACGAAAAAATTATTTTTTCGTTACAAAAATAAAATAAAAAAATTGTATCACATAGTCGGTCGAAAAAAAAAGTACGTTAAATGACCGAAAACAGGGTTTTACAGATCTCTCCAAGCTTCCAGGGCGAGCCGCAGGCGACCTACAAAACACCACTTTTTGATCTTGTAACATAAATTAATATTTTAGCTCACAGAATATTTAAAGAAAAAAATCCCTTCGTGAAAATCGAAAGATTGTGAACAAATGAAGATCGACGGACTGAGTTGTATCATAATCGATTTTTTTGCTTATTGCAGTAACAAATTGCAATACATTCTTTTAATCTTGAAGTTCATGATTGTGTAAACTGTTCAAATTAGAACAAACAATTTTTTTGAATTTTCAAGTTCACAACAGTCAATATTTACAGTTTAAGAAATATATTATTTGAATGCTTCAATTATTACGGCGATTCACACATTACTTTGTATAAATAATTTACGTTGCTAGTACTATTTTTTATAACAAAAATTGTTGATAAACTTAAGACTGACAGAAAATTATTGACGAAGTAATTATTGAAGTACTCACTTCAATGCTGTGACTTTTGTTAAACAATTTTTGTCATTAATCACGTGTTGTGATAGGGAATATAGTGACTGTTAGATACATATTTTACAAAATAATTAAAGTCGCTTTATGCAAATAATTAACGACTACAATTGAGTATAGTTCTTGCTTAAAGTAATGGAAGTTATGATTAATTTGACAGGTTGTCAAACGACGAAAAGTATCCTGCAATTATACGCTCCGAAGTTTTTTACAAGCTCTTTAGAAAAAAATAAATTTGCGTAGTAAAATACAAAAAAAAGTTCTAGTGATGGTAATTGTCTATTCCGGACACTGTCGCATGTTGTCTATAATACGCACGATTTTCATTCGGACATCAGTGAAAGCATAGTCGAGTATGCAACAACACATTTTGAAGACTACTTTGGCGCGCTGCACAGTGGGCCAGATTGCTCAATTAGGAGCTCATAAATAGATTTTTTATTAATCGCCAAACACAAAGCCAATACTGTGAAAGGGTTTACAAATAACTGAAGTAAAATCGTGCATAGTTATTCTTTTCACAAAGATTCCTTATTCATTGCTAAGCCCCTCTAACTAGTAGATTCCATCAGCGAGCGCAGTATTGTTTAAAATTAGTCGCAAGTTGGTATTCACTGTGAAGAGACGTGCTGACATAATGATAGTGCTACTGCGAAGTTTTATCATGACAAATATTACTCAAGGTATGTACCTTCACTGTTTATATCATTTTACATGCGTTAGATAGCAGACTTATATAGACTAGATTAATTTGTTTAATTAAAGTTGAGTTAATAAAAATGCTACTATTATGTAGTTTATCTAGACTTATACTAAAAAGTAACAGTTAGGAACACTAACTATTTGCTGCGTTGAAAAGCATATTCAGTGTACTTTAAGAAAATGTAAATTTTAAATGGTAGCGGGTGGTAAAACATTTTTAAAAATTTTGTTTTAGAGGGGCGTGTCACCATTGCGCGGAGAGAATTGTTTGAAGTTCTTAAGAGCGAAGGACCTATTCAACCTCGGAGTGCTGTAAGCCGATCCCGCTTGATGGAATATGTACTTTCTAAAGCCGAATTAGACGAACTTGAGTGCCCTAATGAATTAAAAATTAATATTTCTTCGAAAATAAATTCATTTACTACCCTGCTGAGAAAGTATTGGCTACAAAGCTCAAAAAAAGTTACATTTATGGAAAAGAAATACAGTGGATGGTTGTCTGAACATATTGATTTTGGCATCTATCCTGAAACCAACTTACCCAGTACATCTAGAGGTCGCGGTCGGCCAAGAAAACTCTTTGAAGAGAGTAGCTATAAAACTAAATCAAAAAAAGTGAATGAACTGCTTTCTTCATTCTCCCCAGAAGAAATTACACATGCAGCGTCACTAACTTTAGCAAAGAGTGGAAAACGTAGTGCTGCTTATTTACTGCACCAATCTACTACATCGACTCCGCGAAGAGTAAAAAAAGCTAAGAGAATTTTTACGTCATCATCTCCTTCAAAGAAAATTGTAATGTACACTCCTGAAGAGGCTCTTGATTTAATTGTACGTATGAACTTGTCATAGCAATCTTATCAAATAATGAGAGATGGTGGAAAGATTAGAGGGGCAGCAATTTACCCATCTTATAATAAAGTGAGAGAGGTAAAAAGTAATTGCTACCCACCAAAAGACGACATTACTATAACCGATTTGTCGGCGGAAATTAAAGTACAAAGTATTGTGGATCACACGACATGTCGAATTATAAAAGTTCAACAAGAAGTTTTGGAGACTCATCTGCCAGATGTAGTTCCTGGATCATTAAAGTTAATTTATAAATGGGGCGTAGATGGAAGCTCAGGGCAATCAATTTACAAACAGAGCTGGAGCCTTTCTGAAGACTGTGATAAATATGAGGAAAACGCATTCATATCATCTCTAGTCCCCATTCAATTATCTGGACGTTCCTCAAAGAATATAAATGATAAAATAATATTGTGGCAAAATCCTAAACCTTCTAGTACCAGATTTTGTAGGCCCATAAAATTCCAATTTAAGAAAGAAACTGTGCAGTTAACTAGAAGCGAGGTGGCGAACATTGAAAGTCAAATCGAACAACTATCCCCTACATTGGCTCCTTTCAAAGAAGAAAATCTTGAAATTACTAACGAAATGTTATTTACAATGATAGACGGGAAGGTTTGTAATTCTCTTACTGACACCTCTTCCCAGTCCTGTTATATCTGTGAGGCTACACCAAAGGTAATGAACCAACTGAATATCATAAATTTACCAAAACCAGATATGTATAAATTTGGATTGTCCACTTTGCATGCATGGATCAGGTCCTCTGAGTGCGTCATCCATATCGCTTATCGTTTGGATGTAAGGAAGTGGCAAATGCGATTAAAAGATGATAAAGAAATATTTTAACGTAGAAAAGCATTTATTCAGAAGGAACTGAAAATGAAAATGTTTTTAGAAGTAGACCGACCAAAACAAGGGAGTGGAAATTCCAATGATGGGAATGCAGCTCGTAGATTTTTCTCCGATCCTCAATTGGCTGCCTCGATAACTGGAGTTAATATTAATTTAATAAATCGGTTCTCAGTTATACTGAGAACTATTTCTTGTGGTTATAATATAGATATTGAAAAGTTCGATGAGTACGCTAAAGAAACAGCAAAACTTTACGTAGATCTTTACAGCTGGTTTTAGATGCCAGTAACAGTACACAAAATTCTGATCCATGGAGCAGAAGTTATCAAATCAGTATTGCTTCCGATTGGCCAGTTGTCGGAAGAGGCAATGGAGTAACGGCACGTAGAAGTGGACCCCTTCCATCTGAAGTAATCGCATTGCTCTTGCCATCAAACCCTTCTTCAAATTTTATAGATGACGATGACGACAGCAATGATAGCGAGTAAACTTAAAACTTATTTTGTGTACAAATATTATAGAATGTCTTTATCTCTTTAATAAACCATGGTTTTTAAAATGTATATCTACTTTTATTGAATACCTAAGCCATAACTATATAAAAGTATATATTTTTAACCTCCCGCCCTTCATCTACTTGACTTATTTCAGATTTTTTTAATACATTTACTTATTGTACGAGTTACCCACCTCATATCTTGAATTTCAAGCTTCTAGATTCAATCCTTTATTTTTGCGCCGCTAATATTACAATCTGGCCCACTGTGCGCTGTCAGCAACTTCCGTAGAGATTCAGTATCAGGATGCGAAACATTACAAATCGGTAATGGGAAAAAATTACATGTATGGCACTGATTTTGATATCGGTATTTTTGCTCGATTACATAAGAGACGAATGTGTATTTGGAAATTAAAGGACAATAAGTATACTCTTACGGCAAAATTCGATCCTGAAGTAGTTGAAGAAGATGAACCAATTAATATATTATTTTCAGGCCAGGAGCGATCTGGCCATTTCGATCTTCTTAAGGTTGTGAAAAAAAACAGAAGATATAGATGACGATCACAATATGATAGATGAAGACATCTATACAAAACCTCTGACAATAACTTCACCGGAAATAGAAGAATCTATCATCACTCAAGGTTCACAAATTGATGATGAATGGACTTCTGCGATTAAGTCACCTATTGGTAATAAGTTATCAAATATCGATAATATATGACTGTCATAAGGATGTTGAATTCTTAGAAAGTTTACTATATAAAGAAAAACAAAATGACGGTGAATACATTAAAATAAATAGAACAAATTCTGATTCAAATGATAACTTTATTGGTGAGAGTAATTCACAGGCAGAAAAAGAAAAAATAATCCTGATGGTAAGAAAACTAAAAGAGCTAATATTTTTACCAAAAGTAATGGCTGTTTTGACATATTGATGCATAATATTGAGATGGGAAATTATATTGATTTAGCCTTATTAAGTCATCTCATTCACGTGAAGGTGGAAAAAGAACTACATTCGTTATGCATATTATCATTTAGGGGAAATATGCGTCGGAACGATTTCAATTGGGTTACGTATGCTTACTGCTTAATAAGGAGTCATGAAGCCTCATTTCGGTTCGACATTTTTGAACTAGATTTAAATAATATAAGAATATTTGTATCAAGTAACTCAGACGTACCCTATAAGCATTACGAGGAAGACAAAGTATATGTCGACCAATAAGGGGCGAACAACGAAAAGTTAAATTAAAATTATTAAAATATAGATTGGCAGATGGCCATGGACAAAATTTACAAAGTTTGCAAATTTACAATAAAATCAAGTCAGAGAATAAATATGCCCAGCACAAAAACTGAAAATCACGTGATATTGCAGACGTGATGCAGTCACATATTGACGACAATGAATTGGAAGGTATATTCATCCAGCGCGTTGCTTTACCCCTACAAAATTTACTGTTTACGAAAGCTCAACTGAATACTATCAATACAACGAAACCTCCCATCTTACATTTGGACGCGTCAGGCGCTAATGTTAGTAAACCGGAATTTATAAAAAGATGAATTGTATTTTATTAGTATTTATTTTGACATATATATGTGTGCTATGTGTGAATAGACGTATATTTAGTGAGCTCCTATAAATTTCAAATATTCGTGGTAACTTACAGCGTTAATTAATAATTTGTTGCAAAACGCATATATAATTCAATTGTGCTCTGTTGCCAGTTAAACTGCAATTGAAGTTGCATAAGTGCAAAATTTTAATCGTGTTTGTGGATTGTTACCGTAAAAGTAGTTCTACCACCTCAATAAAGTAGTCAGTATGGCTAAAATTACCAGAGAATTGAAAGCTGAAATAAAGCAAGTCTGCAATGAATCTATTACAGAAGATTTGATGAGCAAGGTATGTAATACCATATTAATGCAATTAGACTCAAAAGTGGAAGCAATTAATGCCAAGCTGGTTAAATTAGATAAACTTGATGATATGAGTCAAACTATTGCCGATATAAATACAACAATTAAATCTCTTGCAAACTCTGTAGACAGTAATAAAAAATATATTATTGATTTAAATAAGTCTTACGACTTTCTAAGTCAACATTCCAAGAGAAACTCGTTGAGACTTTATGGGTTAGTAGAAAGTGAGGAGGAAAATGTCTTAGAGAGGGTTGTTAATTTATTTGAAAAATCGTTGAACGTGTCCTGTATTCCTAAGGATATTGATTCCGCCTTCCGGGTCGGAAAAATCAACGGCGATCATGATAAACCCCGAGCTATATTGGTTAACTTTGTCAACAACTGGAAACGCTGTCAGGTGTTTGGTGAAAAAAAATCTTTAAAAAAACTGGGTTCAAACATCTCCTTATTTGAGGATTTAACTAAACATCGGTATGAAATATTATTAGCGGCTAAGAAGAAATATGGGAAAAATCAAGCCTGGTCATCAGGAGGAAAAATATATGCGATGAATAACGGTAAAAAAATTTTAGTGAGCGATGTTGTGGAAAATTAATATTTATCGACATGGGAGGACTATATATTTTATATTAAATGGTCACTGAATATTATCTTGAAAGTTAGCATTAGATCCATTTCTTCTAACTTTTTTTCATGTACCTATCAATTCAGTATCATATCTAATATTTACTTGTCCTTGTAAGTTAATATAAATTCGAGTGAATTATTAAAACTATCTACTTATTTCTTATGTCTTTTTTTTACATGATCTGTTTCTTTTTGATAATTTGATAATGTTTTATGTATTTTTCTTTCATATTTAATAGCATATTGGTATGTTTACATTACAGTGTTAAATTTTATTTACAAATTTTATTTACAATTTTTCTACTCAATGTTAAATGTAAATTAGGTAATTGGAGCTCTCTTAATGTCTTCATATGCATAATACATGTTTCAGTTTTGCTCACTTCAATTGTCGCTCTGTTTGCACAGGTTTTGACTTGCTAAAAGATTTGATTATAAATGAAAATTTTTCCGTGATTGGTCTTTCTGAAACTTGGTTGAATGATAAAATTCAGAATAATACTATACATATAGAAAATTATGTTCTAGTTCGTAAAGATAGGGAAACTCGTGGAGGGGGTGTAGCTTTTTACATAAAAAATTCTATCAATTTTCAATTATTAAATGTCCCAGACAACGGCTCTATTGAGCAACTATGGATTAGCCTGAAAATTGAAGGTAAGAAGCTGTGCTTGGGAGCCGTATATAGACCGCCTAATGCAAATTTAAAAATGGCTCTTGATAGTATTGAACATGTTTTGATAGACTGTTTATCTGATTTTGATTACGTCTTATTTGGAGGCGATCTCAATGTTGATTTACTAAATAGAAATAACTCTTCCTCAATTTTATTAGCTAATTTCTTTGATAAATATGGTCTACATCAAGCTGTTGATGAGCCTACTCGTATTACCGACGGCACTCGAACACTTATTGATGTCATTGTTTCTAATAGTAAAGATGTAATTGTTAATTGCGAAGTTATTAATGCAGATGACATATCTGATCATAGGTTAGTAGCATGTAATTTAAAATTTCAAAAAAGTAAACAAAGTGTTTTATATCGTACTTTTAGGGACTTTTCTAATTTCAATTATGATTTATTCTTGCAAGACCTCAATCTTATTAACTTTGACCTGATGTATCAGTTAGAAACTGTTGATGAAGTTGTGCAGTTTTGGAATGACAACATTACTTGGTTGTTTAACATCCATGCGCCATACAAGAATATTAGAATTACCAAGCCGCCTGCTCCATGGCTTACTGAAAACCTGAAAATCATGATGAAATTAAGGGATAAGGCGTATTTTAAGTATAAAAAATTGAAATCTGATGCGGCATGGGTAGCCTATAAAGAGCTCAGAAATTTAGTTAATATGGCGGTGAAATCTGAAAAAAAGGCCTATCTACAATACAAGTTTAAGAATGACCCCAAAACGTTTTGGCGTACATTAAAGTCTCTCCATATTCATTCTAAGGTTACTAATCCGGTTGGCAGTTTAGCTAGTCCGGATGACTTTAATAATTTTTTCATTAATAGTGTACCTCAGGCTACTATGGATGATGATTTTATAGCCGATAAGTATGTTAATAAACTATTTCCTAATTTAGATGAAGAATTTAACTTCCATGAAGTTTCTGTTGATGAAGTTGAAAAGATTTTTACCACCATTAAATCTAATGCTAAAGGTGCAGATGAAATTGACCTTAAAATGTTATCTTTACTCCTCCCTCATTTAAGTACCCATCTAACATTTTTAGTAAATAAATGCTTAATATCAGGTTCGTTTCCAACTTCATGGAAGTTTGCACATGTCCTTCCAGTGCCTAAGAATACCAGTCCTACTCAAATATGTGACTTTAGACCCATAAGCATATTGCCTACTATCTCTAAAATTTTAGAAAAAATTATTTACGAGCAAATTACTACCTTTCTGAATAACAATAATATTCTACCTCCCACTCAATCCGGATTCCGAGCTAACCATAGTACATCAACAGCATTGTTACATGTCACTGACGAATTATTTAGAGCTAGGGACAAAGATAAAAACACATGTCTAGTTCTTTTAGATTATAGTAAAGCATTTGACACCTTAGACTCTACTACTCTATGCATTAAGTTAAAATACTTTGGTTTTGGTAACATACCGTTAAAGTTTTTCACTGATTATCTTTCTAATAGGCAACAAAAAGTGTATTTAAATGGAACTTTCTCTAAAACTATTAAGGTAAATAAGGGTGTGCCACAGGGTAGCATATTGGGTCCGTTATTGTTTTCTGTTTACACTGCTGACTTTTCTAAATATTTACAATTTTCCGATTCACACCAATATGCTGATGATTATCAAATACTTCATCACTTCTCTCTCCAAGATATTCAGCTGGCAGCAGACAACCTCAACTTTGACTTAAGTACTATTTGTTCCGTGTCGCTTGCTCATGGGCTAATTTTAAATGAAACCAAAACAGAAGTACTTGTTTTTGGCAAGCACAGGGAATTAATTTTAAACAATCCTGTATTTACCATTTCTCTTAACGGTAAGATCCTACCTTATAGTGAGTACTGCAAAAATTTAGGCATCTTTCTGGATACTAACCTTAGATTTCAAAAACATGTTTCTAATATAATACAAAAGTCTTTCAGTAAGTTAAAAGTACTGTATTTTCATAAAGACATTCTTAGTTCAGACGTCAAGTTAAGGTTATGTGATACATTGATACTGAGTTATGTAGCTTATGGTGATTTAGTTTACTGGCCTGCTATATTAAACAGAGATAAAGAGAGCCTTCAGAGACTTCAAAATGCTTGTCTCAGATTCAGCTACGACTTACGAAAATTTGATCATATCACTAGTAAATTTTTAGAATCTAAGTGGCTGAATCTGAACGATCGTTTTGTGAGTCATATGGCTTGTCTTGTTTATAAAGCGAATAAATTAAAAATGCCAAAATATTTACATGATAAGCTCATAAAAGGATATAATAGACACGACCGTACCACTAGATATTGGGATCTGTATGCGGTTCCCAGACACTGCTCTGCCCAATTCCAGAGGTCCTTTACCTACAATGCCATTAAAATTTATAATAAGCTGCCCCCCTCCATCAAGTCTTCTCCAAGCATCAATACCTTTAAGAAAAATGTCAAGTCATACCTTGTTGCAAACAGAAATGTATAGTATTAATTTAGTGTAATCTACTCACATATTTATGTTATACTGATAATTTTATGATTATTATAATTTTTTTTTTTTTCTTCTCTTGTATTTTATATGGAATGGTTAGGTGGTAGAGCAACTATGTTGAACCTCGCCATTCCTGTTGTTATTAATATTTTGTACAATATTTCAAAAAAAAACAATAAAGACACATTATTATTATTATTATTATTATTATTGTCTTATATACAGAGCAGCAACTGTACACATGAATCTTTCAAATTCAGACATTCTCATGTTATTGTTGACGTGCGAAAGTCTGATATGAAAGTTGCGATGTTGCCACGTTTCCTAGCCACGCACTATCTCGCTCCCACCGTGTATCACTCTCTCTCGCTCCGATAGAAATACTTTAAATATACGAGTGTCTCGCGCCACATCCGATCTTGGCTGCCGTCAAGGTCAAACACAGATAACTCTCTACTCTTTTCTCCGTTGATGGCGCTGCCATCGTAATAAACAGCTAATGAGCAAAACAAATAAAATAAAACCTTACTTACGTTTCACGTGAATGTTTGTAAATCTACTGAACTCACCCATACGACTTTGTGTAATTTTCACATTATAGCAATTAACTTTTTTACCAAATAAAGAGAAATAATAACTTTCATTTAAATAATGAAAAAGGATATTATTTGCGAGGAGTGTGATACTAAATTCACCCAAAAAAAATCTATATGCCTATCTAAGAAGAATGCACGATAAGGATACTGTTGAACCCAATGCTATTAAAGAGATTTGTGATATATGTGGTCAACGGTTTGTCAATAAATCTAATTTATCTCATCATTGAAAACAAATCCATAAATTGGAAACTTCAAAGGACGAATGTACTCGATATTCAAGAATTAAATGCCCATTTGAAAATTGTTCTGAATATTTTAGAAACTATACAGACTTTAGAAAACATTTGACCAATGTACATAATGTGGATATTGAATGAATTAGAGTTTGAATCTTCGTCAGGTATGTTGTTAATATATTTAATGTATTGTATCAAGATCACCATACAGGTACATCCTCCAATATAGAAATAATCCCTAACATAGATATGATCTCAGATTTTCCCTTATATCCTATGCATTTGATTTACTTAGGAGTTGTTAAAAAGTTAATTGTTTCTTTGTGGTGCAGTGGTAAAGTTCCAGTTAAATTGTCATATCATCAAATTACTTATATATCAAATTTTTTAATAAGCCAAGTCCACAACATTCCATCTAATAGAAAGCCTCAAATACTTGACGAAAGTAAAAGATGGAAAGCTACAGAATTTTGACAGTTTTTATTTTATACTGGTCCTGAAGTCTTAAAGTCAGTTTTAAGATAAAATATATTAATTTTCTGTCTCTACATTAGTAGTAATAATTTTATCTACTTCCAAGTATAAGGAATATTTAGATTATGCAAATGATTTGTTTATTTATTTTGTCGAAACCTTTATTGAATTATATGGGTCAGAAAATATTTCATATAATATACATAACTTATTACATATTTGTAAAGATTCATAACAGTTTGGAACTTTCAGTCATAACAGTTTGGAACTTTCAGTGCTTTTCCATTTTAAAATTATATGCAAGTAGAAAAAAATTAATACGAAAATACGACAAACCATTAGAACAGATTATTTGTAGAAAGAGTGAAATAGATAATTGTTATTATACTGCAACCTAAATTATTGATTAAACATTTAAGGGGGCCTTTGCTAAACTATTTTTCTTTTACGCAGTTTGAAACAGTGGTATTTGATAAATTTACTTTAGAAGTATCTGAGCCAGATAAATTTTGTTCTCTAAAAGATGGCAGTATTATTTGTATTAGTAATTTTATTTCAAATACTGTCGAAACTCTAATTATTGGAAATAAATTTGTTACACTTGAGGATTTTTATGTTAAACTTTGCAGGTCATCAACATTTGGAATTTATTTAGCTCACAAACTAGCATCTACTGAAAGCTGGCACTTTGTTTTTTTGTAAATTTCAAATTAATATAGGAACTAATGTACTAAAACTACTTGTAAATTTTAGCTCGAATTTTATTAATTATGTATTTGAAATTTTCTGAATTTAATGTTTACCTATAAAACAAGAAAATCGCATAATATAACCTCAAAAAGGAAACAAGGAAGCAGATACGGCAGCAGCTACGAAGTGTTTCGGAATTATTGTTCGTGATCAACGTAGTCTAGCTTAAACAACAGGATCTTGGAAGGATAGATCAGGAACAACAATTAAAACAAGCCATAAATAGGTACTCAATCTGATCCTTTTATTTCGGGGTACATGGCGTGATTTCTTTCTTTATTTATATTATTTAACCCTATGGACTCTAACTCTATTTTTTTTATGCCAGATTGAAAAAAGCAGTGCACATAGGGCTCTGTGTGCCGACAGTTCTATTCAAGGCCCAACTAGACAAAAGGGATCAAATTGAGTACTGTATACTGTACTTTAGACCTATTTTAACTGTTCCTAATCTATCTTTTCCAGATTCTGTTCTTTAAGCTACGATATCCTGATGAAAAACAATTTCGAAATAAGTGTCTATAGCTGCTTCGTTATTTCTTTTTTGAAGTACATGGTGCGATTTCGATTTATGGTTTCATTATTTAACCCTATTTGTAGCCCATTCACTGAGCCGAATCCTAACGCGGCAAGCGAGGAAATCGGTCAATGTTTTCCATGTTGAGAAAGTGCCCTCTAAATCCATTATTAACCCTACAAATTCTCACTTTAATGTCAATGTTTATTGTTTATAATTTCGATTTATGTACACTCGATTTTGTTTAAATAGGCATATGAAATGACGAAAATGTGGACTGTGGTAAAATTTACAGATGAAAATACTGTGGATGCAGTACCTTCAAAATGGATTGTAAATAATGTGTTACTGGCCACCATTCACGAAAGAAAAACTAATTGCTGCCATAAAGAAAAACGAGGATCCAACACTTGTTGGCCTTTACGTGAGATAATCCAAATGAGAAACAGCAGTTATAGTATACATAATTATTATTATATAGTCTTCGTACTTACTGCTAATTATATATTATTTTACAAATTCTTCCACAATTTACCTATTATGGATTTTGTGAATTATTGGCATCAGTACTTAATTAATATAAAAATTAATGGTGAAATATTATTGCAAAAAGATATATATTTTATAAATGTTTACAGAGAATAGTAAAAATTATTTTTTTGCTCAAACAACAATTAATATAACTACATAAGTCAGTCAATAACAAAAATGATGAAATAAATAAATTTACATATTTATAATTGCAAAAATATTTTTTCAGATGACCATTTAGTTGCGAGAAATAAATGCAAAAAAGCTGAGAATAACTCAGATCTTAATTCCGATGTTGAATTAAATTCCAGAAGAATAATACGGACTAGGTGGCTCAGTTCTAGTTCATCGTCAGATGAGACGCAGAGTAATTTTCTTATCAAAATTACTCAACTGTAATGTTTTACTGGTTTAAAAGGCTCATTAAAGCTAATTAGTTTTTTTGTAGGTGGTAAGAGAACACTGACAGAAAATATCGTTTCCGAAGACTTATTAGCAGGTATATTTGTTTTTCTAAAAAGTTCTTCAAAATTGCACATCTGTAATATTTTCAAAATGTTCATTATAACTAAGAATTGTGTTTGTTTTAGACGGACAGAGAATAATGGCAGAAAATAGAATTTCTTCTCAAGATAGAACAAAAGGTAGGTACATTGTTTTTAAAACCTAATGGATACCTAAAAATTACTAATAGGGATACTTAATTCTAATCTAATTCTTACCAGAATAATTATTAAAATATCGATTGTTAAAAAATTATAAATAATAATTAGTAGAGGACTTTAACCGAAGCTAGGTCTCCCCCCACCACTTTTGTGGCGTCATGACCTTGACCGTGAACGTGTATGTCACTCCAGCACGTAGTGAAGAAAATATAGCCGCAGTAACTGAGAGTGTACGCGATGACCGTGATGAGTCGATTCGGCGCCGTTCTCAACAGCTTGGCTTGTCGTATTCAACAACTCGGCGCATTTTACGCAAGGATCTTGGTTTAAAAGCCTACCAAATTCAACTCGTGCAAGAATTGAAGCTGGCCGACTTTCAGAATCGTCACCGTTTCAGTCTTTGGAGTCTTGAAAAGCTTGAACAAGATCCAATGTTTTCGACCAACATTTTGTTCAGCGATGAGGCCCATTTCTGGCTTAATGGCTACGTCAATAAGCAAAATTGCCGTATTTGGGAAGAACAACCCGAAGAGGTTCAAGAGATGCCATTACATCCAGACAAAACAACGGTTTGGTGTGGTTTATGGGCTGGTGGAATCATTGGTCCATATTTCTTCAAAAATGAGGCCGGCCGGAACGTAACTGTTAATGGCGCTCGTTATCGCGCAATGATAACGGACTATTTACTGCCCGAAATTGAAGCTCGTAATCTAGACGATATTTGGTACCAACAAGATGGTGCTACTTGCCACACAGCCCGTGAAACCATGTCTATATTGCGAGAACAATTCCGTGAACAGTTAATTTCACGCTTCGGACCAGTGAATTGGCCATGTAGATCATGTGATATCACACCTGTAGACTTTTTCCTTTGGGGCTACGTCCAAAGTCTACATGGATAAGCCAGCTACGATTGAGGAATTGGAAGCCAACATTACTCGTGTCATTGGCCAAATACCACTCGAAATGCTCGAACCCGTTATCAGACGAAGATTACGAAAGAGCCCAAAATACGTTTGTCTCGCGACAGGAAAGCACTTGGCTGCAAAGTGCGGACATGCGCATTAGTTGGTTCAGAATGTTCACGTTTAGGCGTGAAGTGAACAAGAAAACAAAATATAAATGACAGGTTTGATTTTAGGTTATGTGATTTTAGATCTCTTATATTTTTGTGGTTGATATAATCGTAGATTTGTATTAAAGATGTTTGTCTGTTCCGAATGCAAACGTGAATTGGCTATAAAAAGAATTTGTATTCCCATTTACGAAAAGTTCACGGTCAACAAGATCCAGCTCCTAGAAAGCATGAAAGCAATATACTGTGTAATTTTTGTGGCAAAACCTTCCAAACCAATTGGACACTGAAGCGACATAAAAACACAATGCACAATCTTGTTGATAACAACATATCCAGAATTCATTCACGAATTAAATGCACAGAGTGCGGCTGGAGTGAAGCAAACAATTACAAGATGTTAAGAAAACACCTCTTTGATAACCATAACAAAGAGGTACCTGTTGAGGTTTTCCAATTCGGTTCTTTTAAAGGTAAGTATGTTACCAAATCTTGTAAAAAGATGACAAAATTCTGCATTTGCATAGAGTAGGTACTTAAGGACATTTATTATTAATGCCTATTTCTTTCTTGTTTAGAATTTGAGACTTGGAAGACTGAATATGAACGCAAAAATGTAGTGTCCTACGTTATGGACTCTGCTCCCAAGAAATTGGCCAATAACATAATAAAGAGGTACTATTATTGTCATCGATCTCACACATATAAATCTAAGGGACAAAATATTAGATCTATAAAAAATATGGGATCTCACAAAATTGAAGCTGGGTGTTCATCTACAATGGAATTAACGATAGACGAGTCTGGTGCTCATTTTGTAAAATTGTGGCCTGTCAATTTAGGTCATTCTAAGGACATTGGCCGAAGTAACCTTACTGAATCAGAAAGAGCAATTATTGCTGGTACGTCTAAATTATTTTTGTTCTTTTAAATATATTAATTATTTAATGATTCAATTTAGGTAAATTGTCTGAAGGTGCTCCTTTACAAAGAGTGATTGAAGATGTTAGAATTTCAGTAACTGAAGGAGATGATATTCAGAGGATCCACTTATTAGAAAAGAAGAACTTGCATAATATAAAGAGGGATTTTTCAATTAATTATGCTACTAAATATCATGAAAATGATGCTGTCAGTATTGATTTATGGGTGAATGCTATGAAGGCCACTGAGAACAATCCTATACTGCATTATAAAAAGCAAGGATTTCCAGATAAAGGCTTTTTAGATAATGATTTTATATTAATTTTTATGACAGAGTTTCAACAAGAACAGTTGTTAACTTATGGAACTGATAAAATTTGTGTGGATGGCACGCATGGCCTCAATAGCTACGATTTTCAGTTATTCACTATTGTTGTAGTAGATAGTTTTGGTGCAGGTGTGCCTGCTACATTCTGTGTCTCAAATAGAGCAGATACTGAATTATTTACATTATTTTTCAAATCAATAAAAAGTAAAGTTGGTCAAATAACTACTCTTACGTTTATGTCAGATGATGCCGCTGCTTTTTACAATGCGTGGTCAAGTGTCATGAGTTCTGCTAAAAATCAGTTGCTCTGTACTTGGCATGTACAAAGAAATTGGTTTCAAAACTCGAATAAAATCAAAAATAAAGAAAAAAAATGTTTAGTTTTCAAATCTCTCAAGACCTTGCAGTCACAACTTATTCAAGACTTGATTGATGATGAAGACACAACAGATTTTGGTGAATATTTTGTGAAAACTTATGGTAATCGGGTAAAATGTTGGGCATATTGTTACAGAATGTATTTGGGTATAAATACCAATATGTATTTGGAAGCTTTGCATAAGAAAATAAAATACACCTATTTAGAACACAAAAAATGTAAACGGCTTGATAAAACTATCAATGCACTGTTAGACTTAATTCGAGATGTACAGTTTGAGATTTTAATTAGAGTTTCAAAAAATAAACTGACATCCAAACTAACACTGATTAGGGAGAGCCATAAAAAGAGTCTTGAAATAAAATGTACATCTATCCAACCTTTGGAAGAAAATAAGTGGGCAGTAATATCAACAAGGAATAAAGAAAGTCATTATGTCGTAGAAAAAGTGATAAGCTCTTGTTCATCTATAAGCAGTTGCAATTTAAATTGCTCTGCATGTAATATTTGTATACATATGTTTAAATGTAGTTGTATTGACAATATTATTCGTGTTAATATTTGCAAACACATTCACATCATTGCTCAAAAAATTAGAGGCAGAAATGAAATATCAACGGAGACCGAAAATCCCATCCATGCAGAAACTTCAGTTTCATGTTTTGATAAACATGTACCACAAGTGTGTTCATACAAAAATATAATAACTGATAATGAAATCAGACAAAGATGCGAATTATTGACAGGTCTAAGCACACGGGTTCAGCTAAACTCTGATTCTAAAAGGGTTCTGGTCAAATATCTAGATAAGGCTATTGATATTGTACACACAGGAGAAGTGAATTTTAAATCAATAAAAAACGTTAACACAAAGGAAAATGTGGAAAAACAACCGAGATTTTTTTTGACAAAAAAAAATGAAATTCCTTCACTTAGTGATTACGAGAAAACGAATATTATGCAAGGCTTTCTCTCTGGTTCAACCAGTGTAATTAATGTACATACTGGTACTGATCACACATATTGTAAACAATAAATAATTAATAAAAAGCGAAATGAAAATTGTGTTCTCATTTGATCTTTGCCCTTATTTAAAATATTCAGTATAAAGTGGTCATTCATTTATTAAAGTAATTTATAAGCACCACACTTTCTTGCACTCAAGTTCTTGTGATTTGTGCATGTAAGAAGTACATAAATATAATAGGTACATACCTACAATTAGTTTAATTCCAATGATAAAAGATTTGAAATAAACGCTTTTGTTCCCTAGATAGCAAATAAACTTTTTATTGCTTAAATAATTTATAATCCAAATAATTTTAAAATATCTGTTGCGTAAATTCTTTTAAAATTATTCTGAAATTGAAACGCATCACATACATAATGAATCGATAAATTTCACAATGATACATGAACTTTATAGCTTGCTATTATTATATAAATATAAAGAGTCAGAAATAGCAATGTGGTTGTCTACAAGAGACTTATACTTTTGAATATGAAGAAAATTGACAGGAAGAAGCTTGGAGGTCGTCCATAAAATACATACGCAGAAAGGGGGGAGGGAGGGCAATTGGCTAGCATGATGATATGTGATGAGGAGGGGGGTGAGGAGCCGAATAGACATGATCTAACGCTATATTGGAAATACCTACATCAATTATATTCCTCTTTTCCATATAAAATTATATAAAAAAATTTTAAAAATGTGTAATGTACCCAACACCCTGTATATTGTTTTTCATATATTTTAAATGTGATGTAAATAATTAACCTTAGTCAGAATCAATATTGTGTAGTTCTTAAGAATAATGTTGTCAACAAACAATTAATTATATCTAAGACAAAGTTGCTCCACCGTTATCATTGTATACAAACAAACATTCTAACAAAGAAAATCTAAAAGTTCCTATTTATAGTACATTAAGATTATTTGATACTCTAAGAATTATGTCTCACATTGTTTACTGTTTCTTTCCTATTTTTGTAGACATGTCAAATAATCATTATTCTAATATTGTCGCTTACGTCAAACCCCTCACATATAAAGTACAGTATAGTATTGTATCATTCAGAATACATAGAAAATAGACAGAGAGTAGATCCATAAAAAGTCAGTCAGTCATTCTAAATCAGACTAGTCAACTATTGTAAACATTTATCAAGTATTCTTCAAGTTCAGCAACAGTTAGTTAGTACTAGTATTTTAAGTTATATTATTATAACCATCGATTTAATAACCTTACAAAATAAATCTTCGTTAAAAGTTGTGCCAGTGTTTTCCTCTGAAGCAGTCCATTACAAGAAAATTGGTGTCAGAAGTGAAGGGATTTATTTGGAAAATCTAAGTAACGTCCGTCCGTCCGTCGTCCCAGGGTACCTGTACGAAGAAGCTTCCAGCTTTACAGAAACCTACGACAACAGCCTGCAGAAGAGGAAGTGATGAACCTAGGAACATTTTTAATTATTTTGTAAGTCATTTCAATCCATGTCTATATATCCTGATCTAAATACTCTTAAGTTAGAAGAAAAGCAAAATATAAAACAAGAAAAAATGTCGATATCATTAGAATTGGCCGAAAAAATGCTTATAAAATTTGATGGTACAAAGTCAAAACTTTTTGAATTTATTGATAATTGTGATAAAGCGTACAACTTAGTAAAATATGAATATAAAACAGTGTTATTTGCAATTATAGAAACTAAGTTAACAGACAATGCTCGTTCTGTAGTACGAAATAGATCTTTTGACGATTGGGATAGTTTAAAAAATCATTTGTTAGACATTTATTCAGAAAGGAGAACAATAGGTCAGTGGCAGTTAGAGTTAAATTCTTGTAAACAAAACCCAGGTGAATCTGTCATCTCATTTTCCAACAAAGTAGAAAACTGTTACATTAAATTAATTAATGCATTAGACACAAAATTAACTAAGGAAGCTAGGTTAGCATGTGTAGATTTACTTAAAAATGAAGCTATGAATGTATTTACAACAGGTTTACAAAAAGATATTTCAATCTTAGTCAAATCACAAAAGCCTGATTCTTTAGAAAAAGCTATTGCACTTGCATTAAACGAAGAACAAGAACTAAAATCAAAACAAGAAATTTTTAAGTACCAACATATTAATAATTCCTCTGCCAAACACTGTACTAACTGTAATAAACCAGGTCATACAATTTTTAATTGTAGATATAACAGAAATTTAAATTTCAAAAATTACAAAGCAAATGAAAATAATATTAGACACTTTCAAAATTCTAAAACTCACAATTTTTCTCCTAATTCGAGCAACAATATAGCTAATAAATCAAGTAATTCTTTTCAAAATAACTCATCGTTTTACAAAACCAATTTACCTTCTCAAAATAATAATAATAATAATAATACAAAGTTTTGCAACTATTGTAAAAAACATGGTCACTTTATTTCTGAATGTAGGAAACGAGAATATAATAATAATCGAAATCATAATAGTTCTAGCAACAATCGTAATTCTAACTAATTCTAATACTGGAAATAATTCAAATATTCATTTTAACCAGTCCCAAATCGAAAGTAACAGAACACAAAATTTAAACTCCCAGACTTCTCTGCCAACACCGGCCGGGCCGAGAAATGCTCACCTACAGGCCGAATTTCAATCTTAAATAATGCTGTTACCACATACACTTCTTTTTTCGTAGAACAAGCTAGAGAAAATCCAAATAAATTTTTATTAGATACAGGCGCAGATATTTCATTAATTAAAATTTCAAAATTAAAAAACATACCATATCATGAAGATCAAATAATAACCTTAAAGGGCATTGATTCAAACATAGTTCAACCAACAAAAACAATCGGATATATTAATTTAAATTTTAAAATAGGTTATTTTAACTTTGACCATATATTCCATATAGTCCATGACAACTTCCCAATTCCATTTGATGGATTAATCGGTAATGATCTCGAATCGAATTTCAATTCAAACTCAGACGAAACCGTCAAAACTACTCTTAAACCTCGCTGTGAAACAATGGTAAAAATTAAAATAATTAATAGCGAAATTCAAGAAGGTATTTGTCCAGATTTATCTATTCTCGAAGGCGTATATCTATGTCCAAGTTTAGTAAAAGTTCAGAATAATTTTGCTATCACTTCAATCTTAAATACCACTGAAAAACACGTAGAAATAAAAAATATAGAAATAACATTGGAACCTATTCCTTTAAATCTAAATGCTAATATCAATCAAATCTCAAATTCTAACCAAGATTTCAAATCCGAAAGACTTCAAAATATTTCAAACTTGCTCAGAACCTCTCATTTAAATAAGGAAGAAAAAGATTCACTCATTAAATTATGTCACGAATATAATCAAATATTTTATCTAGAAGGCGATAATTTAAGCTGTACCTCCGCGGTAATGCATGAAATGCCTACAAACTTCTTAATTCCTATAAACACTAAATCCTATCGTTATCCCCAAATCCACAAGGAAGAAGTAGAGAGACAAATAAATAAAATGCTTGATCAAAAAATCATAGAACCTTCAATGTCACCTTGGAACAGTCCAGTTTGGGTGGTTCCCAAAAAGGAGGACGCGTCTGGTAAGAAAAAATGGCGAATAGTCATCGACTATAGAAAATTAAACATTACCATAGGCGACTCGTATCCTCTACCTAATATTTCTGATATATTAGATCAACTAGGTCACTCTAAATATTTCACGACTCTCGATCTCGCATCAGGTTTTCACCAGATTAAGATGTCTCCCAAAGACGCTAATAAACATGCATTTTCAACCCCTTCTGGTCATTTTCAGTATACCAGAATGCCTTTTGGTTTAAAAAATGCCCCTGCCACATTTGAAAGGCTAATGGACAACGTGTTGGCTGGCATAAAGAACTATAGGTGTTTTGTATATTTAGATGACGTGGTAATTCACGCAGATACATTAGAAAATCACAACAAACAACTCGCAGAAGTTTTTCAAAGATTATCAGATTTTAATCTCAAAATCCAACCAGACAAATGCGAATTCCTCAGACGCGAAGTCATGTATTTAGGTCATCTCATTACAAATGAAGGTGTAAAACCAGATCCAAATAAAGTTAAATCAGTTCTCGAATATCCAGTTCCTAAATGTCCGAAAGACATTAAATCTTTTCTATGCTTAGCAGGATACTACCGCAGATTTATAAAAAACTTTAGTTCTCTATCTCAACCTCTCACAAAACTCTTAAGAAAAGATTCTACCTTCAATTGGACCAGTCTACATCAAGAAGCATTTGAAAAATTAAAAACTGAACTTTGTTCAGACCCAATTCTTCAATACCCTGATTTTTCTAAGACATTTTACCTCACTACCGATGCTAGCAATTTCTCTATAGGATCTGTTTTATCTCAAGGCGATCCGCCAAACGATCTCCCAATTGCTTACGCAAGTCGAACACTGAACCGTGCAGAATCTAATTATTCTACCTCAGAAAGGGAGATGCTCTCTATTATATGGAGCGTAAGACACTTCCGTCCCTATCTATATGGTCGCAAATTCATTATCATTACTGATCACAGACCACTAACTTGGTTATTCAATGTGAAAGATCCCGGATCACGATTAGTCCGATGGCGACTACTTTTGGAAGAATATGAATATGAAATTAGGTACAAACCAGGTAAATTGAATAAAAACGCTGACGCTCTTAGTAGAATACCTATAACTACTCCTAATCCTGAACCTTTAACCTCTAAAAATCCAGAGTATGTTACTCAAATAAACAAAATTTCGAAAGAAGAAAGTTACTCCGAATTTCTTACAAAGTTCCAAAATACTCTTATAACTAATACAAATATAGAAGAAATTGGTGAAAATATAATAAACTCCTCAGATCATGTTTGCATTCCCATTTCAATTGATTTAGAAATCGGTGATAATATTCAAAATGAATTTAAGACAAAATTTAACCATTTCCAAATATTAAAAGACCAAAATCCAAAAGTTTCAGATATTATTAAAATTCCGGAAAATAATAAATTTATCTATTATTTGTTTTTAAAAGAAAATTATTGGGATTCAATTAGGTACGAAGAACTATTTAACATATTAATTAAATTAAAACATCTTTTAATATCAGACGATATCAAGACTATTAACTTACCTCGCTTAGGCAACCATTATGACAAATTAAGTTGGAATAAAAGTCGTTGTATTATCAGATACATTTTCAGGAATACCAATATCAAAATAAAAATCTATCATGATACTTTAGCCACTCCTACACCTGAAAATATTCCTAACATCCTAAAAGAAAATCACTCTAACCCTACATCTGGTCACTCAGGATTTCACAGAACTTACAAAAGAATTAAACAATTTTATAAATGGAAAAATATGAAAAACGACATAAAAAACTTTATTAAACATTGTGAATCTTGTCAAAAAAATAAACTAGTTAGGAAAAAGAATATCATGCCAATGGAAATCACAAGTTCCACTCCATTTGAAAAATTATTTCTTGATATAGTAGGACCTTTACCACTAACTGAAAACGGTAATAAATTCATACTTACTTTACAAGATGATTTAACCAAATATTCACAAGCATATGCAGTTCCAAATCATGAAGCCATTACTATAGCTCAAAAATTCGTTGAAAATTTTATTTGTAAATTTGGCATTCCAACATACATTGTTTCAGATCAAGGTAAAGATTTCACTTCAAAATTATTGAATCAAATCGCAAAGTTATTTAAAATTAAGCAAATTAATTGCACAGCATATCATCCTCAAAGCAACGGTGCTTTAGAAAGAAGTCATTCCACTCTTGCAAATTATTTAAAACACTATATTAACGTTGACCAACCCGATTGGGATCAATGGATAAACTTTGCAATGTTTTCTTATAATACAACAGTTCACACATCTACAAAATTCACTCCATCTGAATTAATTTTCGGCACTAAAGCAAACATACCTTCAAGCCTAACGAAAAATCCAGAATTTCACTATACTTATGACGACTATGTTGACGAACTAAAATTAAAACTTCAAAAATCGCATGAAATAGCAAAAAATCAATTATTACATTCCAAAGAAATAAATAAAAAATATTACGATCAAAAAGCTACAAATAATATCAAATACAAAATAGGCGACATGGTATATCTTAAAAATGAACAAGGCAAATTAGGTAAAAGTAAAAAGCTAACTCCAGATTACAAAGGACCATATAAAATTGTTGACATAAACTCGCCAGTTAATTGTACAATATTAATAAATAAAAGAAAAGTAAAAGTCCATACAAATAGACTCAAGCATGCCTTTGTTTCAGATGCTTAGTACTTCGATTTGTCCTAAGCGACGATCCGTACTCGATAACACCTTTAAGAAAACCTTCCGGCATCTTCTATGAACACATAAAATCCGTAAGATTTCTTAGTTCAAAATGGAATCTAGTAACTTATTTAGATTTAGAACCTTTTGATAAAAAGATAAAATTTGTTGAAAACTATTACCAAAAAACGATAAAAATCTGCCATAGAGATACAATATTTTCAGAACTATCATTATGCCAAACCTCACTAAAAGTTTTAGGTCAAATAATTCCGAAACTCTTTGTAAAAGAACAAACACTTAAAAGTTTAATCGGTCGCTCAAGAGTAAAAAGAGCTTGGTTTAATATCGTAGGCACTGCATTTAAAACAGTATTTGGAACTCTAGACGAAAATGATGCAGAATATTATAATAACGCGATCAATAGCGCAAACGAAAATGAAAAACATACTTTAGAACTATTAAAACAACAAACCCAAGTAATTAAATCCACTATAACAAATTTTAACAATACCATTACAGATCTAAATAGAAATAATATACTTTTTGCTAAAAACTTTGAAAAACTTGAAAATTATACGATAAATAATTCTAAAAAATATTTTAACTTAGAATTAAAGCAAGAAATAGAAGAACATTTTGCTCTACTCACATTGATAGTTAATGAAATAGAAAATGAATATTCAAATTTAATACAAGCCGTTCTATACGCAAAACAAAATTCCTTGCACCCTTTTATAATTACGCCACAGCAATTAATCACAGAATTAGTTAAAACCTTGCCGCATTTAAAAAGTTCCATTTCATATCCTTTACCTTTAGTACAAACTAATGCTTATAAATATTTCGACTTAATAAGCATCAAATATCACTTATCAAATGAGAGAATTGTATTTGTTATATCCATACCTTTAGTAAGCCAAGATAATTATTTTTTGTATAACTTAATTCCATTACCAATTAAAAATCCAAATCAAACTAGCTATATCTTTATATTACCCTCTATTAATTATTTAATACTTTCTGAAAATAGAAATATGTATACCACATTTAAAGATTTAAACCACTGTAAGTCATTAGAAGGTAACAATTTAATATGCGAAAATGATGAACCCATTTTTCTTTCTAATTCAAGACAAATTTGTGAAATTTTACTTTTAACGAATCCTAAAGAAATTCCAAAAAATTGTGACATAAGAATTACAAATTCGATTAACGAAATATGGCATAAACTCTCCAATTCCAGCAGTTGGATATATGTTACTCCTAAAGAAATAGACGTAACTTTAAGTTGTACTAATTATCCTTTGACAAGTTTTCTTCTAAATCACGTTGGTATAATAACTCTAAAAGAAAATTGCAAACTTTATACAAGTTCCATAATTATCTCATCAGACCCAATAATTCAGTCATCTAATTTTCAATCAGTAATTCCAGATATAGATTTAGTAAATGATTGTTGTGAGAACAAAACATTGAAAAATATAAGTGTACCAAATTTTATACCAATCAAACCATTAAGTTTAGACAGAGAATCGCTAGACGTAGCTAGCCATAAATTAAATCAAATAGAGAAATTGGCAGATGAATTATACACTTCACCTTATTCACAGATAACAAACAGCTCTTACTTCGTTTATATTATTTGTACAATATTTAAATGTATTATAATTTATCTCATATATAGATTGTTTAGGTATATAAGAAATAAATGTAAAAATAGACATGAACACAATAATTCTTCATCTTGTCAACAAATCACGAACTGTCTCACATTAAATATTTGTAGTAAAAAGGAAAAATTTGATTCCGAAGTAACTTTTGACTGTAAGCAAGAAAGTTCACCAGATGATGAATTATCTTCCATAAACCCAAGACGTAGCCTAAGAATCGCTAAGTTAAAAGATAAAATGTAAATCATTATAATGTAAGATGTAAATTTAATTGTTTAACGAAAAATATGTAACCATATTTTCTTTTTAAGGAGGGAGGTGTAATGTACCCAACACCCTGTATATTGTTTTTCATATATTTTAAATGTGATGTAAATAATTAACCTTAGTCAGAATCAATATTGTGTAGTTCTTAAGAATAATGTTGTCAACAAACAATTAATTATATCTAAGACAAAGTTGCTCCACCGTTATCATTGTATACAAACAAACATTCTAACAAAGAAAATCTAAAAGTTCCTATTTATAGTACATTAAGATTATTTGATACTCTAAGAATTATGTCTCACATTGTTTACTGTTTCTTTCCTATTTTTGTAGACATGTCAAATAATCATTATTCTAATATTGTCGCTTACGTCAAACCCCTCACATATAAAGTACAGTATAGTATTGTATCATTCAGAATACATAGAAAATAGACAGAGAGTAGATCCATAAAAAGTCAGTCAGTCATTCTAAATCAGACTAGTCAACTATTGTAAACATTTATCAAGTATTCTTCAAGTTCAGCAACAGTTAGTTAGTACTAGTATTTTAAGTTATATTATTATAACCATCGATTTAATAACCTTACAAAATAAATCTTCGTTAAAAGTTGTGCCAGTGTTTTCCTCTGAAGCAGTCCATTACAAATGTGCCCGCAAAACGAAAAGAAGGAGGTAACGTAGTCCATCGTATACAGACTAACAATAATTTTGTATTATTAAAAATGTTATGAGTAAATGAGATTGTTTAAACTTTATATGTTACCAATAATCATAAAAATAATCATTCACTTGGGTGGGAGGTCCACGTATTATTAGGTGGGGGGTTGAAAGAAATGTAATGCAGCGTGGGGGTAAAAAATGAGAAAATTTTGCGTGACTTATATGGACGGCTCCTCGAGAGCAATTTTAAATTGAAGAATTTCAGTGACAGAGTAATTAGAACTAGAAGAATAACATAATGGTAGGTATAACATTTTGAGCAAGTTAGGAAACAGAAGAATAAAAATTCACAATTAGTGAGAATATATCGGTAGACAATATAGAGAAAAGTAGGTAAATATTCATTTAGTTGGGAATGATATCCAGTTTATGAAAACTTAGGTTTATGAAGAATTCGAAAAAAAAAATGTTGAACATAATAAATATACGGAAGTATATACCTATACTGCAGTATTCCTACCAGCGCTGAAAATATGAAAGATTTGTTTCCTACTTTAGTCCAAAATTTTATAATTTATTCCCAATAAATATCAAACTTTTAAATCTGTAAAACAATTTTGTAATATACGTGTGAAAAATACATACATAACCGATAATTATATAGTAATGTACCTACACTATAATTAAGTTTCCAATAATTATATTGTTATATGTGCACATACAGGTGTTAGGTAAAGCGAATAAAGCAGTTTTGTCAAATTCTGTATAGTTTAATATATGTAAATACAAGTACATAACAAAATACATTATTTTAGTGCATGCTATTTACCATTTTGTTCCATATTTTTTTATTTACGTAAACAGAAAAAATAAATAAAGCTTGAAGTGGTTACATATTGTTAATATGAACTATTTTACATTTTCATATTTCATTACATAAGTAGAAATTTAATACAAAATAAAACATGTTGCACAAATTAATATTTATAATTTCTCTTTTGAACTCTGACAATTAAAAATGATATATCTGAAGGAACTCTTCTCTGGATGCCTGACAAGATCAATTTAAATCTGGCGCGGTTACTATGACAAACTTCACGACCCAACGCGCGAGACAAACGTCCCAAAATGTGTGGAGGTTGTTTGAGTGTAACAGCTTGGGATGTTATTCAGATGTATATTTAACTACAGACGTGCTACTCTTATGTGATGCATTTGAAAATTTTGAAGTAGCCGTACATTACCCAGAAGAATTACATGATTTACACTCAGATCTACCTTTTTTAGTAGAAATCATTATACCACCTGAGTCAAAATAAAAATCCTCGAAATTAATTCCAAATTTGAATGACAAAAAGAGATATGTTGTACATTACAGAAACCGGAAACAAGCCATTAGACATGGTTTAATGGTGTTAAAAACACATAGAGTGCTTAAATTCAATCAGTCGGCGTGATTAAAAAAATACATTGATTTGAATACAGAAATTCGAAATAAAGCAATCAATAAGTTTGAAAGAGATCAGTATAAGTTAATGAACAACGCAATTTTTTGCAAAACCATGGAAAATATGGATAATGGAAAAGATATAGTTAGTGACTCACTAGGAAAGTGTCAAAAAAACTGTAGGTGCAAATGCACTAATAGCTCGGCCAAATAAGTCACGCACAATTTTCTCAGAAGATTTTGTAGCAATTGAAATGGGTAAATTGAGGATATTATATAACAAGGCGATTTCTGTTGGCTTTTGCGTGCTTGAGTTGTCAAAGACGGTATCGTATGAGTTCTTTTAAGATGTTATTAAAAGTAAATTCGGCAATGATGCTATGCTTCCTTGCTGTACACTGACGCCGACTCATTAATAATCAAAATTTTTACTGACAATTTTTACGACTTTATTGTACAAAATCCCGAAAAATTTGATACGTCTAATTACACTGTAAGAAACAAATTTAATATTCCAAAAAATCTTCAGTGCTCGGAAATATGAAAGATGAGTTTCCTGGGGATCCTATTATTAGCTTTTATGGTACAGGAGCGAAAGCTTATTATGTACAATCACTCAGTAATGAGTTAAAAAAATCAAAAGGCGTGAAAAAAGCGATTATAAAAAAAGAATTGACATTAGACGACTACAAGAAAATTGTTGAGCAAGGGGGTTTAATATTTCGAAAAATGAACACGTTTAGAAGTCATTTACATATTTATACTGAGATGAGTAATAAAGTAGCGCTTTCTCATCTTGACGATAAGCGTTTTGTTATTCCAAATACCACTAAAACTTTGCCTTGGGGCACTCTGATATAAGATTCTTTCAAAGTGAACCAAACCAAAACGTCGAGTGGCTAATATCTGCCCTGAATAGTCTCGAACGAGGAGCTGAAAAAAATAATGATAATTTAGATGCTTTACTTGCTGCAACAGCCGAGTTAAGTCAATGAATATGTGTAACTTATAATGCTTTTAATACTTAACGCAAAGATCGGCGAACGTCCTACTAAACTGGAAAATTCATCCCAATATTTCACTTAGTCAAAACAAAAAACAGTACTTAGTCAGTTGTAACAAATATATGACATGGGTTCTCTCTTATTAGTTGTTAATAAAATTTATACATGAATTGTTGTGTTTCCTTTCTCTATAAATAAATGGTAATCAAATAATGTAAAGTGTATACTATTTCAGCTATTACACCACTTTCTAACTAAGATTGTGCATAGTCGAAGTTTGGTGTCACTGGCATCTCTGTAGTAAAGGTTCTGTTGATGAAAAACAATTTTTCTACGACATCTATTCTCAACGACGTCATTGCCGACTGTCTCGTTGTAGGCCGATACCGGTCGGGAAGTCACAACGTTGGAGAAAAGTAGACTGGGAATTTAACAAGTTTAAAATATGCGCTAATGCACGGAAAATTTGACTCGGGTATATCAGTAATGTTCGGGGGGTTGTCCATGTACTATCTCCAGACGCCAGTGTGTAACAGTCACGTTTTGTAAGAACACTTAGTACCTTAAATTAGATAAAGCGCGCAACTATTCTATTCATTATTTTAAATTTAAATTATTCGCGTTTAAATTTTATCGGCTAGTCATGACAAATGCTTGACTAATAGCGTAGTACCTTGTGCGACCAATAGACGATATACGCGCCGACTCTGGAGGGGAGGCTAAAAAGATGACGTAGAGACGGGTGGTCGTGTAGGGCCTTAAGAGTTAAAAGCCGCCACATAATTGTAAATATCTGTATATAATGAATAGTAACTGCGAATAGAATCAGTAACGTAGTTATTTTAGTTTATATGTTCTGTGTTATAGTGTAACATTGCCTATAGTTACAGCAAAGCAATGTTTTCATCAAATCAACTGTAAGTACAGCAGACTTTTATATTATGTATGCCTCTCGTGATGCTAATGTGACTGTTTGACGCCGATTGCGACAATGCAGAATTATTGATGGCTTCAATACCTCATTACACGTTTGGCCAGTAATATTTCTTAGGGTACCCAGTGTTCGATAAGACCTCGTATCTTTTGAGAAGTTTATAGTGCGTGAATAACCTCGTTTTGGTGGCGTAGCTATACTGTCCTGTTATTTTGACATATCCCATGTGTATCCCATGCGTAGAATCGACAATATTACACTCTCCATAAAACGCATAAAACAAGTGCGAGAAGACGAAGATTTCCTGATCTTAACTGTAAAAAAAACCCAATCATAAGGCCACAACTCAGACAATAAATAAGTCGATGGATAAAATGCGGACTAAAGCTGAGCGGCATAAATACAGATTTAAAACACACAGCACACGACACGCCTCTTCATCCGCTGCCTTAAGGGGTGGAATACAAATCGAAACAATCAGAAACGCAGCAGGCTGGTCTGAGAAGTCTGCCAACTTTTGTAAATTTTACAATAAACCCATACAAACCAAAGAAACAGCCTTTGCAACTTACATTCAAACCTTAACAAAATGAGGGCTTAGTTATTGTTAATATCGTTAATTACACTATATTTTAACCCTTTCGGTCACCACGTCCAATACGGTGGACGTCATTTTTTTTGTGCAACTTGCTAACTTTTCTTTCAAATTTTATTAGAATATTCCACTAATTTGTACTTTGTGCATTGAAAGTGTATGTATGCGTTGCCATCTAGACGCGAGGGATAGAAATAATATTGTATAGAAGTTTCCAACTTCAATGAAATTGGTGACCACTGTAACAGCTGATCAAATACATTTTTATTAGGTGACTTTAGACTGTTGAAATCACTTGTTGATTTTTGCTGGTGTTTATAAGTGTCTGTTAGTGAGTGTGTTATTTTTCGTTTTGGTTTGTTTTGTGGACTCTATTTTTGCTCATAAAAGTGTGTCCACTACAGGGGACATTGTGACTCACTGTAAGAAAACCGTCTGGTAATTATAACCTTACTTTTTGTTTTAATTCCTCTAAATTGATATTTTTCTTGCGTATTAGATAGCAAAATGTCCAATGGGAAATTTCTAAGGGAATAAGAGCTCTTTGAGGCACTTCATGGTGATCTTTCCGATGTAGATTACCTGAGCAGCGACGACGATGACGGATGGGACTGTGACCTCATGGCCGTAATAAAGGGTATGTAATAACCATTTTTTTGAAATGTTGTAAGCAATTATTATATTTTAGATATCGAAGAAGATAATGAGCCGGTAGAAGCAGTTTTGGAACCCCTTCAGGGCCAAAGCGGGGAAGAAGCCGAAGAACCTTTATTCCAAACATGTCTAGTACTTCTTCAGCTATATCAATTAAATCAAATGCATCTAGCACAGCTGCCAAAAAAGCGAGGATTAAGAAATTTATGGAAGAAAATGACTTGACTCCAAAGGAAAAACGTACTTGGCGTAAAAATGTAACATACATAACTCCTGCAATAAAATGGGGTGAAAAAGATAGCGAGGATATTATAGATCTTGAAAGTCCTACTTCTTTCTTTGCAAAGTATTTTACAGAAAATTTATTTGAGAACATGGTTTATATGACGAATTTGTATGCTGCTCAAGAACAGATCAAGTTTCAGCTCACGAATGTTGAAGAAATTAAAACCTTTGTGGGGATACATATCCTTATGGGCAACCTCCATTTCCCACGGGTGAGATTTTATTGGGACCCTAAACTTAAAATCCCACTAATATCAGACAACATGCCTTTCAATAGATTTTCAAAATTACGACAAAATTTACACTTCGTAAATACTGAAGAACATGCACCAGAACATATAGACCGATTCTGGAAGGTAAGGCCACTATTTGATCAAATAAGATCCAGGTGTTTACAAGCTATGCATAGACGAGCAAATGATTCCTTTCAAGGGCAATTTGAATGTCAAGCAGTATGTCAAAAACACACCATGTCGTTGGGGTATCAAACTTTTTGCTTTATGTGGCGCTAGTGGCATTCTTTATGATTTTGTTTTATATCAAGGTCCTGCAACAGAACTAAATAAGGACCAGTTAGAAGTATTTGGGCTTGCTGCATCAGTGATTCTGAAATTGTCGGAAATGATAATTAAACCTAATCACCAATTATATTTCGACAACTACTTCTCTAACTACAATCTCTTGCAGTGGCTTCAAAATAAAAATATTTACGCAGCAGGTACTGCAAGAATTGATATATTCGACCAGCCACCCTTTTCTTCAGATAGAGCTATGAAATCTCAGGGCAGAGGTACCTCTGAGGAAGTAGTAAGTGGAGACGGTCAGGTTTTGATGACTAAATGGTATGACAACAAGCCAGTTGTCATGGCTTCAAATTTTGTTACCATCAACAATAATGCCGATCAATGCAAAAGATGGGACAAGAAAGAAAAGACCTATAAGGAAGTTCCAAGGCCTGAAGTTGTAAAACATTATAATAAAAACATGGGAGGGGTAGACAAATTAGACTTTCTTTTAAAAATATATAGAATCTTTATACGATCCAGGAAGTGGACTTTACGCATGTTTACACATGGGATAGATTTGAGTTGTGCGAACGCGTGGCTCGAATATACAGAGAAAGCCACATCTTTAGGTCTACCAAAAAATAAAATCCTAGACATAATACATTTTAGGGCTTATATAGGCGAAATTCTCATTTTGGGCAATAAAACGGTTGCCAAAAAGCGAGGAAGGCCGGTATCTTCCCCTACTTCATCGCCCCATGGATCACCATTGCCATATTTGCCTCGTGTAGGAAGAGAATGCGGTCCAGTACAGGATGTACGCTTGGATAATGTGGGACATTTTCCAAATTTTGACGAGAAGCCTAATGCCACAAGATACAAATTACCACATTGTGAAAGTAAAACTCACTTCTATTGTCTAAAATGTAACGTTCATTTGTGTATTAAAAAAAAACAAAATTGTTTTTTGTCTTATCACAATAAGTAAATATTCATTTACAATTTTGCTTTTCGTTTATTTCAGTATACCAACTTACCTGATTATTCATCATGATAAAATTTTGTCATTAAATATTTTTTCCGTTCAAACCGCTGTGTTACAATGTCCATTGTAGTGGACAATTTTTTTTTTCGAAAACGGAGCAAGATATATTTTTTTTGCAAACATCAAAAATGAAGAAAAAAATCAAACAGTGGACATGCCAAATTTTAAAATTCTATCTTAAAAACTGAAAAGGCGTGACCGAAAGGGTTAAGATGTTAAAAAAGGTATATTTACATTACAATTTGTTAATAAATTATTAGAACTTCAGGAATGGTATAGACTATTTAAGGTCGCCCCAAAAAATCCTTTAAACATCTACAGGGTGATCTAGGAGGATGTGTCCAATAGAAGTATAATTAAGGATTAAACGACTTAAGGAAGTTCAATCCAAATTATACGATATTGGACACGTCCTCCTTGACATACCCGCCCCTGGAAAATGGGGCGATCCTTTTCTCAAAGAAGTATAATGAGATATACTAAGTGCAGGCCGGGGGAAGCAGTGTAAATGCTGATTCATTGTCTTGCAACTTGCGCACACAACGATAAGAAGTACTACCACAGGGTGATGTAAGAGGACGTGTCCAATATCGTATAATTTGGATTGAACTTCCTTAAGGTAAATCGTTCAATCCTTAATTATTAGTTGTTATGAATGGAATATGTTATTTTAAAATTTACATTGTGCATGAACAAACAAGATGATACAGTTGTCTTTATTCTATAAAAGGTTTAATTAACTAATATCACAATTAGGGTCATCATTAGTTATTAATACCATTCTAGAGGACACAACAATATGATATTTTAAAGTTCACAAAGTTTACATTATACATGGATATATATGATAATCAATTTATTATTGTTCTATAAAAATATTAATTAATTCATCAGGCAATAGCGAGATGTATTTATTAGTAAGATTATGATACCAAAACATGTAGTCGGTAATCGTAATTACATAGTATTTTTAGTTTATCAGTGAACGTGTAACCACAGCGAAACGATTAAAACCTTCAGTTTAAGACATCTTTTCAATGTGTTACCATGGTAAAAATATCTGATAGTGTATTGTTAAAATTACGCGTATTAGAAAATTTATGGCGAATGCGAGGAAGACCAGTGGTGTATGATACTGCAAGAAGTGTTATCTGTATGTGCAAAAAACAAAGAAATTTATCGAGCGGAGAGTTAAAACGTATTATTTTGAAAAGAGAAATGTCTGACTATTTGAAATTTGAAACTTTTAAGTACTTTAACATAAACCACCATGATGAAGATAGTAGTGATTACAAGAGTAACAACAGTCGAGTTGATGCGTGAACAATTTCCATCATTCAAATAAAAAATTTGAAAACCGAAAAATTGCTTTGCAAGGTTTACGGTTTATGTTTTAACTCTATGGAAGCAATGAAGCAACATCCCCTTGTTGGTCATCATCATATACCTGGTAAGATACATATATTTTTTATTTTTACTTTAAAACTAAATAAATGTAATTTTATAGGTGGTGTAAAACAACGTCAACCCAAATAACGTTTAACAATAAAAGAGAAACTTATCAAAATATGCGAAGTGTGTTTAGTTGAGGTTGCTTAAAAACATGGTTATCACATCTTCGTACTCTGGCACATAAAAGTAAATTATCTATAAATCCACATGGGGAAGGTTTCAAGGTATGTTATTAGCTTTCATTCTATTATCATATATATTATACAAATAATTTTACAAGTGATGAGAAGTGGGTTTAAACGTTTTAGAAAACAACTTCAACTCAAACAGCATTCAACAATAGAAGAAGGGTACAAAAATATGCGAACTGTGTTTGGTTGAGGTCGCTTTAAAAAATGGACATCAGCGAAAACGATTAAAACATTCAGTTTAAGACATTTTTTCAATGTGTTACCATGGTAAAAAATATCCGATAGCGTATTGTTAAAATTACGCGTATTAGAAAATTTATGGCGAATGTGAAGAAGACCAATGGTGTATAATACTGCAAGAAGTGTTATCTGTATGTGCAAAAAACGAAGAAATTTATCGAACGGAGAGTTAAAACGCATTCTTTTGAAAAGAGAAATGTCTGACTATTTGAAATTTAAAACTTTTAAGTACTTTAACATAAACCCCCATGATGAAGATAGTAGTGATTACGACAGTCGAGTTACGTAAACAATTTTCATAATTCATATAAAAAATTTTAAAATCGAAAAACTGCTTTGCGAGGTTTGCGGTTTATGTTTTAACTCTGTGGAAGCAATGATCCCCATGTTGGTCATCATCATATACCTGGTAAGATACATATATTTTTTATTTTTACTTTAAAACTAAATAAATGTAATTTTATAGGTGGTGCAAAACAACGTCAACCCAAATAACGTTTAACAATAAAAGAGAAACTTATAAAAATATGCGAAGTGTGTTTAGTTGAGGTTGCTTAAAAAAATGGTTATCACATCTTCGTACTCTGACACATAAAAGTAAATTATCTATAAATCCACATGGGGAAGGTTTCAAGGTATGTTATTAGCTTTCATTCTATTATAATATATTATACAAGTAATTTTATAGGTGATGAGAAGTGGGTTTAAACGTTTTAGAAAACAACGTCAACTCAAACAGCATTCAACAATAGAAGAAGGGTACAAAAATATGCCGACTGTGTTTGGTTGAGGTCGCTTTATAAAAATAGACATGAGCGAAAACGATTAAAACATTCAGTTTAAGACATCTTATCAATGTGTTACCATGGTAAAATTATCCGATAGCGTATTGTTAAAATTACGCGTATTAGAAAATTTATGGCGAATGTGAAGAAGACCAATGGTGTATAATACTGCAAGAAGTGTTATCTGTATGTGCAAAAAACGAAGAAATTTATCGAACGGAGAGTTAAAACGCATTCTTTTGAAAAGAGAAATGTCTGACTATTTGAAATTTAAAACTTTTTAAGTACTTTAACATAAACCCCCATGATGAAGATAGTAGTGATTACGACAGTCGAGTTACGTAAACAATTTTCATAATTCATATAAAAAATTTTAAAATCGAAAAACTGCTTTGCGAGGTTTGCGGTTTATGTTTTAACTCTGTGGAAGCAATGATCCCCATGTTGGTCATCATCATATACCTGATAAGATACATATATATTTTATCTTTACTTTAAAACTAAATAAATGTAATTTTATAGGTGGTGTAAAACAACGTCAACCCAAATAACGTTTAACAATAAAAGAGAAACTTATAAAAATATGCGAAGTGTGTTTAGTTGAGGTTGCTTAAAAAAATGGTTATCACATCTTCGTACTCTGACACATAAAAGTAAATTATCTATAAATCCACATGGGGAAGGTTTCAAGGTATGTTATTAGCTTTCATTCTATTATAATATATTATACAAGTAATTTTATAGGTGATGAGAAGTGGGTTTAAACGTTTTAGAAAACAACGTCAACTCAAACAGCATTCAACAATAGAAGAAGGGTACAAAAATATGCCGACTGTGTTTGGTTGAGGTCGCTTTAAAAAAATGGACATCAGCGAAAACGATTAAAACATTCAGTTTAAGACATCTTTTCAATGTGTTACCATGGTAAAATTATCCGATAGCGTATTGTTAAAATTACGCGTATTAGAAAATTTATGGCGAATGTGAAGAAGACCAATGGTGTATAATACTGCAAGAAGTGTTATCTGTATGTGCAAAAAACGAAGAAATTTATCGAACGGAGAGTTAAAACGCATTCTTTTGAAAAGAGAGTCTGACTATTTGAAATTTAAAACTTTTTAAGTACTTTAACATAAACCCCCATGATGAAGATAGTAGTGATTACGACAGTCGAGTTACGTAAACAATTTTCATAAGTCATATAAAAAATTTTAAAATCGAAAAACTGCTTTGCGAGGTTTGCGGTTTATGTTTTAACTCTGTGGAAGCAATGATCCCCATGTTGGTCATCATCATATACCTGGTAAGATACATATATTTTTTATTTTTACTTTAAAACTAAATAAATGTAATTTTATAGGTGGTGTAAAACAACGTCAACCCAAATAACGTTTAACAATAAAAGAGAAACTTATAAAAATAAGCGAAGTGTGTTTAGTTGAGGTTGCTTAAAAAAATGGTTATCACATCTTCGTACTCTGACACATAAAAGTAGATTATCTATAAATCCACATGGGGAAGGTTTCAAGGTATGTTATTAGCTTTCATTCTATTATAATATAATGTATTATACAAGTAATTTTATAGGTGATGAGAAGTGGGTTTAAACGTTTTAGAAAACAACGTCAACTCAAACAGCATTCAACAATAGAAGAAGGGTACAAAAATATGCCGACTGTGTTTGGTTGAGGTCGCTTTAAAAAAATGGACATCAGCGAAAACGATTAAAACATTCAGTTTAAGACATCTTTTCAATGTGTTACCATGGTAAAATTATCCGATAGCGTATTGTTAAAATTACGCGTATTAGAAAATTTATGGCGAATGTGAAGAAGACCAATGGTGTATAATACTGCAAGAAGTGGTTATCTGTATGTGCAAAAAACGAAGAAATTTATCGAACGGAGAGTTAAAACGTATTATTTTGAAAAGAGAAGTGTCTGACTATTTGAAATTTCAAACTTTTAAGTACTTTAACATAAACCCCCTTGATGAAGATAGTAGTGATTACGACAGTCGAGTTGCGTAAACAATTTTCATGATTCACATAAAAAATTTTAAAATCGAAAAACTGCTTTGCGAGGTTTGCGGTTTATGTTTTAACTCTATGGAAGCAATGAAGCAATGATCCCCATGTTGGTCATCATCATATACCTGGTAAGATACATATATATTTTATTTTTACTTTAAAACTAAATAAACGTAATTTTATAGGTGGTGTAAAACAACTTCAACAATAAGTAAAAATGGAAAAGAGATAGTTGTGCATAAAAATAGGTCTAAACCGTATTTTTCTTAGAAGAGATGTAGTAGTAAAATAGAGAGTAAATATTACATTTATTATAATGTAAAGAAAATTGAAAAGAATTTACATTTCATAAAAGTAAATCCTTTCCAGTTTTCAAGCGAGATGTAGTAGTAGACTAAGCGCTTGTTAATAGATAGTAGTAGGGATATAGCTAGGCACATGTAACAGTAAGGAAGTATTAATAGAGAACTCGAACTGTAACCATCGATATGTATACAGTAATAAAATAAAATATTAAACATCAAATTGAATCAGTCATATTTTTACAAATAATATCTACTCCTAAGTCCTGTTAATGCTCTTTCTGTAAGAGTATCTTTAAAATTCAAGATATTAGTTCAGATATTATTATATTAGATAATAATGTGACAATTAATTTTGAAAATTTAGATTTTCCACTAAAATTATTCATAAAATAAATTTCATGTTCATGTTACAGAATATTTGAAAAAATTATAAAAAAACAAAATGTCATTCAAAGTACCTTGGCAGATTTAGCAGAGAATATAGCTGAAAATAAAAATGATGTGAACAACCAAATTACAGTAGAAGATGCAGAGTCACTGTTCACATATGTAAATCCAGTGGATTCAGAAACAGATTTAGGAAAATTAGAGAAATATCTTCACTTAAACATGAATACTGTTGTAAGCATAAAAATCATAAGGGTAAAATGAAGTATTTATTCATTTTCTTTTACTAGGTAAAAGAGATAGCCGCATCAGGAGGAAAGAATGTCTATGACTTGGTATACAGAGCGGCTAAAGCTGAAAACCAATAAATTTGCAGCAAATTATAGCTATTTTGGACACCAGAAGAAGTTTTCCTCATTAAAGCTAAATGAATTGCTGAAAAGTGAGAATTTTTTTTTATAGATAGACATTTTTTTATACCATTATTTTTATGATTTCAGAAGCGGCTATTAAGATCTTCCCCAATTGTTCCGAGAAGGAAGCTGAGGTGGCCATTGCAAAATGGCTCCGGCGCGGCATGGAACGTGCAAAGAAAGAAGACATACACTAACAGTTTGAATTATAATGACACAAAACCTTGGTTATTTTATTAGTTGTGTAATTTTTTCTAATTTTAGTTTTATGTCATTTACTTATACTATATGTACATATATAGGAATTTGCTGTTCAAATGTGCAATTATTAATGTGCATGGAGTTATTCAAATATTCAATTACTGTGTACATGTTGTGGGGTTATGTGCAAATATGCAGTTATTATTTTATATAAAAATTTTCTAAAACTATTTGTTTTCGTTCACCCCTGTCCACTAAATCCTACAATTTTAAAAAGAAGGCGATTTCAAATTTCAAGATCATCGAGATATTTAACAATTTATTGTATTATCCAAAAGATTGTGAAATTATATCCGCAGAGGATATATATCAGTCAATTATCTGATGATACAAGTTTCTAAAAACTGGCGGCAATTTAAAAATAAATACTTACATTTTTGTCATATTAACTTATTTTGTCCTAAGCAGATGGGAGGTGCCGATGACCAATAATGTTTAAAAACAAGACAATTTCTCCCTTATCCTTGACCTAATTCAAAAAATTTTTCAATAACAGCTTTACAGAAAAAAATCCATATATGGAGCGGTGCCTATTGAAAACTTAAGAAAAATATACATATCTCTTTTTTGGTAAGTTTCTATTAGGCACATACCATTTGATGAAGTTATTGAATCGGTCCAGGGATAAGGAAGAAATTGTCAAACTACGATACCTTGTATTTACGCATTTTTGCGCTTGGGACCGCCACTGTTATATGTATCAATAATAAGTTATGTACAATGTTCGGCCGTCTTATGGATGTTCGATTACGGGCTCGTTATGGACGTCCGGTTAGAGACACGTCCAGTGAACGTCCATAGGACGGAAACGGACGTACACTGGACGTCCATTCGTCCATAAAGGGATGTCTACTGTACATCCATAATAGGACTACTTTGTGCTATCTGGGATGGCGGTGAACAATGAATTTTCAAACTTGCAAAAATCCTATATGGCCTATATAAGACATCAAAAAACTACTGGTTCAGAGAAAACAGTAGATATTTTCCTATTTTTTTTATGATATGCATTCCATTCTCGGTAAGCATTATTTTTTATTTGTGGCACTGTTAAATTGTTTTTAGTCTTAATACAACTTTGCTGTAATTTAAACTTATAATTTATTATGGTGGAACCGACATTTTTTCCCCCCGTGTCAAAGATATGTAGTATTGAGAGTTTCCCAGCAAACAAGCCACTTCTGGTCGACTCGCGGGCAGACTTCGGCATTGTCGGGATTGTGATGGCAACGGCTTAGAAGTGCTGCGCCACTACATTTTATGTAGACGTTTTTTGTAAATTTTTTAGGGTATCTATCCAATGCTTTACCGACACTGTAGATTATTATACACATTAAGATGGAAGCCCTGTCTGGTTCCATCTACATTAATTGTTTACGGATGGTAGCGCTGTTTAAGGCAAGATTAGATGCGAACTGTCAATAGTGTCAATTTTCCCGCAAATTCTTTGGCGATTTGCTGCTGTTTTTTATCCTTTTATTTCCTTGAGACTCATTTGCCTGATTATGAACACGTAAAATAAAAATGGGGTAAGATATCTACTATATTTTTTTCATTTTCATGTATTTTATGTTATTGTACTAACTTTGTAAGTGATATAACCTAAAAAGCGTATGATAAAACGCGTGGAATACGTCGGCTTTATAATACATATAATTAATGTTCCATTTGTGCTAATAATAAATAATGTAATGTCTTTGCGCAACGTAATAGCGTTTAAAAATTACAGTGGTGCAAGGCACGAACGTCGGTTGTTAAAAAGAAAAGTTGTTGATACTTTAAACTTGGGTAATGTTGAATTGGCAAATGCAAGTAAATTTAACACCAATTTAGTGAACGAAGTAAATGGACATATTAATTTCGGCAGCTCAGGAGAACCTTGTTTCCTTGTCGGAACCTTGGGCCTCCAATGATTTTTTAAGAAATTGGACTCTTCAGAGTAAAATTTCTCACAATAGTTCAATAAATCTGTCGAAAATATCGCGTTTTTTTGCAAAAATGATTAACAGCAAACCAAGGTACTTAAAAAATCGGAAATTTTCCGTACAATTCAATGAACCATTTTTAAAACAAATGACGAACTTGCGTCCTCTTAAAAATGGCGGCCAAAGTTTGCGAAAAACAGTTTTTTGCGTTAAAAAAAAACTTGGCATTACACAAAAAAAACTTTAATAGCAGAGTTGTGTAACTTTCTAATACGGATCGAGCCGGCCCGGTCCGGTCTCAGAAAATTGCAAAATTAATTAGTTATTGTAAAAAAATCGTTAATTTTTTTTAATACCTGTATCTCCGTGAAGAAAAGTTATTCTTTAACGAAACTCGGTGAAAGCGTAGTCCAAGATATGTGGAATAAGAGCGTTTTTACAGATTGGCAAAATATTGCTAATTTCTTGCAAAAATCGATTTTTTCGATAAAAACACGTTTTTTTCAATGTCCAATAGCTCATACAGGTCTTCATTTTTTATACCGGACCAGTCCGAAAAGTTTCATCAATAGTTGCGCTAACCTGTGCAGTTATTGCGCATATCACGAAACGATCTCTAATATGCGAAAAGTCAAGGTCAAGTCAAAAGGTCAAAAAATCGATATTTGTTTTTACCCCAAACTACCTTGAATATGTTTGACATTTTAAATTATATTGGAATACCATTATTGCCAACAGATAGCTGGCATTTTTCTACAAATTTATAAAAAAAATTGCTCTCCGACCTTCTGGAGCCGAGATAATTTTTTTAAAGAAATTCTTGTGGCGCCATGTTTTAAGATAGACGGCTGAAATTTGCAGTGGTTATTGTAGAATACTTATATTTTCAATAAAAAATTTTTGGAACTTGATCGGCCGTTGCTGAGCATTGCAAAATCAATGAATCTCGGAGCTCGATGCTGCGGCGTACGCCAACCAACCAGTCAGCAATACTTACAAGTGCAGAGTGCTGTTAGGGTGGGGGAAACTCCGATTTGGCGTTTTCGGCCACTGCAACTCATCTCTATGCGTCTGCTCGTTCTCAGAGGAAGTATCGTAGCGTGTACGTTCTACAAAAACCGTTATATTATTCTTATGGTAGTTTGTGTGAAGAAAGTGAACAACTGATCTAAGTGTAAAATAATCAATGCAGGTACGTTCGTGTAATTTATATGTGATATTTATACTAGGAGAGCTATCGTCACAGAAATTTGTACTATTTATAAATGGACAGAATGTGCCTTAATAGCGTGTCGATGATCCATTGAATACCCGCACATCAGTCTGCTGGGTTAGGAGCAGTGCACTTGGCGACGAGCAGCCGCCAAAGCTACTACAGAGGACGCTACTTGCCAGGCGAGTACTATTTCGGTACATAATTTCTACTATAGAGGACGCAACCTTCCAGACGACTTGATCCCTCTAAAAAGGGGCGGACTTTCATTCATTGGTCTAGATTGCTTTGGAGTGGATAAGGACCACTAACTAAAAATTGACCAGGATAATTCTGCCCGGAAAGAAAAACACAACTCCGATCAGCTACTGGTTGTGTGACATCATCATACTTTTATCGTGATAATTTTAGTGTTATCGGGTATAGGTATGTGTATTTTTGAGCTTCTGTTATAAAATTTAACTTCATGTCATCAGATTTCAAATTAAACGTTACCTCATTACTTCATTGAAATTGTGACCGGCAACTGGCGTTTCTGCACTACTTTATAAAGTATAGTTTTCAGAAATAATTAACTCTATGCTAGTTAAGGCTATTGTATTTTTTGGCCCTTCTGGCAATCGGTTTGAATTTGACTGTAAATGATTTTTTCCTTTAACAAAGTAATTTTTCTTGCTTAAGTTCGAGACTACGGTCTATTTTTCTTATTTGTTTAACTTTTAAGTTGCATTTTTTGTTTTAATTTAAGTATTAATTATTGCTGTTCTATTTTCTAAACCGATTGTTCTTTTGTAACGTGTTCTTTGTAAAATATAGTTTAAGTTTTGTTGAAAATGCGTGTTTCATTTACTTGCTTATTAGTGGAAACTCGAGTCATCAAGGTTAGATAACCGTAATGAAGCAACAGGCTTGACAAGGGAAAACAGGGGTATGTTTTGAACTACAATCTTTTAAATGTACACATATCTCTGAGAACGGTCCACGTATAAAACGATCTAGATCTACGTGGCCCACCGTGCATGGGTAGTGTGAGTATAGACGTAAAGATAGGCCCTATGTTGATAAATGAATACTCCTTAGTCGCACATATTGCAAATTGGTCTCATTTGAAAGGGGTACATTAATTTTCATGGATAGAATCAATAAACATAATAACCCCCCAAAGTAGTGTAAACAGGGTAGAGGGGTTTATTATAGTATATATTTTTTATATTTATTAACCTTACCACCGCCATTAATTCCTATCTCGTCGAGCTACCCCAATAAGAAAAAAAAAATAGCAAACGATTGAATAAAAGTCAACATAATGAACGTTTTTCAAGCCAAATCGATTTCAAACGCCCGACATCGGTTTTACGCAAGGCTTCACTGAGGGCTGGCTCTCCCCTTACTTCACCGCTAGCGCTAGATAACGCGCGCCGCAGCATCGAGCTCCGAGTTTAATTGATTTAGCAATGCTCAGCAACGGCCGATCAACTACCGAAATTTTTTTATTGAAAATATAAGTATTCTACAATAACCACCGCAAATTTCAGTCCTTTATCTTAAAAAATTGCGCCACAAGAATTTCTTTAAAAAAAAATTATCTCGGCTCCAGAAAGTCGGAGAGCAATTTTTTTTGTAAATTTGTATAAAAATGCCAGCTATCAATTGGCAATAATGGCATTTCAATATAATTTACAATCTCAAATATATTCAAAGTTTTTTGGGGTAAATAAAATTATCGAATTTTTGACCGATTTTTCGCATATTAGGGATCGTTTCATGATAGGCAATAATTGCACAGGTTAGCGAGTTAGAGAAACTTTTCGGACTGGTCCGGTATAAAAATATAATGGTCTGTATGAGCTATTGGACATTGAAAAAAACGCGTTATGCAAATCTGTAAAAATGCTCTTATTAGACTTATCGTGGGATACGCTTTCATCGAGTTTCGTTAACGAATATCTTTTCTTCATGTACAGGTATTTCAAAAAATTTCGATTTTTAACAGTTTTTTTGCAATAACTAATTCATTTTGCAATTTTCTGAGACCGGACAGGGCCGGCTTGATCCGTACTAAAAAGTTACACAACTCTGCTATTAAACTTTTTTTTGTGCAATGCCAAGTTTTTTTTTAACGCAAAAAACTGTTTTTCGCAAACTTTGGCCGCCATTTCGAAGAGGATGCAAGTTTGTCATTTGTTTTAAAAATAGTTCATTTAATTCTACGGAAAATTTCCAATTTTTTTACATACCTCGGTTTGCTGTTAATAATTTTTGTAGGTAAAATCCCTGACTTACGGACTACAAGGCATTATCGAAACTGCTTGTTTAGTTTTCAATAAATCCAAGATTAACTGGTATACCGATAGATGCAAGTACGTTGTTAAAAACTCCAAATGTAGTTGTAGAAGAGAAACTGGGTTCGGGTGAATTTTATTATTTTTGCCTACAGAAAAATTTAAAGAAACTCGTTGAAAGGTACAAAACAGAACTTTTAGAATTAGATTTTAATATATGTAAATGAAGTTCCAGTTCACAAAAGCACATCTACAGCTTTTTGGCCAATTTTATGCAAACCGTATAATTTGAATAATGAACCTCCTTTTCCTGTAGCAATAGTTTGTGGAAGTACAAATCCACTATTGGGGGAATAGCTACAAAAATTTGTTGATGAGCTGTCAACACTCGTACAAGTGGGATTCACACAAGACACAAAAAATATTCAAGTGAAAGTTTATTAATTTTGTTGTGATATGCCAGCGAGAAGTTTTATTACAAATATCAAAGGGCATAACGCTTATTTTGAATGCAATAAATGTTGTATTAAAGAAATTTATGTTAATAAACGCATGGCATATTTAAATTTACAAGCAGAATTACGTACAGAATATTCCTTTGGTGCGCGACTCAATATTTCACATCATAAAGGAGATACACTTTTATCTCGATTAAATATTGACCTAGTCTCTACTTTTATGGTCGATTTTATGCATTGTTTGCTTGGGAGTCGTAAAGAAACTGTTGTTTGTGTGAAGAGATGGCAACTTATCGTTATTAAGCCACGGTAATATTTCAGAAATAAACATTCGAATTAATTCTTTAAGTCAATATTGGCTTTGTGAATTTAATTTAATCGAAAACCTAGATCATTACAAGAACTGGAAAGATGGAAAGCAACAGAATTGCGGATTTTTTATTATACATTGGACCTGTCACCTTGAAAAATATTGTACCAAGAAGTGTTTATGCCAATTTTATGACAATTTGCTGGAACTATATTATTATGTAGTAATTTGAATGAAGATTATAATAGTTATGCTAATGAATTGTTAAATCTCTTTGTGAAATATTCTGTGAGGTTATATGGACCAGAATTTTGTACTTATAATGTACATGCATTGATTGATCTTGCTCAGAATGTCAAAAGAATGGGATTTTTTAATGCCGTAAACTGTTTCGTATTTGAAAATTATTTATATACTTTATAGAAATTACTGCGAAATCAAACCAATCTCTCCAACAAGTAATTCGCCGTCTCAAAGAAATGGATAGTAACTCTATGCGAAATGTGCCATCTAACAATATTACAAGTTTAATGCACCATACAGACAATGTAAATGAATAGATGCGAAATATATGTGAAGGAGACTATTATTCTGAATTACATTTGAAGGACTTCAAGTTGTGTGGCAGTGACACACATGGTAAAAATAACTGCGTGTTTCTAAAGCCTGGAAGTGTATTTCTTATAAGCAAGTTCGTTAAGAGTTCTAATGAAGTATTATCCTAAAGATTATCCTACAAATGTATGAGGTTGCAGCTGCCAGTGAAATTGATTATGAAATGTACCATTCTAAAGATATCTTATCTCAAGGATTTCTAATACCTTTTGGTAGCAATTACGGGTTCATGCCTTTAATAGGTACATTTGCAATAATTTTATAACAAATTTTCTAAATATGAAGTACTTTTAATTTAATATCTGCCAGGAATTAAATTTGTGAAAATCTTGTAATTTTTGTGAGAGTTAATAAATATACAGTTTTTCAATTCTTTTTAAAAAACTTGCTAACCACAATATTTTTGTGCAGAGTTTGTTATTGTTGAATTCCCTGAAGAGAAGGGAAATGGCACCACACCAATGGCAATTGGTTTAGACAAGTGGACAATTACAGAAAATTATCAAGATTATTGCCTGTGGCCTACATTCATAAAAATTAGTTTAGTCCAGAGTTGTCCTATTCGTGTTGGTTTAATATGTGGCCATTGATATTATTTTCAATGTAATACCCACATAACATCTCATGGATATGTACATTCATAGCATATGCGTTAGGTGTTAGAATTTTAATATGTATTGTTAAATGTAAATATGATATGAAATATATATTCAGCTACTGACATCATCAGTGTCATATACTCTGTATATTGTTGGAGGTATATACATAACATGTCCATTAAGGTATAATTAAATTATACACATACATTAATTTTGTCTCATTATCTGATGAGCATGCGTTACTAATTTATGGTATAGATCGTCGGCCCACCACGTATCATTTGTTTACGGATTGGAGTTCGCAACAGCCGGCAGTATTAAGCCCTATAGTGTTGTGTGCATAGAGTTTATGTGATGGAAGTTAACTCTTCGACTCTTTCTTATTCTCGGGATTTTATATTTGCTTATTGCTACATTATGCTATTATATTTGCATGATGTAAGAGTATATTTATTATATTGCAATTCTTTAGATTTATAAATACATACTTTTTTAGGGTTAGAAAATTTGCAAGTTTCATATTTAACTGATTGTGGCAGGTGTGTGTTTAGTTAAGATGGTGCAAAGTGACATAAGCCTAAACATTTTCTGTTATGTCAAGTCATATTGGGTATGTATTTTATAAATAGTGAATACAAATTATATACGTTCATTTTTTTATATAGTTAACTTACTGATAGTAGTTGAGAATGTTTTAAACACATGTATAGGACATGAATGTTAGTATTATACATATGTTTACAATTTGATAAACTACCGGAAGGTAGTATACGTAAGTATACGTAAATATTGAAAATTTTAAATATCGTGTAATAATTTAGGTTATTTTGTAAAGTTTGTATATGTTTAAAATAGTTATATAAAATATGTTTCTTGTTAAACTATCTGTGTTTTATTACCTCTTATATGGATACCTCTGAAGTAGTTCCGACGAACATGAAAACACTTGAACACTTTCACTCGATGCGTGCTGCACCAATCGTGTTGGTATCATCGAAATGATTAAAACTGTTCGTTTTAATCATCTCCCGATGATGCCAACATGACTGGGGCAACACGCGTCGAGTGCAGTGTTCAATAAGTGTTTTGATGCCCGTGGAAACTACTTCAGAGATATGTAATGTATATTCATATAATATGCGACTGTGTATATGACGTGTGTTTCATATCCAGTGAAAGTACACTGTATATGTTTATGTACATTCACTGGATATAAAATAGATATGGAAGTCGGCGACAAATGTATATGGTAGGAATGTTAATTCCACGTCCATTAGAGGTACATTAGATATACTTTCTCCATCTTGTGGATATACATATCCATAGATTGAATATACAGTGTATGTACATTGCATATCATTTTCTTATGTGGGTATTTAAACCACTAGGGTTTAGTCGAGAATTACATGGACACTGATGGTTAGCATTCATGTGAAACAAGACATACTTAGATGTTGACAGAACTGTATTATTGTGACAGTAATATTTAATTTCAGATGTTTATCAAACTGCTGTGTTAAAACTGAAGTTCTTGGAGAATGATTCTAGTAGTGAAGCAGAGGCATCTAGAAAAAGGGAAAGAAATGTACGTTTGCAAGAGTATGCCATTGGAGATAATGAGATGGATGATGCATCCGCAGATGAAGAAGAACTTCCTAGGCCTCCAAAGATTACACATAAACCGAAACCTGCAGGAAATACTTTTGTCAGCTGAGGAAGTACTTCTACACAATCGTCAACTCACAATTTTAAATTAAGACAACTTATGGAGGATCTAATTAGAACATTTACAACTACAAATATAACATCCTCTCTTTCCAGTTGGAGTTCTGCAACTACTTCAAGTTGTTGTGCAAATAATGACGGTAAGCTTGCATTATCTCAGTTTGTTAAAAATATGAAAGTAAATACTTCTCTTTCAGTATTATTAGGAAAGGTTTTACTACACTGCAAATAATAAAGTAAAGATATGCAGCACTTAGTTCAAAGGCTACAGGACAAAAATGACGAGCCTTTAATGGATGCTAATGAAAACATAACGCTGCCAATTTCAACCACAGAACAATCAAATTTTTCAACGAAAGATTGGCTGATGATAATGAAACGATCAAAGCTGTAAGGCTATCTAGTATCAGGATACATTATTTATTAGGACATATTATTTATTTTATTTTAGCATCTGGTGCTGCAAGTTATTGGATGGAAGGATCTTGTCCAGGCAGCTAGATGAATTCTAGCCAAACTGGTTAGCCACAGTTTAGCTTTTCAATATAACTGGTCTGGAAACAATGGCAAACAGTGCTGTTTGGATTTAAAAAATGTATTAAAGCTGCTTTTATGTAAGTGTCTTTTTTATAAATATTTTGTGGTATATGGCATGTTCATGTAATATGGCTATCAGAAACTGTTGTTTTCAATTAACAATAAGCACAGTTAAATGCAAAAATTGGCATTATTTTTAAAATTATATATTTTTCTATTAAAGCATTATTTTCCTCTAATGTACCCTCGCAATGTTTAAACTACATTAGTTTTGTTAGATGTCTAATTATTTTCTATTTAATTACACAGTGACTGTGCGAAGGAACCCACTTTGTAAAGAGTCCACACAAAGCGAAATTGAAGCAATAGTCAAGCTGTGGTTTAGAAATACACTTGATAGGAAGGGCGGTCGATCAAAACGGCAGAAACAATAAGTATGCATTTTTGTTTTTCTATTTCTGTAAATACTTGTGTTTTTGTCATTCTGTCCTTATTTTCATTTAGACTGCTGGCCATGCTATCTATTCAAATGTGTATATAATGCATAAGACAAGAGAAAAACTATTATTAATTATGTTAGACAAAGAAAAGAAATACTGTCTCATCAACAGATTCTCTGTTTATGTATGTTCATGCAATTTTGTTATTCATTAGCGTAAATCTGTTGGTAGGGCATCCGCGGAGATGTTACTTCTTTGCCTAACATAAAAGGAAATAGTTTCGTTGTCGCATGCATTATAAATACATTTGAAGAGACCAAATAGTAGTAAGTAGTTAACACACAGCGTCTCACCTAAGACTGTAACACCCTATGACTTTTCAGTTTTTGTTCAATGAAACCATATTGGTCTAGATAGAGGTCCTTAAAATCTACCTATGACTATAAAATCATTTACCCTCTTTAAATGCACAATTGAAAAAAAATAAATAAAAAAATTCATATTCATTTTTTGCTAAAACAAAAACAGTTTTTCATAATAGCTTAAATTCAAAGTTTGGTTAATTTTGAAGTACTTAAGTTGACAGCTAGTCATAAAAAACGAACAAAATATTAAAATATTTTCTTAACTATTCTTGGACACTTAATTAACTGTTTTAGTAGAAATAAGAGAGTCATAGTATGCATTTCAAAACAAGAAATCTGCATTAAATAATATTTTACATTTATTATTTTTTTTATTAAAATTTATTTTGGAATATTTGGAAAAAACTTTTGTTATATCTAATATTATTTTTCAATTTTATTTTGTGGTGATGCGTAGATCTTAATGACCTTTATCTTTTGTGTTCACAGTCTTAAGTGGGAGATTGTTATTTTTTTTTTATAATCGAATTGAAATGTTAATTGTATAAATATAAATTTTTATTACCAATCAGTGTTAAGTAGATGTTGTGTTGTTTATTTTTGTTTTATTTTTATAACCCAAATATATTAAAAATAAACTAATCAGTTTACTGTTGTTTTTTATTATTGTTGCTTAGTACTTTTCCCACATATTATTTACACAAGATGTTCTCAAATCGTGTACACAAAAGACATAATGAAGAAGTAAAACACAACTTGAAAAAAATTTGTAAAATTCTCATTTTTTAAAAACAGCTTTTATCGATTTTAAAATTTAAAATGTCATATTGGCTTTTCAAAAAGAAAAATTACGTATTTCTTGCATTATACAATCATTTTTTATTTTGGAACATCCTGTAGAATATTTTGAAATTAAATATTTACAAATATTGTTTTTAAAATGAGCTGAAAATTTTATAAATACATCTTTTGGAAAATAAAGTTTTTTTTGTACATTATATCTTTTGATCTAGGGACACCCTGTATGCAGATATGGTTCAAATGCATTCAGCCATTGCCGGAAATGTAGGGGAGAGTGGTACACAATGAAACATGATACACAATGATGCACCGTATCATACTCATTCAAATCGAGCGCTGCGCTACAAAGTTCTGAGCTCCCTCGCATGAACTTCTCGGTTGCTCGGTTTGGCAATCCAACTTCAAAATTTCAGTTCATTCGAAGTTTGCCTACTATGATTTGGAGTGGCTTTGATTAAATCGTGCAAGGTGGTACACAATGAATCGTTGTCAAGTGGTACACATTGATACATGTATCATTGTGTACCACATGGATCAAAGTGTACCACTGCCACCTTAACTAGCACAAGCAGTCTGGTTTGCGCTTATAATAATGGGTCTGGAAGTTGTCTGTCTTATTAATGGCCAGTTTATTTACAATTTATTGCATTTTACACTTTAAAATAAAGCACGGGAACCCGGAATTTCCATTTAGAATTATATTTGTCCATAGTGTGAAGTGTTAAAAAACCATAAATGTAAGGTTAACTTCGCCCTTAATAAAGACATTATTATTATAGGTGTCCTACGTTATGATACGAAAGAAGAAAGAAAGAACCAGAGCCATATTTACACCAGAAGCTGTGGCGGCTGCTGTAGGTAAAGTGCGAAATAAGGGCACATCACTTAGACAAGCTGCGGACATGTTTAATGTCAAGTTTTCCACAGTGAGAAGATATGTTATAAAACAGAGAGAAAACCCAAATGCTCAAATGCAACCAAACTATGCTGTTAGATCTATTTTTACCCCAGAACAGGAGGACTCATTGTGTAATTATGCTAAGACCTGCAGTGAAATGGACTCAACACCACAAAATTCAGGCAATTGGCTTATGAAATGGCATCTCGGAATAATTTGAAAATGCCAGAGTGTTGGAATATCAACAAATGCGCCAGTAAAGATTGACTAAGAGCGTTTATTAAGAGGTCAAAATGCTTAAGTATTAGGAAACCTGAAGCTTGCTCACTATCGCGCCTTACTTCCTTTAATAGACACAATGTTGATTTATTTTTCTAGTTTGGAAGCTGTTTATAAAAAATATCCTTCTGCTGTTAAAGAGCTCTGAATCTATAATTTAGATGAGACTAGCACAACAACAGTACAGCAGAAGGTGATTGCGAAAAAGGGAGTAAAGCAGTTGAACCAGTGTTCTAGTGCTGAAAGGGGTACACTGCAACAACAGTTGCTATTATTCGTGCCGATGGAACATTTCTGCCACCTGTAATGGTGTTTCCGCGCGAAAAGTTGAAACAAATTATGCTGCAGTTGACGGCATCTGAAAAAACACAAAAAAGATTTTTTATCGCTTACTCCTCTGTTTCAATTTTTTTAAATTAATTTATTCTGTTGGTATATTATTGAAAATATTGTCATTATTAATTATTTTATTTTTCAGGTTTCTATTGAAAATGAAAACCTTGATCCCCCGGATCAACAATCTCAAAGCAATGATAATACCCAGCCCGTAAATGTAACACCCTCAACGAACTCTCAACAAACACTGAGACGCCGAAAAATTCCTCCGGAGTTGCGCGAAGCAGAAAACCAAATGAAGGAAGCATTTACAATGCTGAAAAATGTTGTGTCCAAAAACGACAATGAGAAAGAAGATGAATGCGACCTATACGGTAAAATTCTTGCGAAAAAATTACGAAAATTATCGGAACTTGAACGAGAATTTCTTATGGATGATATTGATGGAATGGTCCTCAGGGCAATGCGGTCTCATCTTTCTGTTTCCACGCCATCCTACTTATCTACAGAACCGTCGAATTCGCCAGTTTCTTCATCGTTTTCTCGAGCTACATCTGCCAATACTGATTATACCGCCTATACTTCACCACACATGTGAAACGAAAATACACAGGATCCAACGTACCAACAATGTAGTAATTCAGGAGTTTCTGATACTATCAGCCAAGCATTACTCATGACATTTGGACATACCAACACAACTTTGTAAACTGCTCATGCTATCTGACGTTATGTAAATTTATTAAAAATTGTAAAATATATTACAATTTTGCTTAAATAGAAAAGTTTCTAGCATGCAATATGATTATTTAAGTGTTATCCATTTACCTTGATTTCATCTTTCAAAACTTGATTCAGCGCTGCACAGGCCTCTGGAACAAATCGAAATATTATGTCGCTGGAAACTTTAAATAAATAATGTAGACTCTTGAAACTGTCGCCTGTAGCTAAATATCTCAAAGTAATTGCAAGACGTATTTTAGGAGTTATTGCCTCTCTCATTGAAGTATCTCTTTTGGAAATCATTGGTGAGATTTGACTTAAAATATACTCAAAATCCGCCAGAGACATTCGGGTAAAATTTTCAAATTCACCACCAGGTTCCTTCAGCAATTCGCCCAACTGAGTTTCTATGTGTTCCCTATACACATCAAAATCCAAATGAAACAAAAATTCAAATAAACTTCAATAATCTTACATACCTTGTGCTATTTCGATTGATTGTTTTCATCCACCACCTTCTTTTTTTCCACGGCTTTTCGATTTTTAAAGTCGAAATAACATGTACATATTTATAGTAACAATACGCAGCATATGCTGTAGTTGCACAAATTTCAACGTTCTTCATGTTCGGTAATGTCTCGGGCGAGTCTACACGGACGCAACAAGAGAGCCGACACAAGGTTTATTCGCGAGAGTATTCACGGTGCACTCGGGTTTCGCGTCTCGGGGCGTCTCGCCTCGAAAGGTCTCGCGCTCGGGTAGCCTCGCGAGCGTGTACTGGTACCATTATAAGTGTGGCTTTGTGTCTCACAGTAGTTGTGTTTCTCTTTTGAACAACATTGTAGTTATCGACGACAAGACAATTAATTGCTGTGAAATTAAAACCTATATTGACAAAAATGTTGGCCTTGACCTGTCCTTTAAAGATGCAGTTAATACTCATGATGTGGACAAACTGGAAATAGCTTATCTAAAGTAACTGTTGCTTGAGAAAGACGTTATCATTCGTAATCAACAACAAACCATTACCATACTCCAAGATCAGGTATCATTAATTAATAAATTAAATGACTCTAGAAAGAAAATGGTGTTGCTCGACCTGCTCCTTACTACAGTCGTCGGACTACCGATTATGAGTTGCGATATCATTCTTACGATTTAGAAACGCATGCTTTGCTTGAGGCCGTAGAGCATTATCGAGTATTCCTGTATGGCGTACACTTTATAGTATATACCGATTGTAATTCGGTGCGCGCGACTGCTCTGAAAAAAAGCGTAGCGCGTTAGTGGATTAAACTACAGGACTATGAATTTACAATCGAATATAGGCCAGGAAAAAAATGGCTCATGTGGACTATTTAAGTCGAAATCCCCTAAGCGATGAGTGTGTTTTAAAAGTGCGCGCTTTGAAAACTTTAAACATAAACAAAATATCGAACGTACAAACACTACGAGAATTCCAAAACAATGTATGGAATAAGTGCATTTCAAAGATGCGGGAAGATTTATTCAGGCCCAAGATGGGTCAATGCCTAACGAAATACATAAAAAATTGTAGAGCATGTGTTGTAGGGAAATCACACACTGGTCGTCGATCAGGATTATGGCAATATGGCGAAAAACCTGATGATATATTAGACACATGACACATTGATCATGCGAGGCCTTTAGTGAAATCTAACGGATGCACCAAATTCTGGTAATAATCGATGCATTTTCAAAATTCTGTCGTTTACAACCAATACCAAAGAAGACGTCCGAAGATTCAATCCGTGCACTAGTGCCAGTTTTTAAAGAATTGGGGAAACCCAGACGTGTTATAGCCGACAGAGCAGCTACTTTCACTTCAAAGACATTCCGAAACTTTCTGAGGGAACATAATGTGCAGCTTCATCACATCGCAACTGGTGTGCCTCGTGGAAACGGTCAAGTCGAGCGTGTTATGAGAACAGTATTCAATTTGATGAGAGTCGAAAATGAAAATATTTGGGCGGTTGCATTACCTGCAATTGAGAATAATTTAAATTCAACAATTTATTCGGTAACTGATCATACGCCTTGGAACGAATCCGAGATTAAGTGCTACTCAGCAGTTTTTGGGAGATGCACCGTTATCCGATAGCTTTATTGACCCAGACAAGGCCATGGCAGAGGCTCGAGTTCGAATAACAAACAGTGCACAGAGTCGAGCTGGGAAATTCAACAAAACACGTTATTGTACTAGTTTGTTTATTGGAGATGTTGTGGCTGTTGAGGATTCCCAGCTGGCTGGCGGAGGAAAACTAACACCCAAATATAAAGGATCCTATACTATACGCAAGGTGCTTCCGAATGAAAGGAAAAGGGGACAGCGAACTACGGTAGACGCTCATGAACAATTAAGACGCTGGCCTTTTACCGAGTAAGGAAAATGGAAAATAAATAAAACATGGGTTAACTGTAAGTCTGTTTATCCTAATAAAACATACAGAGATTAAGGTTACAAGCATAATTTCTAAATGTCAGCTGATTAAAGGACGCGGGATGCAGCAAAGGTTAATGTTGTAGTAGAGTATTTGCTTAGGAATTTTTACAACCTCCGAAGTATAAACAGTTTTATTAGAACTCTCAACGTGAGTCAAAACAGATGATTGCTAAGCTAGGCGAAATGCGAGGTATGGCTGCATACACAGTCGCCTCCATAAATAATTGAAAATTTACGTCACTTGAAATATTAATGTTAGGTACTCAGTTCTGAGTAAAGCCGGCAACGGACAATGAGCTATACTATAATATAAGTATATTATATCTTACATATTACAAAAATATCGCTTCTCATTAGAAAGCACAGGACGCCGCGCACGACGCTATAATATTATATCTATATCCACGCGATATATTATGCGTCTGTAGAAATATGCTTTCCTAGCGATATTTTACAAAATATCTCACCCCCTCTTGCGTCTTGTCACCCGCAAGTGCCAACCAGTTCGTGTTTGTTTACGTTTAGTAACTTGGGCCTTTTCGAATTAAATATTTTGTTACTTATTTATATTTAAACAAATGGAACATTTCATAGAAAGCGTAAGAAAATATCCATGTTTATGGAAAGTGGATTCCGAGAACAAATGAGTTTTCTACTTCCACATTGTACAAATCGACAAAGAAGCACCAACGCTACCGATCTCCAAGATATACAAATAATAGATACTGATGAAACGGTTGAAAATACTCAAGCAGAAGAAGATTCCGAATTGACTACAGTAAATAATGAATTGCAGCAAACAATCTATAATATACCGCGAAATAAAAGAAAAAGTGATAAAATTATTGAATATTTGGAACAGGAGCAAAAAGAGGGATCAAAACTCGAAAGCAAGAGACTCATTTAGACAAGAATTACTAAGTAGGAAGCCAAAGGAAGATACGGCGTTGAAAAAGTTTTTTGATAGCATGTGTGACCAAACTAGTACTCTACCAGAGTATTTACAAGTAAAAGTTCAGCGACAGATTTTCAACACTGTAATGGAGGCCCGAGAAGCAAACGTGGAAAAGCAGCGTAAAACTCCAAATCCGATTTTTCCCACTGAGACCCAATACAGACAACATGGTTCATATTCGTCAAACTCAAGTGCTTCGGGTGTTACAAATTATGACTGCGTTCTCCAACTACTATCCTCTCTTCGACTCTATCACAAGATGCCTTATCTTCAAGTGACCAATACTCACAATACAGCAATATTGTCTCTCCAGTAACAAACGCAAACCAACCTGAAGATCTGCGAAGTTACTTAATTGATCACAACATACACTGATATGTAATTTTCATTTTATAATAAAGATCTACCTAAACTAGTTCCTTCTTTAAAATAATACGTGCCTATTTTAAAACTGATATACATACATACTTTATACAAATTTGTGTACCTACCTTAAAGTAACTGCTAGTCGCTCTAACGAACTAATGCTTTCTCGCATATTTGTATTTTTTTTCGTTATATCATCTCTTATTAAATCATGAAGTTCAAAAAATTTATTTCTGTCCATTCGAAAATAATTTGTGAATTTTTCGTCACTTAAGTCATTAAAAAGCGTAAATCCACCTCGTTCTTTTTGAAATTTGATATGATCAGACAACCAGTACCTTGGTTTTTCTTTTTGGTCAGTAGCAATCATCGCCAAAACATCATCACATGCAGCGTTTGATTCTTCTTCTGATGAGCTGTCAATGGTATCTAGCAATAGCATGTCATTAATAACATTATTTGCCATTTTGAAAACAATACCACATACACACAAACTATACATCAGCCCACTAAATATAAAAATTTAATATCCTAGTCCGCTGCACTTATAATATAATATTATATTATATCCCATTACAAAGCTATAATATATATTATATTATCGCTCATCGTCCGTTGCCGGCTTAAGATGCTTATGAACCAAAACGAAAACAACTACAAAAACATTATATGAAAGCTGATATTTGAATTATGATTGTAAACAGTTCCAGATCAGATGACTGATTGTTTGTATTAATGGTGTGTTGTACTGGTCAGTCGAATGTTTTGGTAGTATTATTTTGATGATTTCCACAGCGATTGCATGTCGATTGCATTAACGCTGCGCTGTGCTAAGAGAGTCTCATTGTTTTGGTTGCATGGCAAATAACAATCACACTTAGGCAGACTTAACTATTGGCCTAATTGATGACTGAAGGGTGGCAGTACCACCTGGTTTAAAAAAAGAGAGAAATAGAAAGAAAGAAAGGATAGTGGCAGGACCATTATACCTAAGACTCGTCACGTGTTAGCCACAGGTTAGCCGAGTCGGTTCTTAAGCGGGGCAGGCGGAAAACCAGCAGTTGAGGAGTAGATGCGTGGCCGCGAACATGTGAATAACTCTGCGTATAAAATATTAAGTAATAAAATAGTTCTGTTAATTTTCCGGCTCTTATTAGGGGTTAATCACCCTTAAAATTAAAATATATAATAAATTTCCTACGAATATTAAATCATTGAATTACAGCTGTTTTAAACGTAAAATAAAACATTTTATTTTAAGAAACTGTTTTGATTCGGTGGTTGAATACTTAGAGGCAACCCTGATTTTTTAAATTCATTGATTAAAAACCTTTCCATAGTATATTGATGTGGAATGCATTTAAGTATCTCTACTTGCATTTCTATTTGTGTTTATATGTTCATATATTTTTGTTTTGTAGTATTTAATCTGTAGTTGACTGAAAAATATTGCATATTTTTATAAAATTTTATATTTATTATTATCTGTAGATAATTATATTTTGACATGCTACACATGTACCTGACATGTATGTAACGTAGTCAAATAAAATGAGTATGAGTAATTCTATAAAATTAAAGGCAAATAAGAAACTTCTGCAGCAGCATCTGCAAAATAAAACTGGGAAAGTTATCACTAATCCGTCTGCTAGTCAAACACATGCTACCAATTTAGAAGGGTGTATTAGAATGCTCAAAAACGATCATGGTAAGTAGTAAATAATCTACGTTTTTATTTTCTTATTTAAAACTTGTGCTTTTTTCAGATGCCAATGTTGATGTTTTGAGAGATGCAGATAATGTTCTTAGAGGTTTATTTATTCAGACAAAATTAATGTAAGAAACATATACATATGAGGCATTTCCTGAACTCATGGCGTTTCACGCGACATTCAAACTTTTGTCATTTGGCTCACCTGTATATCTTATGTTAGTTGAAGATGAAAATGCTGATCGTGAAGTTGCAGATATGTGTATTTTGACCTCTGAAGATAAGGAGTGTTTTGTGGCTTATAAAAACATTCAAAGAAAGAAATCCCGCCTGGATTCGCACACAATCTATAATTACTGATAAAAATCTCACTGAAAGAGATATTTTAAAAACACAATTTCCACTTGCAAATGCTATTCTATGCATTTCCCCACACGTTGAGGACTTTCAGAAGAGAAATAACTACATAAGAAAATAGGTATAACAAATAATCAAAAAGTGCTTTGCTTATATTTGCTACAACAAATGGTTTATGCTACAAATGATACTAAATTCTTAAGGTACTATTCTACGTTTATTGAAGTTGCCCCAGCTAGTATAAAAAAGTATTGTGAGGATAACTGGCATAATATAAGAAACGAATGGAATATAAATATAAAATACATGAAAGGTAATTTTCTAAATACAATATAATAGGATGGAATGTATCAATTCGAAATTAAAGGATGTATTAACAGTCTTAAGGATTTTATGATTAGTTTTCTCGCTATCATTAAAGCTTTGGAAGCCAAGAGAGATCACGATGCAATCTATCAAATTCAAAAAAGACCCACGCATTCATTTGCCAAAGATAGCGACTAAATAAAATATATAAATTATCTAACAAAAAATGCAGGGAAAGGGATTTTAAAACAGATTGAGAAATCCAAGAAAGTTACCCTTGAAAAGAAAAATGAAGGGTATTTATCAAAAGACAAAAGTGTTGTAGCAAGTAAAAACCAATGCAGTTGTATTTTTTTTCCATCTCTATGGATCTACCATGTGCACACATCTTTGCCATAAGAAATATTGAAAATATCGCATATTTTGATAGACCCTTCGTTAAAGAAAGGTGGACTATGAAGTATTTCGCGAAGAATTCTTTCAACAATAAACACCGAAAATAATACTGACAACAAGACACCTAATGTGTCATTAATCAACACATTGCCAAATATTACATTAAGGACACATGGACAGAAACAACAAAAGCAGCATTAAAAGTTACCGACTTATTGGCAGATTCCTATGCCCAAAGATCAGGACTCGAATATGAAAAAAGAATGCGATTGTTAAAAAACATAGGAAAATCAACGTAGATGTAAAATTGACATATATAAATAAAGATGAAGATGAGTATGTAGCAAGTCATGATACTCTGGAATACAACGATTGATTGTATTTTTCAGTTTGATTAAAATATTTAACAGTAATTTATTTTTATTCGTAGGTGAATTTGGGCAAGCGCAAGAGTTTGAAATACAAGAACCTACAGATACTGATTTTCCAGAACGCACTACTGATCATGTTAATGGAGCAAGTTTTATTTCCCAAACACAAGAGTGTGAAAATAATGGTTTGTTAATTGATTCATTATGCGGTTACCAGAAAATGCAGCAGATCATTTTATGACAAATTTTAGCACATGAGTTTGAGACCCACGATATTTTAGATAACACAGTAGTTCCTACAAAAATGCACATAGATGACATAAACAAAGGCGCTAAATTATGATATTAGGTTTATTTATTCTTAATAAATATTTGTTTAGATCAACCAAAACATTATGTGACCTATAAAGACCAAGTGCCAGAAAATTGATCAGAAATAACTTTAGAGAATAGATAAACAGAAAACTGATGACAGCAAATATATAGGTGAGAGCTTATATTTATACAGTAATGTCGACTTAATTTTAAATTGCTAGTTGTAGATGAAGTAGAATTTTACAAAGGAATTGACAACATCCAAATACCTTGTAACGGTTTAAAAGCAATATTGTTAAGCGGTTGGTTTTTAAATCTAATCGCGGGGAAATATTCTACTTCGCGGGCTAGTTAAATTACTAGAGGACGATATCAGCAATGTGAATTTACCCTAAGTGTATATCTGGTTGCGGATTGTACCGAAGTCGAGCAGTCTCAGTTGCCGAGGAACTTGTTTTTTCTCTAGGACGGATAACGTTTTTGGTTGAGCAAAAAGGTATGGTGACAAGTGTTGGGTTCGTATTGAATTTGTTTATATTTATAAACATCCGTGAGGGGATTTATAATACGTACCTAAAAGTTAATAATTTTCAATTGATGATGTGTGTAAGTCTCTGGATTGGAGAAGATATTTATTTGTTGGAAGATTGAAAATTTCCGCTTTCGGGATTTATTGTCACCATCGCTCTATGATAAGTTATTTAGCAATTTATATTTGGAAATCAAACCCTTTTGGCTAAGAGGTAAAGTATGCAGGTATGTTATTAATCATCATCTCTAATTTTCTCGTACTATTTGTAGGGTTTTCGTTACCGGTTATAGTTTAAATTAGTTCATGGTTTAAATTTTACTACAAGGGGAAAATACGTCTGCTTGGTGCACTGTGATTGTATCCTGTTGGGTCGGGAGTCAGTAGTTGGAAATTCAGTAGCAGAAAATATATTTTCCAAGGGGATTCAGGCCTCAAGTAGGAGATTCTAATTCGGCGATTCAAGGAGCCTCGCCAAACAGATAAGCCTTACAAGTTACTCTGATTTTACGTAAAATTGCTTTGATATTTGTTATCTTAAATATTTAAGAAAATCGAGGTAAATTTCATTTAATGTCACCTGAAATTTAATGTGCTGAGTTCTAGAATTTGCGTATATTAGATATCATATGGTATTTATTTGTATAGATGTGCTGCTTTGAAAATGTGCAGTTTGCAGTTGCCTTATTTTATTAGCACATGTTAATTAAATTTGCTTATTGCTAGAACTCGCTAAATTGTGTTTGATGCGCTGCGAAATCATATGTACATACCTTATTATAACACCGATACTATTAACATTATTAACATTATATTTGTTGATTAACCTGTCAACCGTACGTGATCACGTTTGGGTATAATCCATATGTTTTATATATAACTTTTGCTATTTTAATTATTGTGCATTTTGATATTAGTTTTCATATACACTGCTGGCACAAATTAATGATACATTTTCTCGATTTATTTTGTAAGTTAACTTTTCTATTAAATTAAGTATTAGACTTTACTTGCGGCTATTATTTAGTGTGGCGTGAGTGCTTCCTGACCCTTTTTTTAGGGTTATTCCTACAATAATTGAACATTCTAGTATTATTTAATTGTATTTTCGTAGTTTCGTAATTTCAGGGGAATACCTTCTAGAGAGCAGTATATTATATAGCCAGGCTAAATTACGTGGCGCCTACATTTTTTTTATTACCTAAGTATAGCTGAGGCACTGGTAGTCAGCCGGTTATTGTAGGAAGAGATTCCTTTTGTTATTCTGGGTATTTATATAGCGATTTACAAAACGAACCTGATATAAAAGTGAGTTACCAAACGACCCTGAGATCATAAGTTCAAGAAATCGTCACAACCTAAAAAACATAAAGAAAGGGATATACCTAAAGGAGTTGATCTTACCGTAATAGGGGTACCTAAGCAAAAAAACAAAACAAAACATGGTAACAGAATTTTAAAAGTTACGTTCCTTTGAGAAGCAAAGAATTATGTTAGGATGTTTAATTGATCAGGAGAAAATAGAAGAAATCGCAAGAGATGGGTACATTAATTGAAAGATTCTTGATTTAAGACTAATCAGGTATTTAAAGTAATAAAAAATTTAATAATGGATATATTTATTACTGATTATTTCAAATGTTTTTTTTCAAGATGACGTATGGAATTGTGTGCAAGAAACTGTGGAAAGAACAAAAAATAGAAATATATGGTTGTGTAAAATGTGCTATGACGAAATTAATAGCCATCCCAGCATTATGTGCTACTAATGTACAAATAATGTATAGATTTCAAAATATATTCGGGGGTAAGTGCATAAATACAAGAAAGCATGAGTTTATTTTCATCTTTTGAGAAAGAGCCCAATGACTTCAAAGGAGGGCTCTTTTGCCAAAAAATGAAAATAATCAATTGCCTTTTTCAAGACAATAACACGTTTAAATGCACAGCTATCTGATTATTTTCATGCACGAATGCAAATTATGTAAATATTTCCTGAATTTTTAATTGTCCAAAATGACATTCAATGTCAAATCCGACAAAATAAACCTGAAAAAAATTATCGATTCCTACTGACATTATCATATGTAATATCCTTATAGTGCTTGAATTGTCGAATCAATTAAGATTTTTTTTATTAATAATGAGAAAATGTCCTATCTTGAAGAACTGCATTTTACTCATTACCTAATTCTTTTCATAAGCCTCTAGAACGCAGACATAATTCTTCTTTTGGTTTTTCACAAATAAATTATTTCTCACTTTGAGAGGTAAAAAATCAGACGTCAAAAATAGTATATTGTTTTATATGGAGTAAAAGTGACGCATTTTTGTGTTGGGGATGTATACAGCCCAAAGACAAAAATCACTTTAACTCCACAAAGAATGCTATTCTTTCTTCAAACGGCGGATATGAATTAATAAATAGGTATTGTTTTGAAAAAATGTTATCGCAACCCTAGGATTAAACATATTTTTAATCTTGGGAATTAAAAGTACTTTTTACTGCAGCTCACAATTTTAATACTGGTATTAAAAGTACTTTTTATATTAGTAAGAAAAACATAATTTTTTGTGATAGGGTAAATGCACCAGTGAGTGAACACTCCCCAGTGAATGAATACTTAAACGGTTTTCGTTTTATATTAAGAGTTTAAGCTGCGCTATTTAGCATGTCAGTACGTTAATTGCTTCCTTCACTATTTCAAAATTCTTTTCTCATATTGGTTTAATTTTATCACGTTATCGCTACATTCTATAATGGCCGAAAATAAGTGTGTGATGTGAGGAGGCTTCGTCAATCAATAACTTTGTTACGACTTATTTCATTTTGTAATGAAAGCGACGGGCAATATGTGCATATTTTAGAGCTAAAATCATATTTTTAAATTTAAAAAATTACTATCAAATCCAAATTCATAAAATTTTCAAAAAATTAATCTTTAAATAAATTTATTGTAATCCATCTCTTCTTTTTTATATACACTACACCTTGATCTGATTTATTTTATTAAAGGTAAGTGTACCCTACACGTTATACTTTTGCACTGTTTTTTCTTAAACATCTAAAGTTTAGAGACTATTATTGTTTCATTTTCAACAATAGGCTTAACTATTAAATATTCTCTATGTAAAAGGGATTATAAATAAAAATAATATATATTTTTATCGCGTTAATTCACTGGACACAAGTTTTTGCACTTATATTACCATTTTTAAATGCCGCTCCAGTAAATGAACGGCGTATATTTGCGTCTATTTTCAGAGTTCATTTACTGGAATTATGGACTCAGTAAATGAACATTATTACATTTATATTTGCTAGGTACCTAGGTAGTTAGGTAATTATGATTATGTAATTGATGTCTTGCGTTATTTTCAGAAATGGCGGGTGAAAAACAATACATTAGATTTAAATATTCTGAGGAACAACTAATAGCAGCTTTAAACGACGTAAGGGATGGTATACTCAGTCAGAATGCGGCATCTAAAAAGTATGGAATACCTAAGGGGACTTTAAATAATAAACTTAGGAATCTAGTTCCTATAGAACGAAAAATTGGTCCCAGCCCTATATTAACTAAAAAGAGAAAGAGCAGTTACTAAGTGAATGGATAATTGGAAAGGCCAAAGTGAAGGTAAAATTCAAAACATTAAACAGTTGACATCCAGATATCAAAGAGCGAAAAAGAAGCACAAATAAATTGAAAAAAGAAAGCCCGAGGACTACAGTAAATAAGATGATTAGAGGTGGTGCATCACATGTAAAAAACAGCTATTTGGTGAAGTCATGAAAAGGCAGTTATTTGAGAATTACGGAAAATGAAGAGTCATATGGAAAAACAAGTATTTGCTAACGTTGTCTTTGGGGATACTGTCGAGAAATATAAAGTTTTATCAAAAGAAAACATTTTAACCCCAAAAAAGGAACGAGTAGTGAGAAATGAGACTGATTCATTGAAGGTACAACGAAAAGAGAGATCGAATAAAACTTCGTACGAAACAAAGAAAAAGATTGTATCGTTTTTGGAACAGGATGATAATAGTCGCATATGTTCAGGAAAAAAGGAAACAAAAACTAAAAACAAACAGAAGAAGCAAAGGAGGTATTTACTGAACTCTACGAAAACATTGCATGAAAAATATAACAAGGAAAATGATAGCGTCTCTTACACTACATTTTGCAACTGTCGACTTTTTTGGATACTCAAACCAAATATATAGCAATGTAACACATGCTTATGCTATAATTTTAATAAACATTAAATTATAAATGTGGCAAACGCAAATCACTTTTTGGAGACAATATGTTGTGATAAATACAATGAAACATGTGTAGGCCGGGAATGTGAAAGATGCAAGCACCTGACAATGAATTATGAATAATTTTATAATAATATGAAAATGGCTTATATGCAGTGGAAAAACGTAATTGAAGAGATATTCCTGAAAAAAATAAAAACATACAAACCTGTAAAAAAGTATCAAAAGTCACTTACAGGCAGAATCCATATGATTTTATAATGAAATTTGAAAATCTCATTCCTAAATTCTTAGGGTATCATAGAAATATCATTCAATAGAAATTGAAGAAATTAATTATTCCAGTGCAAATTGTGCCCCACCCACGCCTTCAAGCAGTCAAGAAACAAATCTAGAAATTCCCAAAGCAAAATTTAAAAACCAGGTCGAGACAGAGACCCCCGCTGACGACAAGTGCAAAAAGGATACACCGACATATTCACCAAGGGAGACAAATACAAGAGCTAAATTGTCCCTTCGCACGGAGTCTTACAACACACCACAGGCCGTCGCCCTTGGCGCCGTTTCCAGCAGAACCGCTACAAAAGTTCCAGATGTCAAACAAACCCGAAGCAAAGGCAATAAAAGATAATATTCTCTAACCCATATGACCGTCGACACAATATAGAAAACGGACCACTAGAAGAAACAAACAAAATAACAGTATGTTCTATCCTTTATTATTTTAATTATTGTATTTACTCATTAGCCGCCGTACTAAGTATATCTAAATTCCTCAACTTACTTTAATTCTAATATAAATTATTTATATCACATATACTGTTATTTTAAAACTTATGTAATTTGTAATTAATTCAATATATTTAAGGAAAAATGGATACGTATATAAGAGATTTTAAAATACCTTGCATTGAAACCAAAATAGCAGAAAACATATTAGATTGCAAAGAAATTATAAAAAATAGATCAAAGACAAATTTTACAATAATGCACAACAATATAAGAAGTATTGCAAAAAATTTCGAGGAACTAAATGTCCTAATCGACAGTTTTAATTATTGTTTTGATTGCTTGATACTAACAGAAACCTTTAAATTGTACAATTTAGATATCTTTAATATACCAGGTTACGATTTGTTATACAATCAGGGAGATATTAATAAGAATGATGGTGTCATTATATATATCAAAAATGATTTAAATTACACATATGAAATAATTAGTATAGGAGATATTAAAGCCATTAAATTAAAATTGATAATTGACAACAAAATAATACAAATGGTTGCACTATATAGATCGCCTTCCTCATGTCCTCTGGTATTCAATCACCATCTTGAACAATTTCTAAAAAATACAAAAGAAAAATGTGATATTAGCTTGTTAGTCGGAGATATAAATATAAACATTTTTGATAATAATAATGACTATTGTCAGCAATATATAAACCTGCTGAGTGAATATGGGTATGTATCGGCCATAAATAAATTTACTAGGGTTCAAGGAGATACAAAATCATGTATTGATCACATATTTATAAAAACGGATAATTCTCTAGATCTCTTTACTCCTGTCATTTTAGAAACGCAGATAACTGACCACTATCCAGTATTATTAAAATATTCTCCAGTGGCATCTAACACAAAACATAATAATAATGTTAATAATCATAAAACAGAGTTTAAAAATTACATCAACTACAACAAACTAAAAAATGTATTAAACTTTGAAGAATACTGTGATGTATACGATGCAGATAATATAAATAATGCAGTTGACCTGTTTATTGATAAAATAAAATTACACATAAGTAACTGTACAAATAAAATAAGAATGAAAAGAAACGAAATTAAACGAAATAACTGGATTACTGATGGCTTAATAAAGTCGATAAATAAGAAAAATGAAATGCATAAAAAATTAAAAAACAATCCTGAAAATAATATTCTTTTAAATCAATATAGAACTTACAGAAATAAATTAAATGACTTAATAAAAAGAACTAAAACAAACTATTATAAGAACTTAATCACCGAAATTAATAACTGCCCCTCGAAAATGTGGCAATGCCTGAAAGATATACAGGGTCAAAAGAATAATGTAAATATCAAAAGCATAAAAAACTTAAATGGAGAAATTATTTTAAATAAAAATGAAATTACAAATCATTATAACACATTTTTCAGTGAAATAGGTAAAAACTTGGCAAAGAAAATTAAACAAAAAAAATGCCAAGATCCACCTAAATTCCGTCTGGCTAATTCATTTGTAGTCACATATACCGATGTGCAAGAAGTAAAAAAAATTATTAGTGAACTTAAACTAAAGAAAGCTCCAGGAGTTGATACGCTCAAGGCTGAAACCTTGAAAGAAATTTCTGACTACATTGTAGAACCTCTGACATACTTAATAAATAAATCACTAGAATGCGGTATATTTCCAGATGCCTTCAAAGTAGCTATGATTAAACCAATCTATAAATCAGGGAATAAACAAGATATAACAAATTATAGACCATTATATCTAACCTCGGTAAAATATACGAGAAAATACTTAAAATTAGAATATGCTCCTTTTTGAAAAAATATAAAATTATGTCGGACAAACAATACGGATTTATGGAGGGTAGATCAACGAATGATGCAATAGCAGATTTAACTAGTAAAATATATAACGCTCTGGACTCTGCCGAGCCGTCACTATGTGTTTTCGTTGATCTAGCCAAAGCCTTCGACACAGTTAGTCATCCGGATTTACTAGATACTCTGGAAAACATTGGATTTAGAGGAATGTTCCATAATTTGTTAAAGAGCTACCTAACAAATCGAAAACAGTTTGTCAACCTAGATAACTTTAATAGCGACATAAAAGATATATGTTATGGAGTTCCACAAGGTACAGTGCTGGGACCAATTTTATTTTGTATCTATGTCAACGACTTATTTCAAATTCCAATTGATGCTGAAATAATAAGCTATGCTGATGATACGGCTATTTTCTTTAAAGATAGTTCATGGGAATCGTTAAAACTTAAAGTTGAGAGGGATTTCAAAACGATAGTAAATTTCCTTAATAGTAAAATATTAACAATAAATTTTGATAAGACGCATTACTTACCGTTTTCGAGTTATACCAATGGACTTCCAAAGTACAATTTAATTAGTATAGAGCAAGGAGACTCTAAAATAGCAATAGCATCGGTCAAATCAATAAAATATCTAGGCATCACCATTGACTGTCACCTAAAGTGGGATATACATGTAAATAACATAGTCAAAAAATTAAGAAGTCTACTACCAAAATTCAAATATTTTAAGCAAATTTTTGATGAAAAACATCTAAAAATAATGTATCACGCATTGGCGGAATCGCACATTACTTACGGAATTATAGGGTGGGGGGGTGTAACAAATTGTTATCTGAAAAACTTAGAGACCGTACAAAAGTGGCTATTAAAAGTTATGTACGACAAGGAATACGACTATCCATCCAACGATCTGTACTTAGACAGTCGCGTTCTTGATCCCAGGCAACTTTACTGTGAAAAGATTTTAATCGAAATTCACAAAACTAAAAAAGATATGAGAAAAAAGGATCATAAATATGAAATAAGAAATAAAGAAAAATTAATATATGTGCCAAAAATGTACAAAACCATCGGTCAAAGATGTTACCGATACATTGGAGCAAAAACATATAATTTATTACCTGATTGTATAACAAATATCAATTCACTTACCTCATTCAAAAAAAAAGTCAAAGAGTGGATAAATCACCAACCGAGATTAACCAGTTAGTTGACTTCAAAAACAACTAACAATAGTTAAAATCGCAATAGAACTTGAAATACTCATCAGAAGTCGTATTTATTCATCTCAGATTACATTTAGATTCTATCTATATCTTAGAAGATACCATTCTTAGAATATTGCTCATTCATTAATTAAAATATCTTAGATAATAAATCATTTATTAAAATCTCTTAAATAATAACTTAGTTAATACTATTAATTATCTTTACTTACCTTTAGTCTTGAAAAATATATATTGTTGTGACAACAAGTTAGTCACATCCCAAGGAATTGTACAGATTGTTAAAAAATTTGATTTCACAGAGAAAACTGAAAAATCCACTACAAAATGGCCAAATTAAATTATAAAAACCTATGCGTTAGATGTAAAACTTTATTGAAATCTTTGAGCAATAACAGCATGATATTTTAAACTGGATAACAAACCTAAGTTCTAATGAAACACAACCAAAAGTATTAAATTATTGTGAATGAAACGTAAAAGGTCAAATGACCAAAATAATATTTAAATGTATCATACCCGAATATTTTGTATAACATAATATGTACAGGACTTTAAAAATGGTTTAATATCTATTAAGCTACGTCACCATGAACTATAACATGTAGATATAAGTAAGAACTTGACCCATGGTCAACATAAGCAGCATAGTAGTGAGAAATATAGATGAAAATTAACAAAAATCTATATAAATGTGAAATAAAAACATTATCTGTAGTGAAATTTTCAATAAGTACTCATGAGTGAGCTATAAACACTAAAAGACTTGATAAACGCATATCCAAAATCATGGATACAAAAAACATTATTAGTAAGAACGGTAGACTCCACCGCAGAAGTGAAAAGTGATAAAAACTGTAGAATTTCACATCGTATTGACTTTAAAGTAATGAATATGGTAGATACTTACTATATTTCACTAAAGAACGTGAAAGTTCTAGAATACCTGGACTATTAGAGGTCTCAAGATCCATTAATTAAAATAAGGGTGCATAACCTTACATATTTCAGACTGTATCTCACAAAAGAGAAAATTTATGTTGATAAAACACAGACATGGTGTTGAAGGGAACTTTTCCCAGTAGTTTTCATAAGTTGTATGTTAAAATTTCATCAAGGTAGATAAGTTGTAAGCCAATCAAGAAAACCAATGACAGTTTGCGGTACCCTAAAAAGGCAAAAAATGCTTTGGTCATTATTTTGATGTAAAATATAGTAGGATAAGTGTTATTAGTATAGAATTGTTCAGAGAGGATTGCTAATCAATTTACATAATAGTTATATTAGTATAAGATAGTTTTTAGTTGAATATTTGTAAAAATAGTTGGTAATAGAAAAATTTTAAATATTGACAAAAACATATAGTATGGCATATCAGAAAACGCAGAATAAGCTCTAGTAAATGAATATGAAATCAGTTTTATCATTTTCAATCCACAAAAAGAATTATATTAAAATAAAGTTTTTCATAATAAAATGACAGAAGTCAAGTAGTCTGTTTTGTAATATAAATGTCAAACTAGGCTTGTGTGGGCCAATAGAATTCCACAAATTCAAATTTAGTATGTTGAAAGTATCGAAGGCGTAAGCACGCTAAATTTAAGAGGAAAAAAATAACCTCACTTTTATAAAAATAAAATATAAAGTATGTTTTTGGTATTGAAGGCGTAAGCACGCTAAATTTAAGAGGAAAAATAACCTCACTTTTATAAAAATAAAATAAATAATGAAACCAGCATACTTACTCACATTAATAAATAAACCAGGCTGAAGATAAATTTAAAATATTTGATATCCAAGTGGATAAATGCATGCTGAACAAGCAAAAGTTCCGTTCCTGAAAGAAATCATAATTTAAAATAAAATTTCTATAACCAAATATATCAACAAGTTTTGTTTATGAATGAGAAGAAGTAATTTAAAAGGTAATAATTTGTGCAACGCATATTTTGAAGTGCAAGTAATCAGGTAAATACTTACCTAGATTTAATAATAAATCCAGTGATATTTTAAACAAAGTGAATTTCATCGAAACGCCAAGAGCTCCGTCAAAACAGTGCTGCCAGCGACATAAAGGAAGCGATAGTTTGAAAGCTTAGTGTGCGCACGCAGAAGTATAAGGAACACCGATCGATAGACTCAAGGTAACATCTAAATAATCAAACAAATAAAACCCTAGGTAATTGAAATCATACATATGATTATTTTTCGACTAAATAAAGGCCAATTTGTAATTTTATTTTAGTGTTAAGTTTAAACATTATCCAAATTTTACACTCTTTTGTCACATTTCATGTTTATCTTTAAATTGATTAGCTTATTAAAATTTTGTATAAAACCAGTGGTTGTGTTTTTCATTGGAACCTACAGTTTGCATGCTGAGGAGAAAGAAACGTGCAATTTTGAGCAATTGAATCCACTCTTGGCCCTGAAAGAGTTAATAATCTCATGTTATAAATTATACTGTTTATAAAAAGAAATAAAATCGGTTTGGCAACAAACCTGGCGCTCAACTAAATTCAAATTTTGTATATAAAAAAAATAATATTATAAAAAAATAAAACAGTATAATATATGTATATATGTGTGTATATATATGTATACATGTATGTATATGTATGTACATATATATGTATATAAATTGCTATGTAATGTCGTAATATGCACATATTATATTGTTATTATCGATTAATAAGTATTAGTTATACCCACGAAAAAGGTTTTACCTGCTGTGGGTCCCTCTAATGTTTATTTCAATCAGTAAGTTTTAATTGTAAAATCACTTGTTCTGTATTATTTATTCAAATAAACATTATATTATTATTATTATTATCAATATGCTGCCTTTAAGAAATGTAAAGAATATTCGACAGAAAAGGATGTTTACTCATGTCGATTTTAGTGAGAATTATGCTGCGAAATATAGTTCAGAAGTGCAAGCTTTCCATTTTGGTGGATCAAGAACTCAAATTTGGTTACACACCACTGTTGTACAGTGGAAAGGCGAAAATAATATAAATACGCAAAGTTCATGTACAATGTCAGAAATACTGGACCATGCCGTCTACGCCATCTTCAGCCTATATTTGATTGGATTTCTTCAAAGTTGAAATCCGTTACATACCTACATTTTCTATTAGTGATGGATCAGTCACTTAATACAGAAACAAATATATGTTCTATATTCTCACAAACAAAATTAATTTTTTTATATGGACTTCTCGGGCTTCTGATGGAGTTGAAGCCGTTTGTAAACGCACAGCCGATAGACTTGTTCCCGAGGGGCAAGACAAAATTGACATAAAAACGCTTCAAAAAGCCTTGGATGAAAACTGCCTTAAAGTCAAAATATTCACAATTAGCGAAGAAGATTTTGAACACGCTCAGATAAAACTAATCGGAAGCCCCCTGCTTTCCAGCCATTATAAAAGTTCACCAGGTGGTTGGCATCAAGGATACATTCATACTGAAAATGAAATCTGTAAGCTGCTTTTGTGACAACATGTTTGAATGCAATCGTTATTTGATGGACTCTGAACTATGTGGAGGAGTATACAAACGATAAAAATGATATCAACCACATTTATACAAGTTCGGGGTCAGAGTTAGAACATGGTTCTGAAACTCCTGAAGATGTCATTATGGCTGGTCCATCTAGTACAAGGATGGAGAAAATAAGTAACAGGGACAAAAATACGATTTACCGTAATGGTGACTATGTTCTCGTCAAATTTAAATAAAAAATAACAAAATTTTTAGGTATGCGGGTATGTGTATGGGTGAAGTGGATGAAACAAATGGAGATCTTTTCAAGTAACATTTTTAAAACTTTGTAGTAATGATGGCAAAGTATTCAAAATATTCAAAATTGATGAAGTAGTTTATGATGTACCACTTGAAGATATAGTGTTAAAACTACCCCAGCCATCATTGTGCGTTAAAGGAGAACGCGTGTTCTACAAATTCAAAAGAGCTATTGATGTTTTTGAGCAATGATTATTTAATATTCCTACATTTAACTTGACCTGTTGACTTAGATTACAAATCTTATTAGTTCTGTAATTCTTTTTGTAGTGTTTATTATGTTGTAGTTATAACTATTGTATTTCATTAACTGTACACTAATACACACATACCTACTGATTGACTGATTGAATTTAGATGTAGTTTGATTTTCTTGGAGAGAATTCTTCAGTATTGACATTTCTATATTCTAGACTGACACTTTGATATGTTGTAACATTGTTTAAATATACGTTGTAATATCTGTAAGATTAATATTTATCTATTTATTCCACTAGTTATTGATAATTAAAATAAAATATTTCATTATTACTAGTTTGAATCATTATCCTGCGAACATGTCATTAGCCTGAGGTAGAAAGTCATTTTCCTGTTCTTTTTGTCATTTTCATGTTTTATAACTTTGAAAATACCTCTATAAAATCCTCAAAAACTAGTGAAGTGTATGATATTCATCGTACTTTTGGTATCTTGGCTTCCCTTTGGAGAATTTTTCGCAAGCCCATATCTGCGTCCCAAAAATGTTGACAAAATAGTAATGGCAGCCATTTGCTTACATAACTTTCTTATGGATGAAAATGGTAAACAAAATTTAAACGAACGAACATATTATCCTCCTTATTTTGTTAACGTAGAATGTGATGGGGAAATCAGAGATGGAACATGGCCAGCTGCAAAAAGAAGGGATGGATTGCAGAATATCAGAAGGTCTACAGGTCATCGTGCTTTACAGATAGCATACAATCAGCGAGATATATTAACAGATTATTTTCTATCACCTGCGGGTAACATTAAGTACTTCTATAAATATTCCTGAAATTTTTCTTAGGACACATTGGCTAATAATAAACTGATTTCTATTTTCTCTAGCTACTTTTTAGATTATGATTTTTTGCTAAAACTGCAGTAAATTTGAATTACTTAAATTTAAACCAATTTACTTTAAAAAAATTCTACAATGTTTATGTTATTCCGTGTCATTAACATCATCCTGTATATCATATGTTGGTAAATGGTAGTAAACTTTTTGGATAATTTTTTTAGTGTGTAGAATAATGAGAATAAGAATAATCCTCAAATACTGCCTAAAAAGTTAAAAAACTACTTTTTTTGTCTTGACAAAGTTGATTAAAAATTGCATATTTTTCATATAAAAAAGTTTGGGTGTATGAGATGCCCCACTACCACTTCTTTCCTTTAGTTCCTGCAACCGCTTTTCCCGTGGAAACTTTTCTCGAAGTCCTGTCCACTTTACCTGACATTCTTCAACTGGAACAAAAAAAAATGTAACAGTATATTTTTATATATTAATATAGTGTAAACTTACTTGGCAAATTCAATATCTGTGCGATTTCTAGCCAGGAACTATCCCTTTTTATATTATGTTTAAAATCTCTTGAACTTTTATCATATGTGTGGATAATTTCTTACAACATCTATAAGTAGTGCATTAATTCCATTATTATTAGCATTGATCGATGTTTGAGGTGTTTGTTTAAATATTTAATCTTATATTTTCTTGTGCCTTTAACAAATATAAGATAACCTCAAAATACCACCAATACTGTCAACTATCAACCATGGCGAAATAAATCTACTTTATCCATCGATTTACTAAATTGTGAATGGTTGTGCATAGTGTGTATGTACACACAGAAAATTCGATATTTTTCTACTTGCTTATGCAAGGCGGAAGGCAACAAAATGGACGCCTTATGCCTGTACTCTGTCAGGGTAATGACTTTATGCATATGCGCTTATGCAAATCCCTCTGTGATGGCCTTTAAAATCCATTTTAGTGTAAGGTGTTTTAAATGTGGAGGATACAATCACGAAGCCAAGGACTGTAAAGATAAACTTCCATGCGTGGTGTGCGCTGGAGAGCATAATAGTGACATGTGTACAAGTGAAAATAAAAAGTGTGCTAATTGTGTACGTACAAATCAAAAGCTCAGTCTTAATTTGGATACTCAACATACCGCTATTGACAGAAAATGTGAGTGTTATTTGAAAATTGTCGAATTCATTAAAAAGAAAATAGCTTATAGAGAATAGCAACTAGAGAAGGAAAATGAGCTGTTTGTATCTTGTATGAATGCTGAAAGTTATTACAAAAATAAGGACCAAATTTCTGAATATGTATTTAAGCATCAACCTTACATTCTGTGCCTTACAGAGACATGCACTACTGAGCATTTTACTGAGAGTGAACTAGAAATAGAAGGATATAATATCATTAAAAACATTAGTTGTAGATATAAAATTAAATAATGCCTCTTACAGTGTGGCTGCTGTTTATAGATATCCAAGTGGTAATGTCGCACGCTTTCTGGACTGGTTCCTACAGTGGTTAGATGATTATGTTGATAAAAATAATAGGCACAGTATCATAGTAACAGGTGACTTTAATATTGACTTTTCTAAAAATGACTATGTAAAAAGGAGACTAAAAGAGAGTGTTGAAAATCACGGAATGAAACAGTTTATACAGGATTATACTAGAGTACGTTATAATTCTAGAACCATATCGATCTTGTTATCAGTAATGATTATACCACAAATGCACATGTTGAACCAAATTATATAATAACAGATTGTACCGTCCTAAAGATCCAGGACGCTACTGAATAAATATAATTAAAATATGAGGTTCTTAAAACCACTATAATAGCAGATGCTTTAACTTTATTTACATTTTGCTCACAGATCCCTGGAGCTGCCGAGCGTTCTCAGTTCCACTCGAAGATTTATCAACCTTGCTCTATCGCCAGTATAAATATGAATAAAAGTTTAAAACATACACCGAGCGCCATCTGTTATTTTACAAACAAACCCGCCGATTCTTATTGAGAAGCTCGCTAGAAATCTAGATAATATTGACAAAAATTTAAGAATAAGCTTTAATTAATAATTTAAATGAATAGAAATTTAGTAACTAATAAGTAACTAATAATGGGAAGTAAGATAGTGCAATAATTAAGTAGATATTATAATAAAAACAGAATTTCAAGTAAACACTTTTTATCATTTTGCTGTTGGCAGCAATTGAACTCTGGTTTAACGAAGGCAATGAATTATTAAATTAACCATTTCCTATTCTTGAAGCAAAGAACACAGACGTTCTAGAACTGTACTTGCCGCAGATTTAAAGCCTCAAATCCCTGGAGATAGATAATTAAATGAACCAATATCTACTTAATTATAATCACTGACGATTATTGTTTAATGTATATGTATTTATTTCATAAAATCGCCAGCATTCAATCCGATGTTAGAGGGTATTTAATATGTTAATTTTTGAAGCGCTTGGGTAAGCCATGCACGTGTCCATAAAAAACAGCGTCAGTTGCTAAAATCTATGTTGGATAAGGAATTACATTTAATTCTATGTTGCTTATTATTAAGGGGAATAAATTGTGAATTTAAAGTTTTACACGCGATTTAAATATAGGTTTGGGCAATAGTAGAACGCGATTTTCTTAAGATTGTAAGGTTATTAAAATATCTTGGAATTCGATAGGGGAGATATGGGCATTTTCAGAAGAAACGTTAAAGATCTTTAAGCATTACATGGGGTAGTAACCATTAACGCACCCAGAGTGCCCTTTTCAAACAGGTAAAATGCAAGGTAAAATAACAGGATGGACTCTTTTAGGTATGAGGTGTTAATGACCAGCCAATGTTAAGGACCAGTTAGACGTCAATGTTAAGTACCGGTTGATGGTCAATGTTAAGGACCGGTTTGATGTCAATTTTGATGACCAGCTTAATGGTGATGGTCCTGTTAGGATAAACTTGATTTAGCCCAAGAGGGAATTTGTATTGTTCATATCCACGGATGTCACTGGATATGGGAGCTTGAATAGCGACAATAGAAGTAATCGAAGTCTAGGTTTCAACTAATATCAGTAATCGAAGGCGAACAGAGAAAGGGGAAGCGAAGGTTTGAGTGGGACGAGGCGGCTCCGGCAGTCCAAGGAAAAGATCTGTGGTGAAAGTATCATTCTCAGTTGACTATCAACACGCTCAACTTCTTGTGATTTTTTTTTATTAACAGTACATAATTTAGAGCCTTCAGCACATGTAACATTTTATTATCTTTAACTTTTCATCGGCCGTCAGCCTTACAAAATTTCATTCCTACATATAATTTATGTAAGGAAGGTAGCTACCCTCTAAATTTCAATTTTTGTCAAATGAAATATTTATAATTTCAAATTTTTTTGTCATTCAATCTTCAATATACAACTTATTTTTTTACATTGTGTTTTTATAATAAATTTTCAATAAATTCATGATACCTATGTAATTATGTAATCCATAAGGCCATTGAATAGCCACAGTTTTACATATTGAAAACAAGTAAATCATAGGTATTGGGTATTGGCTATTGGCGCCCAAATAAAATACAAAATTTTCAATAATTTTCGAACCACAACCCAGCCTCCACAACATAAACGAGAACCGGGTAGTTTCATCTTTCCTAAACCACTCAGGGGCAGGAATTGATGTTACAAGATCATTCAATAATTCTAATAAAAATAGAAAAGGGCGGGGACATATTAAAATATCAAAGAAAGGAAATTAGAACAAGAATTAATTTTGATAAAAGGACGAATTTGTTAACTGAAAAAGATTGGAACTATTCATGTACAAATGTGCACAGAGGGGGTAACTACACTTTTTTCTAAAAATTAGTTATATTGGTTTAGTAACTCTACTAGGTATAATTTTAGTAAAACTAAGGTATTGTGGCCATATCTGCACTGCAACTTAACCTAAAATGCACAGAAAGTCAGTCGTAAGTACAGAATTTAAACGGTCACCATCAGATTACTAAGGCGTATAGTGGTAACTGCTTACTGCTAAACCAAAAAGGGGGTATCTGTTTCACTTACTAACTTATTGGCTTAGCATATTGTACTTATCACTTTTTTGCTCTAGTACTTACCCCTAGATACGTTTAGCATATAATGGCAAATATTATTGAAAATTGTTTAGGCTGGTAAGTGGTTTGTTGAAAGAACGCGCTTCAAAAGTTGTTAAAAATAGCAATAAATAACCAATTATATTTTTAAAACACAATTGTTATGTGTAATTGTGATATTTCACTTGAATTTAAGTTTTGGTTTTCAGTCAATTTGATAAACGAGGTATGTAAATTATTTTTCATTTTACCTAGAAAGTCTTAACCTCAAATTTTTACCATCTTTTTTTTCATGTTAAGAATGATGGGTACAAGGGGCAAGAGAATTGCTGATATGGCTCGTAACTCACATGAATCTAATCAGGAAGTTCCTTTAACAGTTTCTGAAGACATTCCATTTAATATTGAAACTAACTACAATGATGATTGGGAACGAATAATTGAAAATGCAGAAATTATCCTTGAATCTGATAATCTACCTAATTGTGATATCAAAGTAATAGGACAGGAAAATGCTGAAATTATTCTTGAATATGAAAATAATGTACCGAAATATGATATTGAATGAATAGAACGAGAAAATGCTGAAATAAGTAATGAGAACCATAATCTAGAGGTGGATGTTAAAGTTTCGGCTGGCAAGTCTGACAATGTTTCGAAAAGCACCTTTGAACATGAAATAAATTTGCTGGAAAGAATAATGAAGAAGAGACAACATCGTCAGAAGAATGGAGGCCTGATGGCGAGGAAGTAGACGAACCCAGCACAGAAAATGAAGATAATGAAAGAGTTGATGAAAATCAAGAAATTATTGTAGGCGATAAAAATGAAATGGTTGCCGTTGGTGAAGATCAAGAAATGATTATAGGTGATGAAAATGAATTGGGATACGAACTGACAAAAAAGGAGAAAATAGAAAGCGAAGAAAATTCAAACATTCCGTTTTGGAGCGAAAGAAGATAAAACATGCCAAGAATAAAAATGCCCATTTAGTAAGACCCGGCTGTGGTGAGAAATGTAAAAAAAAATGTAACTTAAATATAAATGAAAATAGGAGAATGGACATTAACCGACAATTTTGGGATTTATACACACATATGAGAACTAATTTTATGTTGTTGAATACAAGTAAAGCCAACATTAAAAGAAAGACAACTGGAATAGATTCACGAAGATCATGTACTCTCAGCTATTCTTTAAAAAATAAACAAGGTGAATCCAAACCAGTCTGTAAATCATTTTTTTGGCAACCCTCGGTTATCACAAAAATAACGACAAAATTTTGCAAAATTTATGTAAATCCAATCAAAAATTGATAACACCGAAACCCGATGGACGAAGAGGTAAGACGCCACATAATAAGGTAGATCATGATATTATACAATGTGGAATCTTTTAATCCTTCCATTTCTCATTATCGTCGGGAGCATGCCCCTTTACGAAAGTATCTTCCAAGTGATCTGTCAATTACGGATATGTTTAGTGACTTCAAAACTAAACACCCTGACTTCTCATGTTCTTACGATTTATATCGATCCATTGTACAGAAATTGAATATATCTTTCGTTAAACTCGGACACGAGGAATGCGAAACTTGTGAGCATTTCCGTTTGCATCCTCATAGTAGGGAAAATATTCAAGCTGATTTTGACGACTGCAACAATTGGAATATTCATATTAAAAAAGCCGAGGAATCTAGGAAAAAATATCAAGAACACGCAAATAAGGATCCGCAAGAAGGTGAAGTTATGTATTCAGTAGATTTACAAAAAGTTATTATGCTATCCCGTTGTGACATGTTTAAATCAGTGACATTCATTCCACGCATAATTGCCTACAACGAGAGCTTTGTGCCTGTGGGGAACAAAAATAAAAAACTAAAACCCATTGCGACCATTTGGCATGAGGCAACTAAAGGTAGAGATAAGAAGGACATAATAAGCACCTTTTACAAGTTTTTGCTCGCTGAACGAGATGCCGAAAAGGTTGTTTTATGGGTGGATAACTGCTCATCTCAAAATAAAAATTGGGCATTCTTCTCCTTTCTGGTGTATGCTGTCAACTCTGATTTAATATCAGCAGAAATTATTGAGATAAATTATTTTGAACCCGGGCACACATTCATGAGTGCGGACTCATTTCATCATCAAGTTGAAATGTCTATGAAAAAAATGGAAAAAATTTACGATTTTGGAGACTTCAAGACATGTGTTCAGCAAGCAAATTCATCAAAGGTCACAGTTTTGGAAATGCACATAAAAGATTTCTATGCATGGATTGACCATTCCTCCCTGCACAAACTCAATAAGAAACATGAGGAAAGGCCCTACATGCACGACATGGTACAAGTCCAGGCCAAAAAGGGGGACATGACACTGTTGTACAGAAAAGAATTCGATGGCCAACAAATTACGCTCGACTTTTTTAAAGTAAAAATCATGAAATCGCAAAAAATCCCGCCTCCGAAACCAGAAGAGACTCCGAGAGGGGTGGCAGCATCGAGAAAAAAAAACATCATTTTAAAACTTTTAATGGGCGAAAATAGCATAATTCCCAAAAATCGATTTCACTTTTGGAAAGAACTCCCAACATTGCAAGCGCCTAATCAGGCAACTGAAGATTAACATTTAGAGTTTAAATACCTTGTTTTTTTTGTATTAACCATTGTTATTTCTTTTGTATTAATGTTTCTTTTGTATTAAAATAACTGTAACTAGTTCATTAAAATATTTATTATCTCAACATATGAGTTTAATTGAAAAACCAAAAGAAAAAACCATCATGTATTTACCGTTATTTTTGTTTAGCAGTCTAGCCCTGCGTAAGAGGTAGAAAATGGGTAACTGCTTTTTCTTGAGGAAAAAACGTAGATATGATATTTTTGGGCTTAAAATTGAATAAATCATGAAAAAATACTACGTACATAGTCAAAAAACCGTATGTGGCTGTTACAAATACCCAGAGCAACCACCTTATTGAACAGCATTAATTATCTCCAAACAATGGCGATTGCAGTTACCCCCTCTGTGCTTAGTGGGGCAGTATAGTTGTACCAATTCCAAAGACCTAATGCTAATTTAGCTGAACAATTGAGGCCAGTAAATATGTTACCATTTTGCACTCATGTGAAACAGCATTACAATTGGTAATTTCAGAATGGCAAAAGTTGTTGGATAAACCAGGAGTTGGAATTTGTGCTGTTTTCATTGACCTTAAACGGGCCTTTGAAACAATTGACCGCAACATATTATTATTAAAATTGAAGATATATGGATTCGATCAAACTGTTATAAAATGGATTGGAAGTTATATAAACGGTAGGTATCAAATAACAAAAGTTAATGGCAAGCTATCTGAACCTAAGATGAATAACTTTGGGGTTCCTCAAGGCAGTGTTCTTGGTCCCTTACTATTCATTTTTTATATAAATGACCTTGGGAATGTGGTGAGAAAATGTAAAATCCATCTTTTCGCTGATGACACTCTTATTTACTATGAGAATACAAATTTTGAGGAGATGGTAACAACTGTAAATTTGGAGATGGGGCTTCAGACAGAAAAATTTAAAAGTAATAAACTAAAAGTAAATGAATTAAAATCGAAATTCATGTTTGTAGGTAATAATTATTTGTACAAGAAATTTATCGATTTAAATCTTGGTATTGAAATAAATAATGAAAAAGTTGAGCTTGTTCAAGAAATGCAGGACTTAGGATTAATAATTGACCGTGAATTGAAATTCAATAAACACATATATCGACTATATATCGAAAAAGATTGGCAAAAAAATCGGCTTTCTTAATAGAGTGACTTCTTTTATATCAATGTCCACGCGGATAACAGTTTACATCTCGCTAATATTGCCTCATTTTCTCTACTGCGGGTCAGTGGTGTATGTAAGTTGTACAAATTTTAGTAGGTTACAGGTGCTCCAGAACAAAATGATGAGAGTAATATTAGGATGCAATAGGTTTTCAAGTAGTCAACTGATGTTAAATACATTAAACTGGCTTAATATAAGACAGTTTCAAACGATGACATTTATTTTTAAAATGACTAGTGACGCTTCTCCAGATTACCTAATGCGACAGTTGTTACCTGTTATTGATGTACACCTTCGTAATACACGATTGGCTACAAACAGCAACTTGTACGTTAGTAGAACATTTAAGAGCAGCTTATTTCATAAAGGAGTTGTGCAATTCAACCTTCTACCTCACGAAATTAAAACCAGTAGTACCATTAAACAATTTAAGTATAAACTAATAAATCTTATAAAAGACCCTACATTCCATCTAAGCTAGGAGTTGTTTTTGTTTTATATAGATCTTAGCTATCCTTCTTTTTTGTATTATGTTATTTGTATTTGTATTATCTTTGGATAAATAAACTACTTTCATTATTATTATTATATAGCTGTGACCCTGGGTATGTAGTTTTTAGCTGTTTATCATTCAGCGAACTTATTCACTTACAAGAAGATTGTTGGATAAACATTATAAGAAATTGAAAAGAAGAAGTACTCAGTGTGTTAAACGAAGTGTTAAATATGGTTCGACATCTGATGAACAAGTGGAAGTGATGCAACTTAATAGGAAAGGTTTGATACATCGAGTAATGAGAACATTTGCTAGAAAACATCAACAAATTTGTAACGTATATTTAGGGATTTGAGTAAGTTAGTATAGGGAAAAACGCTAATAAAGGTACTTTTTTGAGGAAAATTAACAATTCATCTGCCCTATTAGATTTTTTCTGAAATGATGCTGTACATACGTACAAAAACTTTTATTCATCATCAATGTTCAACCTAATAAACCTGCTTCTAGCCATAGATCCTAATGCATCTTCACCTATAGCTGTTTTCTTTACTAAAATTCTGTAATAATATTGGCAAAAAATATAACGTTAAACTTATAATAATGTTGTTAATCTGGTAGCATTAGTCACAACATATATTTCTGCTTCTCTCGGTCTTTGGTATTATTTGTAGAATAGATCATTCATATAAAGAGGTGCTCTTACAATGTTTAAACGAACGACGGATCCTTTAACATGCAAATATCAGTTAAACAAAAAAGGTTCACATTTAAAAAGTTTTTTTTTAAATAGGATACCAAGAAAATTATTACAACTTAATTTAAAGATAAGATTGTCATCAGGTGGCATATATTAGTCTTAATGTTTTTTGCCAAGATTTCATTTGAAATTTTTTGTTTTATTTACACAGAGGCTGCTGAAGTCGCTAACGCTTCAAAGTCTCGGAGAGACACCGAAATGGCTATTGCGTCGTGGCTGAAGCGGGCAAAAGAAAGAACAGAGAGGGCGTTAAGGTAGGATTTCCTAACAGCGTCGAAACGCATGCGTCAGACGGATACGTCAGACGTGAGGCACTGCTCAAAGCGAATTTCACATTGTTGATTTCCTACATGAGCGTCTAAACGCATGCGTTTGCGTCGGTCGCATACGTCTGAGTCTTGTCTGCTCGAGAAGGAGTCAAAACGCAAACGCATTGCGAGGTACAGTGGAAAGCATTGCAAGTGTGTGTGTGATTTACAATTTGTCCTGTTTGGTTAAAAAAATGAGCACTCCAGCAAAGCATAAAATGGTTCCATTTTCTGCTGAACAGGACGAACAACTAGTAGAATATGTAGCGGAATACCCAGCTGTGTATGACAGTGGACACAAAGACTATAAAGACCAAAAACAAAGAGAAAATACATGGCAAAAAATCTCGGAAGAAATGAACAGAACAGGTAAGTTATAATAATATATTTATTAGAAAAATTTTTTGTTTACATTTAAGAAAAATGGTAAAATGTCGGTTACCGAGCTTTCATTTATGAATTTACTGACGAAATCATTTTCTCTTGCCAAGTGACACTGCCTTGTGGACTGTTAAAGTAGGTTCTAAACAGGTCCCTGACCTCGAAACCTTTAGTGCTTGCAAATCCTCCTGTTCTTGTTAACGGTGTCATGTTGTCTATTGGCAAATGAACATCAGGATCACAGTTAAAGTAAGGGATATTATGTGTCTCCAGGTATCCATCTCGTAACATGTTATGTAAACAACATGCGGTAGTAACAATTAAATCTGTCGTCTCGGGTAATACGGCAATTGGAGTATAAAATATCCTAAATACTTGTGTTAATAGTGCAAAAGCATTTTCTGAGACCCTTCGAGCACGAGAAAGTCGATAATTATAAATTGATTTTGATTTATCCACATTTGCTTGAGTTTTTGGATATGGTTTCATCATATACTTCGCAAGTCTGAATGCTTCGTCGCCAACAATAACATGGGGCACTGTTATGTCAGATCCAGGAATTTTTTTTGGGTGCGGAAAGTTCGTTTCACTACGTATACGTGCGCCCATACTTGATTTTTCAAATATTCCACTATCGCCCTCTTTTCCATACGAGCCAACATCTATAGCAGTAAATTTGTAATTCGCATCCACAAGAGCAAGCAGAACTATCGAAAAATACTTTTTGTAGTTGAAAAACAAAGATGCACTTCTCCATGGACAAACAATTCTAATATGCTTCCCATCGATGGCTCCGATACAATTGGGAAAATTCCATGCGCGGTACATTTCGTCTGCTATTTTTTCAAAATCATTAACAGTTGGCGAAGGGAGAAATATGGGTAGCAATTTTTCACACATAGCTGCTAGAACTTCTTTAACAATTATACTAATGTATCCAGGGGAAATACGGAAAGCAAATGCCAAAGATCTGTACGTTTCGCCTGTGGCAATGAACCTACAATGAAACAGCCTCGTCAATACATTTTACCATATAATTATCCTTTATATACAGGGTGTCAATAAATCGATGTTATAAACTTCAGGTAGCGATATTTTTTATTTTAGACAAAAAGTCTATTATAAATACGTGTGTCCTAAAATCGCCTGAGGTGTTACGGCCTCTCACTAAAAGGTGTGACTAAAATTTACTATATGGTTATTATTTCCGGAATGCTCAATCATAATACAATAAAATTTGGTAATTGGTTGTATGTAGGTGAGAGTAATCACATGAAGTAGTCGTATTGTTATTATTCCGGAAATAATAATTATAAAGTAAATTTTAGTCCTCCCATTAGGGGGTCGTAACATCCTAGGGGATGAATTTAGGATACGTGTTCATTTAGACCTTTTGCCTTAAAATATCGCCAAAAACACAAAACCCGAAGTTTGTAACATCGATTCATGGCCACCCTGTATGGACATTTTTTAACGTAATAGGTAACCGTGGCACAATATCCAGTAGTTTAAAGACAACTTCTAAACTGTACCTATTAATTTAAATTTGTTTGTGTGTTTCTGTCTGTATATACATAGTTACATCAAACTTAATTATATTTATATATCTACTTATCTCTTTGTTCCAGTGGCAGACTGTAAAAAAAGATGGCGAAGCATTCGTGATACCTACATGAAACAACGTAAGGCTTCGATAGGATCTACTGGGTCAGCGGCCAAATCAAAAACAAAATGGCCGTTATTAGCCCACTTAGAATGTTTAAATATGGTCTCATATGAAAGAAAGTATGTTTATGATTTGAATGCATGTCAATATATCTTAACCTTATTTCACTATTTTAGCAGTATAATCAATGCGACTATAAATGAATCACAAGTTGAAGATGAAAACAATTGTCAGGTGATTGAAGATGTACCTTCCGATGATGAAGTACAGTCCAACACTGACATTTCCGATCGGAATGCGCATCCGGAAGAAATTTCATTAGTGGTTGGGGAAAAGAGGAAATCAGCCGAATCGTATTCGTCTACTGGTGTCGGAAAAAGGCGAAAAGACACAAATGCTGCCTTAATACAAGTATTCCAAAAAAGATGTCAACAGCGCGATAAAGTCATAGAACAATTATGTACTAAAACATCTGATATATCTTCATCAGATACTGATGCGGTGTCACTATTTTTTAAAAGTATAGCTATGACAGTTAGTACATTTCCACCTGAACTGATTATTGAGGCGAAATCAAGAGTTCATCAAATTATTAATGACCTAGAATTGAGATCTCTAGCAGTGAAACAACAACTCCAACTTTCACGAACATCGCAACCGCAACCACAACAACATTCTCGTCCATCAACTTCTCACAGTCACGTATCAACTGAGGCAGGAAGTTATTATTCTAATTTTACATCTTCATTAGATTTCGACGGGGAGTCTGACTACACTATACTGTGACTAATGTATGTTAAATAAATTTACCTTAATGTTAAATATAGTTTTTCTTCTGCTGATATAGGGCACACAACTCTAGCGTATGATGTTTTGGTAATACAGTCACCGACAAGATTTAACACAAAATGAAACTGCTGCCTATTTAAGCGGAAAAACTGTCTAAATGTATCATCTTCATAACTCAAATGACCTCTTATCAGTAAATTTCCGTAGCCTTCCTTGGTTCTCCTTTTAAACAGTTCTCTTTCAGATTGTCTCTGTGGTTTTATTGCAAAATTTAATAACAACATTTCCTCATCCTCTTCTTCTTCTAACAGCAACCACTTCAACACAGCGTCTTCCATATTATTTCTCAAACACAAAACCAAATATTCAACCTGGTGATATAAGTACAAATGACAACTGACCTTTAAACGCACGCTTTGCAACGCTGCTAGGAAAACACCCCCACTGCGTCTGTCGCTCGCGTCGAAACGTATCAAAAACGGATGCGTCAGACGCATGCGTTTCCACGCTGTTAGGAAATCCTACCTTTAAAACAATTTTGGAGTGAATATTAGAGAATAATATAAACTAAAATAATCAAAAGGCGAAGTGTGCAATAAAACGTTAAGAGAAGGTGAGATATACATTTATCTTTATCTTACGTTTTATTGCACACTTCGCCTTATAATATAATATCCAATACAACTTTTAATATATATAAGTATATTATACTGTACTAGGTATTATAATATATAACTTTTAAATCCCATATGATTTTTATTTTTGACACTTGACACTTAAATTTGTATAGTAAGAAGTTAATTTTTAAAAAGTATAAATGCCATAACTTATTTTTTAATAACACAATAGAAATAAAATGTTCGCATAAATTTATCATTTGGTGTTGATATATAAAAATACCAAGTATTAAAAGCACTATATTTGAATAATTTCTCTAGATGTTAATTATATTCACGCCTTGTCCTCAATGATATCTGTATAGTACCCCCACTTCCCACTGGATGTTACCACGATTTTTAAAGTTTTATTAATAAAAATTTCCCCATTCACACCATATTGCCCTTCATGCCCTTAGTACATATGCTGCTAACTTCATTCTTCAACTTCCTGCGGAGGTATTACTACGTCTAAATTTATACAAGTTCAAAATGTTTTAATTATTTTGAGAAAAAGTGGAAATATGGGTAAAGAAAGAAAACGAAGAAGGAGTTATTCATCCAGTAGTTCCAGTAGGTAGATCGATCAGGCTTCAGAGCTTCGCGGAGAAGTTAAAAACTCAAGAAGATTATAGTACGCAAAGAGCGGGAAACTTCTCGTCGGCGTAGATCACCCTGAACTAGGAGCTTAAGTCCTAAATCAGATACAATAATTGAACTGTCCGATAAGGAAAATGAAGGTAGATTCGTAAATTCGAATGCTGATTTTTAGATTCCAATAATGGTTAAAGTGAGAGCCGAGCGGCATATCGATGTCATAACTGAAGGCAATTGTGAACAAAAACTTCCCCCATTGAGTTTGGAATCAAATTCAATGAAGACCATGTGTATGGTATATAAAATATTCGTGTAAATGAATTTATTTTTGCTGTAATATTTTTATTTGAAATACCCATAAATCTCGTATGAGTAGGGTTTTATCGTGAATTTGATAAAAATAAGCTGAAAGAAAATAGGCAATATTGGAAATAAAGGTATTCTATTTTTGGAACATAAAGAATTGGTATAAAACTAACTAAAGTGGCGCCAAAAAGTGGTTACGTCAATCGCCAAGTGAAACTTTTGTTCCTCTTCTTCTTTGATATGGTCCATTGCCGCCAGTCATGCAACGATTGGTCGTCTTCTTCTCTTTACAAACCTTGGTGCACGATCCATAATTTAAACGAAAAATACTTATGAGAATTATATTTCAGGTTTGTCTGAAATCGAGCACGACGACCCCCTAAAAATCGAATTTGTGGAAATACCTTCTTTAGAAGCAGATGGTTCAAATGTATTGGGGACAGAGTGGTTCTCTTGGTGCATCCGAAATTCAGTTTCATGAAGATTTGGTTCCCAGATGGCAAAATATATTTAAAAATGGTATGAATGAATCAAAAAAATCGGACGTGTTGAAAAAATAGTCAAGAACTGTCCTTGAATATCTCCCCCCAAACTTAACCCTGAAGTAAAAGTGGTGGTAAATGACAACGCATTAAAACGTGACTCAAGGTTGGAGATTATTCAAAGTCAATTAGGAGCTAGTTTAGGGCTATAGGAAAAGCAATGTTCTTTTAAACAGAAGAAAAACAGAGGGGGGAGGACCTACCTGTTATAGAGGCTCTTAGCGATGCAGCCAGATTATTGGCAGAATTACATTACGAAGATTCCGAATCTCGAAGAGGGTTAGTCAGTGTCACTTTAAATAAAAGCTTGAAAGATATACTAACTAGTACTACTGTTGACGGTTGGTTGTTCGGAGAAAACTCGGGGAAAAGAGTAAAAGCGGCCAAGGCAATAGAAAGATCTGGCAATGAATTAGAGCAAAGAACCCAAACTAAAAAGTTCAGTTCTTTATATTTATATTCACCTGAGCGGACAGAAATATCAACAATCTCCTCGTCAGAGGTTCAGTCGTCAGGATCATCAGAACAGAAGATCATCCTTTCATCAAGCAAGGGAAAAGGAGAGGTTAAGGTTAGTTTTCAAGCTGGTAGCCTGAGTTGTTTTGTACGTCAATAGAGAAAAATTACATCGGACCCCACAATCCTATCATGGGTACCAGTTATCATTTACCTGTAAAGTCATCCAAGATGAACCTCCTCAGAGGAACTCCTGGTCACACATAGAAAGACAGGCAATAAAAGAGCTACGAAGAGAGCGAACCCGAGGAACTTAAAAACATTCAACAATCACTAGAAAAGAATGGTTACAAGCAAAGAGATATGCAACGAATTATTAACAGACAGAGAAGAACAATAACTGAAGAAAAAGAACAACCTACAACATAAGCGTGCTTACCATTCGTCGCCGGTCGAGTATTGGTTTCAGATTTTAGTGAAAAATCAACAGTCGACCAATCGGTCGACTGCTAGAAATTGGCGGGATACGGTCAATAAGGGTTAAATTTAACCATAATATAAACTAATTTACGACGTATCGAGAGAATGACTCCATAATGGTAAACTTTTTATAATATCCAATAGTCGACCGGTCGACTTTAGATTCTTGAAAACTGGTACTTGACCCCCAATTAGTTTGTTTATTTTTATCTATTTTAATGTCTTATTAATTTACTGTTTTATTTACATTAGAGTTTAATTATTCACTCCAAAATTCTAATAGAAACAATAGTTGCTTCTTATTTACAGACAATATGGCACCAGTTCAAAAAAGATCAATACATCAGTATCCCGAGGCCTCATTGGCAGCCGCTCTAGCAGCTATACGTAGTGGTACATCTATTAGAGAACTGCTCGACGATTTGGAGTACCTAAAACAACAATTATAGATAGGCTTCACGGACGTGTTCGGGAAGTGATTCAAAATATGGGACGACCAACTATTCTAAGTAATGATGAGGAAACTCGGCTCGTAATGTGGTTGAAAGAATTAGTCAAGATCGTATTTCCACATGTTATTTGCTTAATACCGCCCAAAAGATACTAATTACTTAAAAACAAGAATCACCATTCTAAGAACGAAGACCTGACGAAAAATGGTTTCCCAGCTTTTTGAAAAGGCATCCAGATCTAACTCTACGAGAGCTAGAAGGGCTCTCAAAATCTCGAGCAATAATTACAGAAGAATACAACAGAAAATGGTTCAGAGAACTTGAAGAGTATGTCGCAGAATAAAAACTGGAAGAGGTTTTAAAAGATCTAAGAAGGATTCTAAATGGTGACGAGATTAGTTTCGCCATGTGTCCGAAAACTGGAAAAGTGCTGGCTCCCAAAGGATGGAGAAACATTTATGAATTAAAAAAAAGCCAGTGAAAAGGAGATGCTCACTGTTTTACTGGTCTCTGCAGCAGGAGAAACAGTGTTCCGATGGTCGTATTTCCTTATGTTAGACCTTCACTAAAACCCATACCGGAAGAATGGTACCTAGGAAAAACCGAGTCAGGTTGGATGAAGAGCGAGATATTTTTCGAATATATTGTAAATGTAGTCAATGACTGGCTCACAAAAAATGGAGTGTCAAGACCGGTTATTTTGTTTATAGACGGTCATAAAAGCCATCTATCCCTGCAATTGAGCAAGTGATGTGACGAAAACGGAATAGTATTAACGCATTACCTCCCAATGTGGTGAATGGTTCATAAAATGCAACCGGCTGACGTTAGTGGTTTTAAGCCCATAAAATCTGTGCGTAAGCGGCAGGTAAAGCAGGAAAATATTAACTGTGTTTTAACCAAGTATTTCTGCCCTCTATTGGGAAGAAGTCTTGAAAATGTCGTCTCTATCAAAATCAACAATCAAGGCATTTGAACGGTGTGGACCCTAGGGCCCTAATGTTATGGACTACAGCAAATGTATACATAATAAGTTGGAATGCAATGCCAATAAACCGGATATGCAAAAATTTTCTTCTCAAGAACTGGAGAAAACGGAAGAAATCTTCAACAAACTCAAAGATGTATTACTGCTTCAAGGAACTGATGTTAATCTAGTTATAGAAGCATTGCGAAACATATACACAAACACAAACAATAACATACCTAAGGTGGTAATTAGAGTAGGAACGTTTGTAGTAGAGAATGATGGTCTGTTGGTTAATATTAACCCGAAGAATATATTAATCTTGCGATAATTAATATTGATAAAGTTTCGAAATCCAGTCCTATTTTAGATTTGGATGGAAACAACGTTGAATTTGCTGTTTCTTTTAGCCAATGTGAGAATATAAGTAATGCAAATTTAGATAAAGAATCGGAATCTTTATTTTGCAAAATAAAGAAATTAGGAACTATTTTACAATATGTATTTTAGTAATTTTAAGATCGTTGAATATGATTTTCTGCATAGCCTTTTGAAAGGATTAGATGACGTTTGTCCAAAAAAAGAGGTTATAATTCAAAATGCACGGAAGAGGTGGTTTAATGCTAGGGTATTAGAAGCTATTAAACATAGAGATAGTAAATACAAAAATTTTAAGAGAAGTGAAAATTAAAATGGCTGGTTAAGTCATAATTTTAGCAGAAACAATGTAGTTAATATAATTAAACAAGAAAAATGTAAGTATTAAGAGGAAAAAATAGATAATTGTAGGTACGACCCAAAGAGAATGTGGCAATCGCTTAAGTCTTTAATATCAGGTAAATATGACGAACCCTTTAAAGAAATCCAATTTGAAAATGAAATATGTAAAAACACGAATCTATTGCCGGAAAAATTTAATGAGTTATATATATCTAGTATAAACGATATAGTGCATAGTATACCTCATAGCAAATATCAGTTTGAACTTACTGAGTTAGAAGGAGTAAAAATGCAAAATTTTAAGTTATTGACAAAAACTGAATTAAAAACAATAATACATGACCTAGCTAACAAAAGCAGTCCAGATGAAATTGATATGGCATTTTATAAAGATAATTTCGACAACTTATGGAATCAACTGATTCACATTATTAATGGCTCTTTAGAGCTTGGTATTGTACCAAGTTCATCAAAAGTATCGACCATCATTCCTGTAAGAAAAATGCCTAAAACTATTAATGCTGAAGAGTGTAGACCTATAAATATGTTACCAGCTTTTGAAAAAATATTAGAAAAAGTAGTATACGTGCAATTACTAGACTTTATAATGGATCAAAATATACTTAGTAGATATCAGTCTGGCTTCAGAGAAGGTTTTAGTTGTGAATGTGCGTTGCAATACGTTATCAATAAGTGGAAGGAAGCCAAGAATAAGGGAAAAATGACCGGAGTAATTTTTTTAGATTTGAAAAGAGCATTTGAGACGATTGACAGAAAAATATTATTAGATAAGCTGAGTAAGTATGGTATTAATGGTGTGGTATTGAAACGGTTCGAATGTTACTTAAAAAACAGGAGACACAGGGCGAAATGTGAACATATATTCTCAAGTGAGCTACCTATTGATATGGGGGTGCCTAGGGGAGCATATTTGGGCCATTATTATTTATACTATACATCAATGATATGTCTAAAATCTTTAAACATTGTAAATACCACTTTTTTGTTGATGACACTATAATCTACATCGATGAGAATGATCCTAAAGAGTTAGTGGATAAAACAAACTGCGATTTAGAACTGGTCTCTAAATGGATGGAAATAAACAAATTAAAATTAAATATTACAAAAACAAAAGGTATGCTTATAAGTAATCAGCAGAAATCCAGATTATTCAAAGATACAAATTTACCAATCAAGATCCAAGAGGTAAACTTGTCATTGGCCTCAGAAATCAAATATCTAGAAGTTAATGTTTATTGCATCTTGAATTTTAAGAACCATGTGGACTATATATGTAAAAAATTATCTAAAAAAATCGGTGTTCTAACACGCGTCAGTTGGTACCTATCTATAAATGTAAGAAAAACTGTCTATAACTCTACAATATTACCTCATTTTTATTGTAGTACGATACTACATGGCCAATCAGACCGATCTAGAACGACTACAAATGTTGCAAAATAGAGCAATGAGAGTTATACTAGAATAAACGATATGCTAAATTGTTTAAATTGGATGAATATAGAAAATTTTCTTAAGTATAACATTTTGGTTTTTATACATAAAATTAATAAAGGCACAGTTCCAGATGTTGCGTACATCTGGCAACTTTAAGTAATTTTATTAAATTCTATTAAACAGAATGAATTTTTGAGAAATATGTACAGATATTTACCATACTCTAGTAACTAAAACCTCAGACATTAAATTATCATAGGTAATCTGTTTAAATTTAGGAATGTACACATTTATTATATTTTCATGTTTCATCCATTTAACTCTTTTTGTATTCCAGTTTTTGCTAACAGCTCTCGTAGAACACAGAGGCTTCGATCGCATAGTAAATATATCTATTTCACAGCACAAATTTCTTAATTATTGGTTAAACCAAATATACTGCAGGAAGTATTATGGGTTGCATATAACAACGCGGACCCATTCTTAGTACTTTTTATGTTTATAGTATGGTAATATGTTAATTGAGACTTGAGAGGGGATATCTCTTTTATTAGCTAGCTGGTAGGAGAATGGCCATTTCTGTAGCCAATTCTGCAGCAGCAATTACTTTGACTTTTAAGTTTTTTGATAATCATTCAGTCGCGAGTTGTGACACTTCTGCCGTTATCAAACTTTTTCTTAGTGATCTATCTAATAAAAGGTAATTACATTTATTTATTTGATTCCTCTCATTAGTGTTTAACGGCCTTTAGCCATATTTTTCATTTCTGCTAACTAAACAACCATAATTCTGAAACATGTGCTGATAATATTTTTTTTTTCTTCCCAAACGTAGAGTTTTGCTGCCAAATAGCTGATTAAATAGATGATTATATAGCTGATTATATAGCAAATAGATGATTATATAACTGATTATTTTAACAACTGATTACATAGATAATTAACAAATAACTGATTAGATAGTTAATACAAATTATTTAAATCATTTACCGAAATAATTTGCATAATTAATACAAATAGTCTACATAATTTACACATGGAAAATCATTTTCGTTTGATGGTTAAATGTCTGCTAGATTTCATAAGACGGATAGTCCAGTCAAACACAGTTTAGCAAAGTTCAGCAGTCGATTGAAATTCCGTTTAGTCAAGTCCAGTTTAGTCCAGTCAATCCCAACCAACAGCAAAACCCTAGCGTTATACAGGTTAGCAAGACGTCAAACCACGTCGAGGAGCAGTCTGTGTTCGGAGAGGCTGTTAGGAAAGGCTACCAGAACTCACCAGGAGCCCTCATCCACTATCTATCCATCATCAGGAGGATTGGTGAGATTCTGAGAATTTTATTGATATTTTTTTTGTTGTATAATATTTACTGTATAACTTTCATTGCACAATATATTTCTTTTCTTTTAATGATAAATTAATTAAGCTATAAATATTTTCTGTTGGAAATTGTGATAATATTACTTAATATTTCTATTTCATAATTGATAACATTATTTTATAATTTTTAAATTGATTAAAATCGCTGATTTGTTTTTACATTGATGATTTTTCTGAAGTAATTAATAAATAAGTATCTTTTATCGTAAAATTTAATTTTTCATTTTTTCTGTTTGTCTGTCCGCCATAAGATCAAATCTTTCCACGGCGGTTGGTTTCACCATCACAGGGGTAGCAGTAACTCTTAAATTTTCCGTGGATGGCGCTCATAATTTTTACATCATTTTAAGCTACCTCTGAGTGTTGGAACAAACTAGCTAGGCAAAATATCACAAAAATATTGGTTCACCCTCTGGCTGATTTAAAAAAATATATAATAATTGAACCCACGAAATCCCAGCCACGCACCAGATCAGCTAGCCGTTCGCCGTCACTATTTGTGTGTTGGTTGAATTGCCTTTGGTTATCACCTTAACCGGTGATATCATTGTTAATTTTTCTAGGGCCAAGTAGTGATGTAACAATGGTGCCCAGTAACGTGAGGCCCGAATACGGTTCAGTAAGTTTCATTTTTTTTAGTCAAGTTATGTAAGTTTCAGATTTTTAAATGAGTAGAGGTGAATTTTAGAGTTTTTGTGGTATCAAGCATAAGCTAGTTTGATCTTATGAGAGACAGAAATTTAGGTTTTGAGTTTGAAAATATTATTTGTGCAATAATTTTATGTCTGGAAGTTATTTTATGATAATTTATTTTATCTATGAAATGGTAAATACTACGTACAGAAACTAAGTATAAAATTCAATATTTTATATCTAATTTAGAGGACTATGCGAATTCTTCTAGCAGTATAAAACAGGCGATGTTTTGTTAGTTTTTATTTAACCATAAAAAAATCTTATCACTTTTAAGGAATTTAATATCCAGTGATGAAGATTAAGTTTAGTACATTTGAGTTGGGTTTAAAATTACCTATTTGATTAAAAATATCAAGGTGATTAAAAATTAAAATAGCGAGTTAGCAACTCCGTTTATTTTAATATTAGGTTCAGTTGAGTTAGGTATTGCAAATTTGATTTTAAATCAATTATATTTTAAAAAGCAAGTAAAAAACTTTGCGTATTTTAATAAATTTGCTACATTGAAATTAACTCAAATTTATTTAGTTTAGTGAGTCAGCGATTGTACGCCTGTACAATCTTTATTTCAGTTTAGACTTTTTACGTTATTTTATGGAGTATTCTTTACTTGATAATTCAATTTCAGTTAGGTATTATTTTAATACCACTTATAGTTCGTTTTTCTTGTAGAGACATATACAGGTATTGATTTTTAATTTGTTTTTGAGTCAGTTTAAGTATCTTTAGTGGACAAGATGGACTCACCGCTTGTTATAAACCCTTCTTATCTGACAGAGGCTGAGTTAGATTATGAACTTAGAATCAGGGGTGTAATAAGTACTCGTAGAAAATTGCAAGACAAGAAAATCGTTTTGAAAAGATTTTTAGAAAAGTCAAATGGGGAGATTAAGAAATTAAAAGATCCAAACTTTGAATTGGACACTGAGAAAAATGTGATTGAGATGACACTTATTGAACTCGAATCATTAATTCTAGATTTTTCAGCAACTGTAATTGATACTATGTACTTAATTATTTCTTCGCGTTTAGCTTCATTAACGTATAGAGTGGATAGATTTAAAGTTCCAGAGGAACCACTTGAAGTTAAAACCTTGTATACCGAGTTTAAACAAGATGCTCAAGCCACATGTCTAGAGCTAGAAGCTAAACTAGCAAATAATGTTATCAAAACAGTAGAGTTAGATAATAGCGACATAATTTTACCCTCAACCTCTGTCAATAAAAAGTCAATACCAGTATATAAGTGGAATATAAAATATGATGGCCGAACAAGCGTAAAAGCATTTTTAGAAAGAGTTGTGGAGTTGTCAAAAGCTCGCAACGTCACTTTTAAAGAACTTTGTGAGTCTGCAATAGACTTATTTGAAGGTCATGCTTTAATTTGGTACAGATCTGTTAGAGATAAGGTCACCTCTTGGGACCAGTTAGTTAATGAAATGCACAATACTTTCTTACCATTAGAGTATAATGAAACTTTATTAGATGAAATTAAATCACGTAAGCAGGGGCGTAGTGAGAAAATAACTATATATGTTGCCACCATGCAGAATTTATTTAATAGATTAGTATCACCTGTCAGCAAAGCTGAACAGTTAAGAATAATTAGAAAAAATATTTTACCAATTTATGTTGAGCGATTGGCTTTAGTTGATGTTAGGGACACTTGCGAACTAGTGACATATTGCAGGAAAATCGATGATGCCTTGCAGGCCAAGAATAAATATTCGCCTCCAAGTGCAACTAATGCCCTTGAATCCGATTTAGCTTATGTAGAAAGTTCAGAACCGTCATCTTCAAAAAGGCAACATAAAATATTCAGAAAAAAATGTAAGACTTTTTCTAATAAAAACTTAGCTTCAGTTAATAAAGTTGTGCCGACAACAACTACAATCCCAGAAAATAAAGTTTCAAGTATAAGCACGTGTTTCAACTGTAAGAAAGTTGGTCACGAATTTATACAGTGCAAAGAACCAAGAAAAAGGTTTTGTTTTAAGTGTGGTAAACCAGACTGTACCGTTAGAACATGTACCGTTTGTAATGAGGTTAAGTTGGTTCCAAAAAACCAGTAAGGAGGTCTGGCGACGTAGGCCGACGTCAGATGATTCCGCAGAATGGCCGTATATTTTATAATTCACGATTATGTCAAATAAAGAATATTTCTAAGTCTAGTAGTCGTAATTCTCTCAATATAGTCAAGCCTAAAACGGATTTATCCGACTGGAATAATTGGAAAGTAACAGTCAAAAACTTTTTAAAGTCTAGTAAGTCAGTTGTGTCACCAGTAGCAGAAATTGATACTTTGGGTATTTCTTTAAATAATCTCGAACCTTGGTATCTAAAACTTAGAGAGAGAATTATGAAAAATCCACATAAGTTTCCTCAGTGGATGGTCAAAGACGGGTATCTTTTCAAACATACCAAGAGTAAAATAATTTTGCGTACAAACATTTCAGAATGGAAATTAGTAGTTCCTCTAGCAGAAAGGCAAAAAGTTATGGTTGACTGCCACGAGAATGAAAATTCTGGGCATTTAGGTTATTATAAAACGCTACACAAAGTAGCAGAAAACTTTTATTGGCCTAAAATGCGAAAGGACATACTAACGTACATTCGAAAATGTGAAATCTGCGGCAGAGAAAAGTCTCTGAACACGCAGAGGTTTGGGCAAATGGGCGCAGAAAAGAAAGCCTCTTTTCCTTTTCAGTTTGTAGCATACGATACAATGGGACCTTTTCCCAGAAGTACGAAGGGCAATAGGTTTTTGTTAGTAGCCGTAGACTGTTTCTCTAAATTTGTGCTAATGAAACCCGCGCGTGAAGCCACTTCAAAAGCTATCACAACTTTTCTCGAACAAGTATTTTTAACTTATGGCACACCCCAAGTTTTATTGCTAGATAATGCTACAGCACATACTAGCAATATGTTTAATAACTTTGTTAAGAAATTCAAAATTTCTAAGTTGTGGTATAGTTGTTTTTATCATCCCCAAATAAACCATGTAGAAAGGGTAAATCGTACAATTGGCACTATGATCAGAAGTTTTCTCAAGGGTTCACATAAGAAATGGGACGAAAATATTTTAAATATTCAGTCTGCGATTAATTCAGCCGTACACGAGGTGACCGGATTCACCCCGGCATTCCTGAATTTTGGGCGAAAGCTGCCTGTGACGGGTGATTATTATGATGAAGTCGACGTTTCAGATGTGAGTGACCTTGGGGAAAGTAGAAGATCATATTCCAATGAAATGGATAAACTTCCTCAGTTATATAGGGATGTTCAAGTTAAGTTAAATGTTGCGTATCAAAGGGGTGCCAAAAATTATAATTTGAGAAAACGAGACAAAGTTTTCAAAGTTGGAGAAAAAGTCTGGCTCAGAAATTTTGTGTTGAGTAACGCCGCAGAATCCTTTTCTGCTAAATTAGCTAATCGCTATGTACCGTGCATTGTCAAGAAAGTATTATCTAAAGTTGCATATGAGCTGAACCACCTAGACGGAACTCCAGCTGGTACTTGGCATGTATCGAAGCTCAAGCCTTATTTGGGCTCGAACGCCAGCTTGCACGAGGTCTAGAACCATAAGCTCGGACATGTTTTTAGTGCTTTGTAAAAATTTTGTATGCAGTGCACGTCCTTAAAGATTAATGTTTAGTTTAGTTTAGTACAACCTAGTCCCTTATTAAGTTTATTTAAGTTTAGTTAGTTTAGTTTGCCCAAACATTACAGTTTAGTCAGGTCTAGTAAAGTTTGCCCGTAAGTCCGATTATGCCACGGAGTATAATCAGACAAAATTTTAGTTTAGTCAGGTCAGGTATGCTTTGGGACGCCAAGTATAAAAAAATATGCGTTGGGACGCCAAGCATAAAATATTTCAAAATTTTCTATTTCAGAAAATGGAATATAATAAATTTAATCTGGCACAGTTTAAATTTAGTTTAGTTCGAGCTCAGTCTCGACAGTTAGGTTCAGTTAGATTTGAGTTGTTTAATCATACGTGAGAGTAGGTAAACAAAATTTCAGTCAGGTTTGGTTAGGGACGCCTAACATATTCTAAAATTTCTTTTGAAAGGAAATGGAATAAAATAAGTTTATTTTACAAGACATTAAAATAAATTTAATTTAAGACGAGCACAATCTCGTTAGTTCAGTTCAGTATGAGCGCCGTCTCGACGCTTAGTTCGAACGACGTCGCGATTTTTAGTCAGGTCAGGTCAAGTAGGACAATGACATGGTCAGGTTTAGTTTGCGGTTTCAACATTGAAAATTAATGAAAATTTTTCAAACCGCAGTTTCAATTGAATTATAGTGCTTTAGTACTAATTTAACGCTTTTTGTGTTAACGAGAGGGTTGATTTGCAACCAAACCTCTCAACCGCGGATCTTTAAAGATTCTAGAACCATTTGTAGGTTTAACTTTGGTTTAGTTAGGTATAGTTAGGTATAGTATAGTGAGATAAGTTGCGATAGAGCGTCGCAGTATTCAGAAAATATTTAGACGCCACCATAACAGTCAGTTAGGGTAAAAGTAATTTTAGTAGTACTGTTACTTAGTGTTAGTTAGTTAGGTTTAAATAGATTTAATGTGATTGGCCGATCATTTAATTTTAGTAACTTTTAGGTTTAGTTCTGTTTATTCAGTTTTTGAGACAAGCACTCAAAAGTGCATAACATCGCACGAAAACTTAGCGACATAATTTTTTTTCATACCTCATGCATCTACTGTGATACTTCTTGACAAATGCAAGAATTTTTAATTGTTTTTTTATTTTGTCGCTGAGATTATATAGGGTGGTAGGGTGGAGGTTCTTTAAATAGGGCCACTTAAAATGCGTAACTTCCAACTTAGCCGCATTACAAAGCGATACTCAACACCAAATATCTGCTTTAAAAAGTCGTCAAACTTTTGGGTTTAGGTGACCTCACACTACCGATTAATTTCGCATGAGGACACACACAGACAGACACAGTTCTGCCTTTTTAGTTTAGTTTGGTTTCGCAACTTGGTGTGTTTGGATCGATGCATATCCAATTACACTTGTGTAAATATTTTATTTTAAAATTTTATTTGCGAAATTTCGGGTTTGACGATGTTAAGAGATTTTAGATTGAATACATGTTTATTGATACTTTAGAGAAATTTCATTAAGCATATACAAATTTTTAGTTTTGGTTTTCACTTTACATCAACTGGATAATAGTCCGGGCGCTTGGTCCAAAATAGTTTTGAATGCGTAGTTGTAATTTATATCTCGTAGTTGAATACTTTAATTCGTTGTGAATTTTAACAAACATTTAACCCGTAGTTGTAAATATTTTTTTTACACGTGGTTGTATAATGTATGGCTCTAGTCTATGGGCATACAGGTTAGTTTCCAATATTTTCTTTTTAGAAGTTGGACTTTGTGAGTTTGTCACCATTAAGTTGGGACATATAGTAAATAATTTTTTTCAAATTATTTTTTTTTTGTAGCCACGTATACGGGGTGTTTACCATTTCACTTTAGCACTACGGTGAGATAAATTTCGCGCATTCATAACGTTTTCAATTTTAGTTTAGTACGGTTTACTTTTAGTACAGTTTCCTTTAGTACAGTTTGATGTTAGTACAATTCAGTTAGACATTTTGCTACCTAATTTTTTTTTGGATCACAACTGATCAAGAAATATTTCAGTAAGCTAAAATATTTCTTCCGGAGGAGAAGGGTGTGTTGCGTACATCTGGCAACTTTAAGTAATTTTATTAAATTCTATTAAACAGAATGAATTTTTGAGAAATATGTACAGATATTTACCATACTCTAGTAACTAAAACCTCAGACATTAAATTATCATAGGTAATCTGTTTAAATTTAGGAATGTACACATTTATTATATTTTCATGTTTCATCCATTTAACTCTTTTTGTATTCCAGTTTTTGCTAACAGCTCTCGTAGAACACAGAGGCTTCGATCGCATAGTAAATATATCTATTTCACAGCACAAATTTCTTAATTATTGGTTAAACCAAATATACTGCAGGAAGTATTATGGGTTGCATATAACAACGCGGACCCATTCTTAGTAATTTTTAGTTTATAGTATGGTAATATGTTAATTGAGACTTGAGAGGGGATATCTCTTTTATTAGCTAGCTGGTAGGAGAATGGCCATTTCTGTAGCCAATTCTGCAGCAGCAATTACTTTGACTTTTAAGTTTTTTGATAATCATTCAGTCGCGAGTTGTGACACTTCTGCCGTTATCAAACTTTTTCTTAGTGATCTATCTAATAAAAGGTAATTACATTTATTTATTTGATTCCTCTCATTAGTGTTTAACGGCCTTTAGCCATATTTTTCATTTCTGCTAACTAAACAACCATAATTCTGAAACATGTGCTGATAATATTTTTTTTTTCTTCCCAAACGTAGAGTTTTGCTGCCAAATAGCTGATTAAATAGATGATTATATAGCTGATTATATAGCAAATAGATGATTATATAACTGATTATTTTAACAACTGATTACATAGATAATTAACAAATAACTGATTAGATAGTTAATACAAATTATTTAAATCATTTACCGAAATAATTTGCATAATTAATACAAATAGTCTACATAATTTACACATGGAAAATCATTTTCGTTTGATGGTTAAATGTCTGCTAGATTTCATAAGACGGATAGTCCAGTCAAACACAGTTTAGCAAAGTTCAGCAGTCGATTGAAATTCCGTTTAGTCAAGTCCAGTTTAGTCCAGTCAATCCCAACCAACAGCAAAACCCTAGCGTTATACAGGTTAGCAAGACGTCAAACCACGTCGAGGAGCAGTCTGTGTTCGGAGAGGCTGTTAGGAAAGGCTACCAGAACTCACCAGGAGCCCTCATCCACTATCTATCCATCATCAGGAGGATTGGTGAGATTCTGAGAATTTCATTGATATTTTTTTTGTTGTATAATATTTACTGTATAACTTTCATTGCACAATATATTTCTTTTCTTTTAATGATAAATTAATTAAGCTATAAATATTTTCTGTTGGAAATTGTGATAATATTACTTAATATTTCTATTTCATAATTGATAACATTATTTTATAATTTTTAAATTGATTAAAATCGCTGATTTGTTTTTACATTGATGATTTTTCTGAAGTAATTAATAAATAAGTATCTTTTATCGTAAAATTTAATTTTTCATTTTTTCTGTTTGTCTGTCCGCCATAAGATCAAATCTTTCCACGGCGGTTGGTTTCACCATCACAGGGGTAGCAGTAACTCTTAAATTTTCCGTGGATGGCGCTCATAATTTTTACATCATTTTAAGCTACCTCTGAGTGTTGGAACAAACTAGCTAGGCAAAATATCACAAAAATATTGGTTCACCCTCTGGCTGATTTAAAAAAATATATAATAATTGAACCCACGAAATCCCAGCCACGCACCAGATCAGCTAGCCGTTCGCCGTCACTATTTGTGTGTTGGTTGAATTGCCTTTGGTTATCACCTTAACCGGTGATATCATTGTTAATTTTTCTAGGGCCAAGTAGTGATGTAACACAGATTACCTAAAAAATATTTTAACTAAATCACGAGATTTGCATAATTACAATACCCGAGGAATTAATAATTTTGTAATAAAAAAAGCTAATAATGCGTCTATGCACCGTTCAATTTTCTATAAGGGAGTGGTTGAGTACAACCGTTTGGATATTGATTTACGTGAAACTAATTTACATACTTTTAAAAGACTATTAAAAGTTGTTCTGTTATGAATTATATGCAATAATATACATATTTCCGTCTACATTATATTTTTTAGTTGGTTCTGGGTAGTTTTAATTATATATTTTTGTAGTGTGAGCTTTAGGTAGTTTTTAGTTTAGTTTTATGCCTATGCATGTGGATACTGGGTACCGATGTAAAACAGAAATGTAAATTATGTATTTTAATGCATAGCCAAGGGCTAAATAAACGTATTACCTATCTATTTAAATTAGAGGGTGGGTTGAATAGTATATTATACAACGAAGAAGAAAATCTTAGTTGATTCAGTTAATTAATTATCTTATATATTTCGATAGCTCTAGTCGAAACGAAAAAAAGTATAGATACTAGAAAAATTGTCATTGAAATAATAAATAATATTTAAAAAAATTTAAATGACTAATTTTTATGTCAATGTGCTGTTGAAATTCCAGTGGGTGAGAGTTTTTCACATCAACCTCATTTAGACTTTAGACGCAGGACTAGTAATTCATCAGCTCAGTCAACGACAACATTTTGAAAACCCTCATTGAAAAGAAAACTGTTTTCTGATGTGACTTGATGAATATGAAGTGATGGATGTTGGTTTGCCCCCAGATAGAGACACATCTTTGGAAGATGATTGTGCTACAGCAATAACTCCACCCTGTTCTACAAGAGAGTATCATCTTACATCTGAAATAAGGCGTAGTAAGTTAACTGTCGTTTTTATTTTCATTTAGGACAGTATATTTCATTAAGTAGTAATTCGTATATTAGACTATTTTAAACAAAGTATAGTCTCCATTACGGTAAATTATTCACCATATTACAAATGTCCCATAAGATAGTTTAGTTTGGTTTCTAAAAATTTACTTAATTTTTCATGATTATTATTTAGTAGATGCTGCTTGACAAAATATATATTCTATAATAGTATATAGTATAAAATACAGTTACTAAAACATAAAAGAATAAGTTTTTATTTTGATTTCTTTAGTGCTACAACCTATTAACGATTTATAAATTATTACTTTTGTTATCTTATTTTCAGAAATAAGAGGAAACTAAACCTGCTTAAAGCTGTGAATGTTACGAGAACCCAGCAGCTAACACCAATGGCAAAGTTTATGTATAAGGTAGTAGGGGAATTAAAACAAACGGCAGCCACTTTGGAAAAAGAAAATACTTCAACGAAAGATCGCCTGAAGAAATCTCTTCAGTATGCTAAAAGCAAGGAATTTCTAAGAGAAAAGGTCAATGAAACAACAATTAGATTTATTGTTTCCCAATTGGACATACAACAAAAAGATGTTAGGGACCGACGTTTCACGATTGATGACAAAGCTTTAGACCTTTCTATATTAAAGCAAAGTCCAAAAGGTTACAGGCTGTTAAGATATGTTATTTTTTCGCCCTCTAGAAAAACTCTGATCGATTTGTTAAGCAAAATTCCATTTGGTTCTGGCTTAAATCAAGAAATATTGGATTCACTTAAAGAATCTACTGAGAAAATGGCCGAGCTTAACAAATATTGCATACTGCTATTTGACTAAATGTCAGTTGATGTAGCTTTGTTTTACTATATATATAATATAAAAGAATATGTTATAGAGGGTTTTGAAAACTGCGGAGAACCGAAGAGCACACCAGAATCAGATGACCATGTCATGGTGTTTGTGGCACGAGGGATATATAAAAAGTGGAAGCAACCAATTGCTTATTTTTATACACGGGGCGGTATGAAGTCTACAGATCTCTTAAGAAATATTAAGGATATTGTGTCAGCACTTCAACATACCGGACTGAAAGTGGTGGCAACCCAACAAACAAATTTGTTTTATAATTGTCATTCCTACAACAATTTTGTTTTATTGTTATTTTATTAAATTTATAAAATTGCATAAAAACAAAATAGTAGTACAGCATTTAAATTTTGCTTGTTGGGAACAGAGTCCGATCGGCTGTCTACAAGCGTATATGCACATTTCAAATTAAAGGAAGAAACGAATGTATAGTGCTTGCAAAACAATGGCCAAAATAGGTATTTTGATTATATCATTAATGGTGAGGAAGTTATTCACCTTTATGACAGTCCGCACCTGCTTAAAGGTGTGAGGAATAACATGCTTGAATCAGATATTAAGTTCAAGTATCTTGACGAAAATGAACAGATTTCGTCATGGAAGAACATCATAGCCCTTTATGAGTAAGATGTAGGCCCAGATGATTTTAAATTGTGTCCACGTTTAAGCGATCAGCATGTTTATGAAAACAAAATTAAGAAAATGAAAGTGAAGCTTGCTGCTCAAGTGTTTTCTCAGAGAGTTTCAGCAATATTGCGGTTTTTAGGAGAGAAAGGTAGGTATATTATTTTTCTATCTGTTTGCTAGTAGAGTTTTTTAAATATATCTTTTTTCTGTTCATCAGTATTAGCTAGATGAGTAGCTGTTTGATCGATTCTTTAATAAAGTATTTGCCTGATTAATACCTGTATTAGTGTGACTAAATTGAGTCACCAATACACAGAAAGTAGGTAATTTCATATTAAATTAAAAAGTGTGAAAGTTGTGATTTGTTTGATACCTGAATAATATTTTCTGATCAAGACAAAAGGAAGTTATTTAAAAAATATTTTAAATATCTTCTTGATATATCTGCGGGATATCTTATGAGTATAAATATATGTCCACTGGATATAAATATATTTTCGTCGAATATTTCGTTTGAATATAAATAGTATATCTACAGGATATTCTATTTGAATATAAATAATATATTCTTGTCTTATCCTATGTATATTCTACGAGGGAAAAAAGATATCCCAGGAATGTGAAAGAAGGTGTCTTTCAATGATCCCAGGCATATGCTCTGTATATATTTGCGTGGATATGTCATATTCCTGCTAAAATGCCATATTTGGAATAAATATTCTCAGCATATTTTAGAGATATGTTTGTGTCGTCTAGGTAGGCACCCTGTTCTAAAAATTCTGAACTATGCCAGAGCCATTCTGAACTATGCCAGAGCCATTCTGAAAATGTAAAACCCGAACGCTTAAAGTTATATTTTAGTTTTTAACCGATAGAGGGCTCACGTAAACTTCAATATTGCTAGGTTATGTGTCAAGTTGTCAAAAGTTTTTTGGAAAAATTGAGCATTTTTTGGAGGCGTAATACCTATTTCACACGATAATTACAATGAGTAAGTAAGAAATTGAAACTTTTTTTGTGTGAGTTTTTTCCAGGCTGATTCCCTAGTTAGAGAGCACTTTCTTAAAGATAATTGTCTAGTCAAGTCTGCTAGTTATATAAAGTGAACCTTTTTGGTTCTAAGTAATTAATAATTATATTGTTGAATATTTTTATTATTGTGCCTGGTCATTTTTGTAGGTAGGTATGTATATTGTCCAATAAATGTAGTCATTTTTGTACTTTATAGTTTACTTAAACATTTTTATATTTTTAGCGATAATAAATTTACTAATAGAACTGAGAACTTTAAATCAGCTAACCCCTCCCTGCCCCGAGAAATTTTCTTTTGTATCACCACTTCTTGACGCCCAACTAGTGGAGCTGATTTTACCTACAGTTCTTAACAAAATGGTTAATGAGACCCCCAACCAACTAAAACTTTAACCTAGATTAGGCAGGGAAGTATTAATTTCGGTCGAATTTTTTTAATCTTATTTTAAGAAATCTTCATCTTGATATTCTAAAAATCATTTAAGCACGACCTCTGATTGATAGATAAACAAGGCTTCATAATATAATATTTACTTCCTTCCTTAGTAAGGAAGTATTGGAATCGGTCCGAAATTAGTTTTTATTTAATAAAATTCTTTAATATTCTAAAAATAGAACCAGTTACGGTCATGCAGTTTTATTATGCTATTTGTCAATAAAATTGAAAGAAAAAGTAATTAAATGCAATCACCGAATTCCATAATAAACTTTTAGGATACTTGTTTTTATTTATATAATATACTGTAATCGCCTCTCACTAACCTCACTTTTTCAAAACTTTAAAGAATGAGTGTTAGCGGTTTTGAAGTGTTTGCTCAAGTTTTTTTGTTAACTTCAGTGTATAATTATTTTAATTTTTGACTTAACTTTGTACTGTCTATCAATATACTTACTTTTAGTTGTACTACTTAACTCATCTACCAATTTCTTTCATTTTACTACCTAGGTACCAAGTATATGTACCACCGGCTTACTTTCAATTAAAAAGTGAAGGGAGCCAATGTACGTTCGTTGCTATAGCTATGTAGGGAGGAATATCAACCAATCAATACATTGGTATCCTTCGATTTTGTAGTGATCGTAAGCAGGTACATACATAGGGAGGTAAGAATATATATTCCTGCCTAAAACTGCCTGCCAACCCGTCTAAATTTGATTTTTGTATTCTTAATTAGCCAGTCGTTAGCTAATAAGTACTTAATTATATATAAACTGTGGGACGAAACTTACCTTCATGTAGTCTTGTAGGACATATACAGACTGTCTATTTTACAAGGGCCACACCAAATATCTCGCTTAATATCTATTGTAGAAGAATAAAGTTTTAGAAACAGTTGTCTCATTTTTTGTGAGCTATATTTCAGTAAAAAGAAATTTGAAATCCATAGCCTACTTTATGAGATATATTACAAAAACCTGAAAAATAGGAAAACCACAAACGGTTATAGCTTCCTTATTTGAGGAGATACGAAAAAAGTTAAAGGAATGAAAGTTGACGGCAAAGACAATAAGAATAATAACGTGTAACAAAAAAATCGAAAAATGCAGTTGGCTTTGACATACGCTATTGTGCAAAAATGAAAAATACATATCTCAACGTAGGCCATGACGCCATTAATTCCGTTATTTTTTTCTCATTCCAACGATATTAAAAATGTCACAGAAATTTTAACCGATAGTGTCAATATTTAATATTTTACGAATACCACAATTCATATAATTGAATCGTAACAATCAGCTGTGCCATAATAGTAAAAATTCACTTTATATTAATTTTTTTTTTTTTTAATTTGGGGTGATTGTGGCTAGGGAATGTACTCACTCCATTAGCTCAGTGTGGCCGACTGTTTATTTATTTATTTTATTATTTATGTATCTTTCTCACATTTCTCAACTCAGAGGTAAATTTACAATTCCTTATATCTATATAATAATATGTATATATGATTTTTTTTTCTTTTTTTTTTTTTTCTAAGTTTGTATACATGCGTTACTTTTTCCAATAATTGTTTATTGTCCTACTACTCACAGTGACTTATCCTAGATATCTCTCTTTTTTGTGATTTTTTTTTTTTTACTTATTTTTAGCACAATTGTTTTTTTTTCTTTTCTTTTAATAAGTATGTATGTTTTTTTTTCACTTCTTTTTCAAGTATACAATTTTTTTTTTTTGAGGGGAAATAAAACGGGGACACTATTTTGACTAGGGGTCTGTCTAGTCTTAAACACAAATAAGAAGGACCTCGGAACGATTCGGGTAACATTGGGAAAGACAGGAGGATCACTTAATACTATCTTACAAGAAACTTATTATATAGTCTGTTTTTTATTACAGTTTTATTCCTAGATTTTTTATATGAACACACAGCAATTTATATATTTCAAGGTTGTTAGAGCCTAATAGTTGTGCTAAATTAAATGGCAGGCATATTTTTAATTTGTACATTTTTTCGACAAATTCCTTAATTTTGTCAGATTTTAATTTTTATATTAATTATAATTCCGTAATTATTTATTAAAATTTAATACAAACCAATAAATATCTCATAAATAAAAATACAAGTACAAAACGAACATCCAAAGAAAAAAAACGAAAAACTATGTATAACAGTACTACCTACTACTATATTGAAAAGAAATTGTGTGTATTTATTTTTCTAACTACAAATGCTCAAATTGTGCACCATGCATTCTGACACATAAACGTGCTCTACGAGACACGTCACGCATTACATTTTGGAGCATTTCAGGAGTAATTGCCTCACATGCGTTTCGAATTCTGGTTTTGATGTCCTCAATATTTTCAGGGGCAGTTTGAAATACCTTGTCTTTAATGTAACCCCAGACGAAAAAATCCAAGGGAGTAATATCTGGTGATCGAGCTGGCCATAGAATGGGTCCATAGGTGCCTATCCAGCTATCTGGCATAACTTGATTTAAATAATTTGTACATATTACAGCAGTGTGAGGTGGAGCCCCATCTTGTTGAAAATATGAATAATTTAATCTTTCTGCCACTGTTAATTCATAAAGAAAATCTTGAAATTCGTTTTGCAGGAAATTAAGGTATCTACGAGCGGTTAATTTGCCATCATAAAAATAAGGTCCAATTACTTTAGTCCCTAAAAGACCCAACCAAACATTCGTAGAAAATCTTTCTTGGAAAGCGGTCTCTCTGCACCAATGTGTATTTTCTCGTGTCCACTTATAATGCATATTTCTATTGAAAAATCCATTATTAGAAAAATTTGATTCGTCCGACCAAAGAATTTTGCTACATATCAGCGCGTCATTCCTTTTCTTATTTAATAACCATCTACAAAATCTTACTCTCCTTGGCTTATCTCCCTCATTTAAATGTTGAACTTTCCTCATTTTGTAGCATCGAAATCCGTTTTTTTTTCAATATTTTTCTTGCACTGTCTTTTTTTAAGCGACAGTTTCTCTGAATTTGTCTCAAAGAGGTTTCCTCATTTTGGTTAACATAATTCATTACTCTATTCACTTTTCTTACATTATCCGCAACACGCGCTCGCCTTACTACTTTTTTTGAAAATGAACCGTGCGTTTTTAGATTTTGAACTAACTTCCTAAACATAGTTCGATTTGGCTGCGGAGCATCTGGAAATCTATCTCCGTAAACCGTGACTGCCATCTCAGCGTCAAAATTGCACTGACAATAAATGCTAATCATATCGAATTTGTTATTATTGGTGTACACCATAATTACTGATATAAAATTTGTCTTAGAACTCGACAACGCAACATACAACAGTGACAATCTGTCAAATTTATTAATAACTGTATACATTGTTTTTCACTAATTATGGCATAGCTGATTGTTACGATTCAATTATATGAATTGTGGTATTCGTAAAATATTAAATATTGACACTATCGGTTAAAATTTCTGTGACATGTTTTATTTCGTTGGAATGAGAAAAAAATAACGGAATTAATGGCGTCATGGCCTACTTTGAGATATGTATTTTTCGTTTTTGCACAATAGCGTATGTCAAAGCCAACTGCATTTTTCGATTTTTTTGTTACACGTTATTATTCTTATTGTCTTTGCCGTCAACTTTCATTCCTTTAACTTTTTTCGTATCTCCTCAAATAAGGTAGCTATAACCGTTTGTGGTTTTCCTATTTTTCAGGTTTTTGTAATATATCTCATAAAGTAGGCTATGGATTTCAAATTTCTTTTTACTGAAATATAGCTCACAAAAAATGGGATAACTGTTTCTAAAACTTTATTCTTCTACAATAGATATTAAGCGAGATATTTGGTGTGGCCCTCGTAAAATAGACAGTCTGTATAAGCGTTTCACATGTTTCTACTATAGCTTCGCTGATAGTTGCTGGCGACATGACGGCAGAAAACTTTAAGTCTTCAAAATTTCTTCCAGTGGCCAAGTACCTTAGGGTTAAGGCTAATCTTTCCTTAACAGTTATACTTTCTCTCATATTTGTGTCCTCTCTTTTCAAAAACGGTTCAACCATCTGTAACAGTTAAAGGTATTTTCCTCCATTCGAAAGTAGTTCTTGAAATCTTCAACGTCGCTGAGGCTGACTTCTTTTAACAGTACTTGATGAGAATATTGTTCTCTCTTCAACCATTCTTTCATCCAGCGTTTGCGTTTTACTCGACGAGTAGTTCCAAGCGCCAAAATAATAGCTATGCAACCAAATTAGCCATGAGAGGATATATGAATGATCACACTTATTAATTTGTGGTCTGAGATTTAAATTAGTTATAACATATTAAGTATCTCTGTATATTACAATAAAGTAAATTTTATTACATCTGGACTGTTATTTTATTTTTATCCGTATCTACCTGCATTAATTCACCTATACTTCTATTTACAAAATCAAACTATTTATGTTTTGTTTCCCCAAGCGGATATTTTTTTGTTATACGAAAAAATATTCAGTAGGTATTGCCTGCTGTTAAGTTAATTCGAGCAGCAAACAATTTTCGCATGTCTACTTGACGCAGTGGATATATGGGCAAAATAAAACCATATATCTATAAAGTATTTAACCTGTGGAAATAAAGTGTTTGAGTATATTCAAATGAGAGAGAAATAAATATGTTCCTACCTAATATATAGTATGGTTAAAACTTTTCTGTAGGTTTTTATTTATTTTGATAATTTAATATTTTTATGATTATAACAGTTTTTAATATGAATATTTTTTTCACCCGTTTCAAGATTTGAAAATAAATAAATAAAATAAATGCATACAACGAATTACCTGTCAAAAAATGTTATAATTTAATTTCATATAGAGGCAACACGAATTTCTCAATATTTGAAAAATTTCTGCTATAAAATCATAAAAGGTTTATTGTCGGTTGCGTATATTTAATATTATGAAAATATTTGCACAACTTGACAACGTCGGTATTTCCTAGGATATTTAGCCGCTCGTATAATTATTGGTGTAGACTTCGTTGGGAGTTAATTATGTCATTCGCTTATAGATGGCGTAGCCAAACACTTTAGTTCTATTATGTGATTCTGTATGAATGGCGTATTTCTGTCAGCTGTGAATTGATTACCATCGATCTTTATTAAAATCGTGTCACTCCATATGGAGTCAGTGATCATTTAGAACAAATGTGTATTCAACCACAAAATTGTGTAAATCATCTTGACTATTTTGTCAGCTTTGGTCAACGTCCTTGCGAAATTCAGCTAATTGTTATTCCACCACTTAATCATGTTGAATTATTTTCGACATGTCATTGGCGGCAATTTATACTTCGAAGCACCTGAATATAAATGTATTTTTAGATGACTAAAGCAGGATTGACTGAAGAAGAAGAACATTTACTATTACTTCTAGAAGGAGATGTATCTGATTTGGATATTGAAGAAACCGATGACGATTGTGAGAAAGAAATTGATGAAGTACAAAACTAATCAGCATTTACTGTAGTGCAAGTGGATTGAACTATGAGGAGAGAAATGAAAACGAATATGACTCTGAGGACGAAATACCGGCAGTCCTTTTTGATATTCAAACGTCTACTAAATCAAATCATTCTCCTAATTCAAAAAGGAAAAAAAGAAGGAATATCACTGGAAATAGAAAGACTTGGATGAAGTAGCTTCAGCACGTGGAATTAATTTTTCAGATCCCCCTGACTCAGAACTAACACCGATGACTTATTTCATGTATTTCTGTGATGATAATATAATACAGAATATTGCACAACAAATAAATTTGTATTCTGTAGAGAAGACTGGCCCATCTATCAACACGACATGCAGAGAAATACAGCAGTTCTTAGGTATTCATATTTTGAGCAGCATCGTGAAAAGGCCAAGTCACCGCATCGTAGATATCATGTCTAGAAATAGATTCGACAAACTAAGAAACTACATTCATCTAAATGACAATGTTAATATGAACCCACGCGATCACACTGAGTATGACAAATTTCAAAATTCGACCGGTCATTGATGCAATACGTTCGAATTTTTCATCAATTAAAGCAGAAGAACATGTCAGTGGATGAAATTATCATTCTAAATTGGTTCACGTCTGATGAGCTCTTCTGCAATCTGAAGAGTTTAGGCATCCTTGTTACAGGGGCGGTCAAGAACAACCGAATTCCTGGATGTAATATGAAAACTGATGATACATTAAACAGATCTGGTAGAGGATCATACGATCACAATACGTATCAAGATATGATAATAGCTGTAAAATGGTCTGATAACAAATCAGTACATTTACTTTCCACATATAAAGGAATTCACCCTGTCGAATCTGTTGCACGTTGGAGTCTTGCCGAGAAAAAGTACATTCAAGTGCCTCGACTAAATATAGTGAAGGAGTATAATATGTATATGAGCGGTATCGATCTTCACGATATGATCACTGTATAGAATATACATTGGTGTAAGAAGGTTTTACTTGCATATTTCTGTAATATGATAGATAGGTGTATTGTAAATTCATGGCAACTGTACCGAAGATATATGAGCCAAAGGGAAAAAAGTACAAGCCATTGATTGCTTTTCATTCAGAAATAGCCCACGGTCTTATGAGTGCAGTAAAAATTGGTTGCCGTAAGAGGGGCCGACCGCTTTCAGATGTAAGTAACACTCCATCACTCCCACCTAAAAGAAATGTTACTGCAGCCCCTGTAGATGATGTATGCTATGACGCTGTAAACCACTGGCCTCTGCATATCTCAACAAAGCAAAGATGTAGGTGTTGCATTTATGCATATTCGCGTTTAATGTGTGAAAAATGTAAGATGCCGTTATGTTTAACAAAGTATAAAAACTTTAAATCATTCCATTGTAAATAACTATTATTCATGATAATTCAATAAACAATTTACTATCAAATCATTTTCTATTTTAGCATACATTTGTCTAGTGACTCCATATGGCGTCAATTCATTTTGATACTAAGAATGTAAATATTTCAGTTTTTCTTTGCATATGTATGTTTAGCAGTATCACTGTGAATTGAAAAAAAATATAAAATATTTTTTAACCTGGATAATATTTCTGGCGGAATGTACCAACACCGTATATCGTTTTTATTTACTAAATATTACCAATCTTATAAATTATATAACGGATGTAGTTATTAGGAAAAGCCGCATGTTACGAAAAACATCATTTATGCAGAAATACGACTACCTAAACAATTAACCCTATACTGCATACAAATTCCCTAAATCCAATGTTTAAAATTTTAGTTATATTAAGATCTAATATTAATTGTTCCTAGAATAACTTATATTACCTATTAGATTAGATACGGGGATTAGAAACCAACCATGCTGTCAAATTCAGGCCTCGTTGGTTCCCACTTACCGAAGGTGGGAAAAGTCCTGACTCCGCTCGCGAAATTTCGGTTCAATTCGGACAACTCAGCCATGTTTATAAAATAAAAAATTATACAACTTTGATATTTTATGTGTGAGTTTACCGAATTTGCGGATTTTATTTTTGCCACCCAATGTTGTTTTATTGTTGTGTGCCACAGTGTAGAAAGCGAAACAAAGACGTTAGAGTTCATCGTTTTCCTGTGGATACAGAGGTAAGTCATTAACTCCGCCTTTTACAATATATTGTTCTTTCAAGCTACGAAAATCTGAGCTCTCTTGGACACTGGACAGCTCTTGAAAAGAAGTCAAAAACGGGTGTTTATCAACCGGCGTGTAAACATAACCCAATTCTTGTTGTTTTGTACACATTTTTAGCAAGTTGTGTTTATAGACATGTTTATTTTTAATTCATAAAATACAATTTGAAATACTTGGTAGTAATTTATAACACATAATATCAAAACATTCATTGTAGCGTTAAAAACAACAGTTTAAATATAAGCAACATAATAAAAAATCGGTGATGATATTTACACAGAACTTCCCACTTCATTTAGACAGGGTAGTCAGTTTGTAATTATTGGCAATTAGTAAGCAGTCATTCTAATTCTCACCGTTAACATATAAAAGGTACTTCCTGCTTAGATAATATAACTTTTCGTTAGTGTTAATTAAAAGCCAAATTTGCTAAACTATATAAATTCAAAGCGTAGGATGTTTATAATTAAAACTTGTGCCTTGTTAAGTAAATCTGTATGTGACGGACACCCTGTCGCCCTTAATAGACTTTCTAATGATAGCGATAACACCTTAACACTTAGTATGTAAGATTTGGAATTGTAATATTTAGTTCAGTTCTTATTAGTTGTCACTTGAGTTTACTAGAGAGCTCGCCCTTAGTTTAAAATAAATATTTAAAAAAAAGTAAATTACACAAGTCGTGTATTTAATTGGCGCTGCGAACAGGATACCCAAACGATAAATTTGCGAGAAGTGATATCGTTTTGTTTTAACAGTTCATTGCGTATCGCGAATCAGAAGGAAAAGAAGTTAACGAAGCATCTCCACCAAGCAACCTGTCACCTGGATCGACGCCGTTGCAGGAGCGCTACCTCGTGAATCTTCACCAAAGAGGCCTACACCTTGGACGAAACTAAGCAACAAAGGATGCTATTGGCATTACTCCTGTAAGTCCTTCTTTTTCTATTTTTCCTTTTATTCATAGTATATATGTTTGTGTTTTACACAAGAATTGAAATTTTGAAATCTATATTTTAAATTTTAAGCAAAATAAAATAAAATAAAATACGAATGCCTGTCAGGGATAAATCTCCAATAAGACGTTTAAGTGATTTAACTTCCAATTCTAATTCAAATTTAACTGAAACCATGGCAACAATTACACAAACGGAAATTAATATGGCTAAAGATATGTTACCAGAATATTCTGGGGGTTCAAAAAATGTTGCTTATTTTTTAAAACAAGTTGAATGTTATTTGAACTACTTAAAAGATCAGAAGAAAACTGTTTATTTAATAAATTAATGCTTGAACAAATAAAATCTAAATTAACAGGAGACGCAAGAGATGTATTAATAACTTCCAATAGTACTAAATGGTCAGAAATAAAATGTTCATTATTAAGTAGATTTGGAGACCCACGCTCAGAGGAATTACTCGCACACGATCTCATACGTGTTATCAGCTCAGTTCAGAAAGTTACGAACAGTATTTTGAAAACATTAAAAGAAAATTGCAAGTATTACTAGAATATGTTAGCATTCGCACTCCTAATAATGATATTAGAATAAATAAAGAAAACATGTACACTAATCAAGCTTTAACGACCCTTTAAAGCAGGCGTTATCGAACCCTATTGTAGTCATTTAGTAAATACAAATAGTAAGACATTATCTGAAGCTCTTTTCGAATGTCGCAAGTATGACAACGATAAAGCACAAATTATGAGTTATTATGAGTTTTATGCGTAATAAACCTAAGTTAACTAATAAAAAACACATCAATCATAATAATAGACCTATGCAACATGATTTTAGACAAAATTACAATTACAGTCATAATAATGGTTTTAATAACAATAATAACTTTAGTAATCACAATAATCCTAATAATTATAATAATCAAGGCCCAAATCATTTCCTAGATGCCCAGTCAATATACAACCAAGGCAAATGCCGCCACAAACATTTTTTACCGATCAACAAGTATATGGTAATAAGCCAGAGCAATATAAACCTACGCCCATGAGCATTAGTACGAGAAATACTTCTCATAACAGACATACAAACAATTTTAAGTCACAGCACAGATCTAATGTTTGGTCACAAGAAATGTACAATGTAGAAAATCCTGAACAGGAAAATAACTGATAATTATTGCGTAACGTACGAACAACCAGTCGATGATTTTCAAATAGAAGCCTCGGAACATACAGAATCGATTTAAACTCAATAAGCAGTAGACCTAAGTTGCCTTTTATAACAATACCGAGTCTAAATTTAAAAATTCTAATTGATAGTTCCAGTTCCAGTTCGCTTCCAATAGTATAATTAACCCAAAACAAGCTCAAAAATATTTTAATAATTATTTATTCTACAAAAAATTTACGGTAAAATCATTAAATCAAACGATTAGTGATGAAAAAAATATCTCTTAACCATTATTAAAAGAATTTGGTGTTAATTACCCAATAAACTTTCACGTATTACCTTGGCATGATCGGTTCGATGCACTAATAGGTAGTTACGACTTTCAACGCTTAGGTGCAAATATAGATTATAGCAGTCAAACTTTAAAAATTGGTAGGAATAAAATTTCATTTTTTATAGAACTCAATCCTAACAGTTTTGAACCATTCAAACAAAACATAAACAATATAATAAGGTTACCTGTAAATATTGAAGGGCAAGTATTGGTCCCTGAAACAAAGATAAATAATATTCTTATCCCCGAATCAATTGCCTATGCAAAAAACGGTTTTGTAACTACACCTATCGACGAGAATTCGTTAACAGAAATTTATTGTAATGAACAAATAATTGTAGAACCATTAGAAAATGTAAATATCGAAACACCGCAAATTCATTTTAGTAATCTTGACATTCCAAAAATTATTAGAACCTCTCATTTAAACTCTGAGGACGAAACTAACATTTTGAGCTTATGCAAAAAATATTTGGAAAGAAAGATTAAAAATAAATCAACAATCGATGGAGTGTATGGCAATCAATTGAAAGGGAAAAAACCTACGGAAGGATATACTAAAAAGGATTCTTGATGTGGTAGTGTACCTATCAGAGCGTAGATTGGCTTTTAGAGGGGACAATCACTTAATAGGGGATTAAAAAAAATGGCAACTTTCTAGGAACGTTAGAACTATTTAGTCACTATAACCCACTACTATCAGAACATCTTAATAACGTCAAGCAGTCTCAAACTGATAAAAAAAGGATGCAGGTTTATTTATCTGCGGAAATACAAAATGAGTTTATATCGTGTTGTATTGAGTACGTTATATCACGTATTTTAAGAGAGGGATTTTGCAAAATACTTTTCTATAATTGGGGACGCTACTTCCGATGCAGCAAACTACACTCATATTAAGGTACGTTTGGATTAATTCAACTAACGAGTACGAAATTTTTGAGAGATTTTTGGAATTTGTTAATTGTAATCAGAAAACAGGAGTGATAGTATTTAATTATTGATAATTATTTAAGTATTGAAACTGTTAAGAAACGGACAATACCAATAGTAGATTGTCGTGGTCAAGGATACGACAATGGAAGTAACATGAGCGGTGTCTATAAGGGTGCAAAAGCTCGTACATTGCAACAAAATTCCCTAGCAGTTTTCTCTCCTTGTGAATATTACAGCTTAAATCTCTGTAGTGCACATGCTGCAGAACGTTGCCCAGAAGTAATTACATTTTTTGGAGTGGTGCAAAAACTCTACCACATATTTAGTACCAGTCCTCAAATGTGAGAAATATTGAAAGAAAATGTTAGTATTTCACTACACTCCATGTCAACTACTCGTTGGTCGGCAAGAGTGGAAATTGTAAAACTATTTGTTGAAAAACTTCCAGGAAACAAAGAAGCAATTCAATTGGTCTTAGAGTTAAATTTAAGTTCAGAAACGAGAACAGACCTAAACGGTATTTTGACTGATGTGAACTCATTTGAATTTCTTTGGATGGGATCAATTTGGATAAAGGTTCTTACCCCATTAAATTATGGAAATGTAGTACTGCAAGAAAGGAAAGGTACGATCGATGTAGAACTTAAAAATCTCTCTACTCTGATGGACAATTTAAATTTAATTATAAGTAACTGGCACTCCATACTTAATGAATGCAAGCTAGTTGGTGAAAACTTGGGTCTAACGAGGGATTTGTTTTTATTCCCTGAAAATTGCAAAAGAAAAAGAACAACCTTTTTTGACGATAGTAATTCAAACGATGCTGTTGTAGCATTGAATCCAGAGGAAAAATTTAGAATCAATGTATTTAATGTTCTTATGGATAGTGTAATTCTAAATATTTGAACCCGATTTGAGTCAACCAAGAATATATACAGTTTATTTAGGGCCGGTACTTTCATCTATAGATAGCGACATTTATTCTTTAGAATAAGTCTTATCTAGAAGATAAGCAGAAAATCGGTATTTTCACCTACAACTAGCGATATCAGTCAGATAAATATGCTTGTTCCTGGGATAAACTATTCGGCGCCCAAATCGACGAATAAGGCTTTTATCTACCGGATAAATGAAGCCACGCCTACGCGCTTGCGCTCTGATTGGCAGTCCTATTCTATTTTCTAACATAAGTTTTGAAAAGTTCTTTGTTGTTTTGTGTTTAACAATATTTTAGATAAGGTTTGGCCAATGGCGACTTTTATAACTGGGTGATTTTACGGACTTTCACAAGTCACGGCGGGAAGAATAATAAAAAAAATCTAATAACTGCTATTTATGTATTTCCTCACTTTGTCCAAAAATATATCACATGAAACACAGTTTTATTTTATATATACCATTTAAAAATATGCAGACACAAAATCGCATAATAAAAGCCATTGTAAACACTATACTCACAATGACAAACAACCAAAATGACTCAAATGTCATTAACAGGTAGATAAGCAATAATAGTAGGGGATTATTTCTATCTTTATTGAAAGCTTCTGCATACATTTCTCTTGTTTTACCACATCTTAAGTTGGCAACACTTACTTTGGGAAGTGTCTAAAATCTTATCCATCGAATTGTAAACCGAAGGTGTGATTTGAATGAAAGTACAGATAGAAGATATCCAGTAGATAGCAAATTCTGGTTATCTTATCCTTCGGATAGTTATCCGCCGGATACAGTATATTTATACTTAAGTGAAAGTACCGGCCCTTAGTGTTTTATGGACATTTCTTGATGACAATGATGAGCAAATTAAAAATAAAACAAAAAAACTTCAGAGCACTAACGAACTTGGTTTAGATATATTCGATGAAATAAAATACCTTTAAAGCTATTTACGTCTCAAATTTTGGAGAGAAATTACTATCCCCCATTAATTTATTAAACAAAATTAGGTATTTTAAGGGCCGGTACTTTCATCTATAGATAGCGACATTTATTCTTTAGAATAAGTCTTATCTAGAAGATAAGCAAAAAATCGGCATTTTCACCTACAAATAGTGATATCAGTCAGATAAATATGCTTGTTCCTAGGATAAACTATTCGGCGCCCAAATCGACGAATAAGGCTTTTATCTACCGGATAAATGAAGCCACGCCTACGCGCTTGCGCTCTGATTGGCAGTGCTATTCTATTTTCTAACCTAAGTTTTGAAAAGTTCTTTGTTGTTTTGTGTTTAACAATATTTTAGATAAGGTTTGGCCAGTGGTGACTAAGTGAAAGTACCGGCCCTAAATTGGATACTTTATTTCCTAACATAATAATTGCTTTAAGGATATTTTGCACTATACCCATTACTGTATCTCAAGCAGAACGATCTTTTAGTTTCTTAGCGCATATTAAGAATGTATTAACATCGACAATGGCTCAAGATTGTCAGTTTTCGGTTTATTAGCTGTTGAGTCAGAAATAGATAGAAATTGTGATTTTAATGCAATAATTTGCAAGTCGCAAGGCCCGAAACGCACAATTATATTAAACAAGTAGAAAGTAGGTGGTACATACATTGCTAAACACTGTTTAGTATTTGTTTAATTAATATTTTATAACAATAGAAACAAATGAAAATATATTGCCAGAAAATACTAGTAATTATTCAAACTTTTACAAAATACTTATCACAGATAAGTTTAAAACATATATCCTTCTTATAACAATTATAAGAAAGAAAATATGCCCATTATGAACAGTACAACTGTTATCATGTTATTTTTAATTTAAATTATCCTGCTCAATGAAACCCAAACACAATCAAAACAAAAGCACTTACCGATATAGCAGTAACACAAAACTTTAGAACATCCACAGACACGTGTTTCGACATCTATGTCTCTTCGGTGCGGCTTTTTCTAAAGTTCACAATCAACTGAAATTTGTAAGCAAATACTCGTGTTATAACTATCAATGGATTACCAAAACAGGATATTTAAAATTAAAATTAGTAGATTATAGGAAATTCCCCGTAAAGGGATAATTATCAATATAATTATATGCAAATGCAACTTCCTGGAACTGTAAAAGCTCTATAACAATATAAACAAATGAAAATATATTACCAGAAAATACTAGTAATTATTCAAACTTTTACAAAATACTTATCACAGAGAAGTTTAAAACATATATCCGTCTTATAACAATTATAAGAAAGAAAATATGCTCATTATGAACAGATCAACTATTATCACAATGTTATTTTTAATTTAAATCATCCTGCTCAATGAAACCCAAAGATAATCAAAACAAAAGCACTTAGCGATATAGCAGTAACACAAAACTTTATTAAAATAACATTATGATAACAGTTGTACTGTTCATAATGGGCATATTTTTTTTCTTATAATTGTTATAAGAAGGCTATATGTTTTAAACTTATCCGTGATAAGTAGGGTAAATGCGTCGGTTAACCGACCGGCACTGGTTCTTGACCATTTTGTGACTTACGACATAACAATAATAAAAATATTCCCTGTACTTTAAAAATAACCGTTATACGTGTTTTCGACCACTTTTACTCATTCAAAATAACTCGCAGAGTGGGGGTAGAAGTCGAACTTTTGGCGCGTAAAATTAGTTTCTTACCGTCTATCACCGAGAGAGTTTCTGTTTTTATCCATGCTTTGAGAAGTGCTTAGTGGTACCGGCCTAGAAAATAGTAAGTAATTTTTATTTCAGATGCATTAGGTATACATTTTTTATTTTATATTACCTATTAAAGATAATTTCTTGTGTATTTTAAGAAAAAACAGACATAACCATTTTTTTTTGTTAAATTTTCGATGGTCGCAAACCCATATTACAAAAATTAGCCTCTTTTATTTCTCGACCAAAGTGGTCGAGAACCAATGTGTATCGCAAGTAATTGTTCATTTCTATTAACATATTTTCTTTCAAAACTTTTTGAATTTTTTTGATTCATCTACATATATATTTTCTAAATATATTAATATTAGTTTGCGACCATGAAATTAGGCCTTAATAATATTCGTGTTTGCATTTCATTTATTAATGGTCGAAAACCAGTTTGATCATCTTCAGTTTTCGACCACTTCATATTTTTTATCTCCATGGACCTGCAGTAGAAAACACTTAAGTTTCCTTATTTTTTTCTAGTGCCACCTACAAACAATAAACAAAAGAAAGATAGAACAAAAATGTTAAAATCTATCAAACCTAAACCAAAAAAATTCAACGAAAAATGTTTCAATACAACGAGGATAATTTAAAAAATGCGTTATTCGAAATCAGAGAAAATAAAATGAAAATAAGAGAAGCAAGTAGACGCTTTAATGTTCCAAAAACAACAATAATTAATCGACTTTCTGGAAGAGTACCAGATACTTTAAGAAAGCCTGGACCGCCTCCCTTGTTAACAGTAGAAGGAGAAGACAGAAACAAAAATTGGGTAATAAACCTTGCAAAGTGTGGGTTTCCTGTAAAAAAAGAGATGTTGATAGATACGGTGCGTAAAATAGCAGCAGACACTAATCCAAACTTATTTAAAAATGGTGTACCACAACAAACATGGTATTTGAATTTTTTAAGAAGAAATCCGGAAATAAGTCTTAGAGAAGCGGAGGGTATCAATAAAGCAAGAGACATAGTGACGGAGGAATATATTAGAAAATGGTTTGAGGAATGAATGCAGTTTTTAAGAGATAATAATTTGATGAATGTATTTATTGACGATCCTAGAAGAATATTTAACGGTGATGAATCCGGATTTGCGTTATGCCCAAAAACGGGAAAAGTTTTAGGTCCAAAGGGATTTAAGAATTTGTATTCCATTCAACAAGGTAATGAAAAAGAAAACGTTGCAGTTTTAATAACTTTCTATGCTGATGGTAAATTTGCACCTCCTTTGGTGCTTTTCCCTTATATCAGACCACCTAGGGCACTAGTTGATAACATGTCTGGGTGTTGGGTAGATTAGAAAAAGGCTGGATGACTTCGGATGTTTTTTACAAATACCTCAGCAACGATTTTAATAAATGGTTATTGAAGGAAAACATCCCTAGACCCATCATCCTTTTCGTAGATGGATATAAATCTCACCTCACTATGGCGACAAGTGAATGGTGTGATCAAAATCAAGTTATTTTGTACGCTTTTCCACCCAACACAACCCATATTCTTCAACCTGCTGATGTCAGCGTTTTCAGACCCATGAACGCTGATTGGAAGAAGACTGTAAGCCTGTGGCAATCTAGGCCGGAAAATATAAATTCTTGTGTTACAAAGACAAACTTTTGTTCCGTTTTCAATGAAGTACTGACAAACAAAACGGAATTCGAAATCAAAGTGAAAAATGGGTTTAGAAAATGTGGAATTTTTCCATTAAAGCCAGATGCTGTAAACTACATGAAATGTGTAGTAAACACCTCAGAACGATTAAAAAGAACACAGACACGTGTTTCACGAAGATCAAGTGAAAACATTACACAACGAGACATTAGATCTTCCAAAAAAGTTATAAATAAAATAAAACTTGAATTAGTCTTATGGTATAAATACAGAAGTAATCTTGAACGAAATAGATTTGCTAGAAACGACAATGGTATCCCCAAGAAAGAGTTCAGAAGGAAACAAAGAAAATTTGGTGGAACAAAGTTCTGCTGGACCAATGATGGTTATAGAAACTGACAAACGATAATAAAACACAGTCAAAAACATTAAATGAGGATGAAGTTGATGTTACCGATGTTAGTCTGCCAAGTTGTTTCACAAATTCTGTTGTAAAAGCTGTCCCTGTTATTGATATATCTGATCCATTCATGAACTTTGATATTATCAGCTCAACTATCAACCACACAATTCAAGAAAATATTGTTGTTCCTGAGATCGCCGCCCCTCATCATAGAATAAACGTAATTGTTATTAATGACAATAACGTCGAATTTGCAAAAGATACTGAATAATCAGAGCCAATTACTGAAGAAAATGAAAAACTACATACACCTGAAACCCTGCAACAACCATTTGAACCCCTTGCAAACAAAAATGAACAAGGACCGCTACTACTCCTTAGTCAAGTATTTGACAATCACTTAACGTATCCTGGTTCCATCAAGAGAAGTAATAACACAAATAGAAAGAGCATGGGCATAGCTCCAAGTGCAATTTCCAGCGATAAATGGAGGGAATACTATAGAAAAATGGATGAAGAAAAACAACAAAAGATTACAGACATTCAACGAAAGAAAGAGGAGAGAAAACAACTCAAAGAAAACCGACTACAAAATAGAAAAGAAAAGAGAAAAAAATGTCCAAAATGATCCTACAGAAACTTCATCAAAAATCAGCAAGGTGATTCCACGCGCTTTATGTCAAGAAACATTGAATAGCGATACTGAAGACGACGATAAAAATGTATTGGCTGCGACTTTTGTGCAAATTGGTATCATAAAAAATGTACTGAGTTTTACAATATACCATACATACAGTGAAGCAGCTGCAAAGGATTGTAAATGTGATTTATGTTAATTGTTCATGTTCATACCTGGTAAGAAAAAAGTATTTTTAGTTTGTAGAACCCCCCCCCCCCAAAAAAAAATGTGTGTTTTATTAAAATTATTTTTACGTCTTTTTTTTTAATTTTCATCATTCTCTTGAAAATCAATCTGCTTGGTGGTTGGTGGTCGAGAACCAACACAATAATGGTCGAGAACTCTGTGAGGTGGTCAAGAACCAGAGATATTGTAGTTTTCCTTTTTATGACATTTCAATAGTTAAATGCAAAAATGCTCTTAAAAGAGCATTTTCAAAGTATTTTAAACTTTCCGCGGAATCGGTAAACAACTAGCTCAATAAAATTTGATAAGATTTTGTATAAATGAATCATCTTTAAAGTTGAATTTTTTGTTAACTGGTCGAGAACCAGAGCATTTACCCTATTTTGTAAAAGTTTGAATAATTACTAGTATTTTCTGGTAATATATTTTCATTTGTTTCTATTGTTATAGAGCTTTTACAGTTCCAGGAAGTTGAATTTGCATATAATTATATTAATACTTTATACTTTAATATTTGATAATTAATAGTAGGGAAGGCCGGGGTTAAGTGGTCCTCGGGGTTAACAGGTCCATCTAAATTTTACCAATTTTAAATGTTTGAATTTCGCGCTACAAGACGTTATTTTGTTCTTTGCGCTTGGCAGAACTATTTACCATATTAATGGTTGCTTGTAGAAACACTGAGACTTGTTTGTGATATTTGGTGTGTGTTTATTGGTCGAAAGTAAGTTTTTATCCTTCATTTATTTCTTGATTATAATCTACTAAAGTAATAGATATTATATTGACTTATATACTATTAGTTATATGGTATATTAGGCTAAATACTGTGCGTAATAGTTGGCTTACACATATACTACAATGGCAGTAACATCGACTTAAAGTCATGGGCGTAGGTTGGGGCTAAGTGGTCAGGGTTAATTGGACCATGGTCCAGTGAACCCCATACGGTTTTTGTTGTAGGTATGCCCAGAAAAAGGATCCGCACCACGAATCATCGTGCTTATACAAGCCAAGATCTTATCAATGCAACACTTTCTGTTACACAACAAGGCCTATCAGTTAGAGAAGCTAGTCGAAACACTGGAATCCCAAGAACAACAATAAAAACATACTTAAAAAAATATATAGATGCTGGTGCAGAGGGTCTCGTGAATTTTAGGCCGATGAAATTGGTCCAGTATTAAAAAGAAGGGGAAGACCTTGTGGAAGTGACCTAACTGTAATAGGAATTAAAAAAAAAACAAACATTTACCGTTTTCACAAAAATCAAAGATAGAGAAGAGGAATATTCTACTCGGTTCTGTGCTAAAAAATGTTGAACATGTCTATACCAAAAAAACGTTAGACGTAGATGATTTAAAAAGTGAAAATAAAATAAACAGTAGAATAGCTTATACTAATATATAACAATACTAAAACCCCTTTTCACACCAAGTTGCTGGGAAGTACTTAAACGCATCAAACAAACAAAAAATTACAGGAATTTGGGAGTGTTGCATTTGCAACAAAAATCTGTTAAGGAGTGATCCCAATATAGCATGCAGTTACTGCCTAAGTTTGTTGCATCTTAGTTGCGCTCAAATGACATCTAATGTGTCTTCATATTTTAAGTGTGCGAAATGTATGATCCCTTAATCTTTGTTAGTTCTGCAATAATTAATTACTGTTATAACGAGATATATTTTTTGTATTGTTTTGATAATAAATGGATAAATATTTGTAATGGCTTTTTAATACCAACAAACAAGATATATTAAGTAAATCTTGAATATAATAATTCTAATCACTTTCTAAAAGTGAAGTCTATGCTTGTGAAAAAATAAAAATTATATATAATTGTTGAACGTTCTGTATGGTCTTTTTCAGTTTTCTTTTGGAAGTAAAATTCCATTTTTTAGGTATACCTATATCTACTATATAGGTATATAATATATTATATATATATATGCCATTTTAATCATCTCCCGATGATGTTCGATGAAATGTTGATATATAAATATGCATATCATCTACTATGTTTGTTTTTTGAGAATCTTATCAAAGGTTGCAATAATTAAGGCTCGTGTACATTTTACAAGTGTTTTCTTTTGCTTTTATATTATTATATAAAATATTCCGATCGATATTTTTCAAAACCGTAGTCGCTTATCTTCCTCTATCCGACAGTAAGTAATTCAATTACACTGTCTTTTCAATACGTTGATGGGCTTTTGCTTCGTCAGCCTTCGTGCTTGTATAGGGAGCGTGACAAATGGACAAGCAAACGAAGATTTTAAAAGTAGTTCAGAACTCGATTATAAACAAAATATAATATAGGTATTTCTTTTCTCTACGAGCAAAATTTGTGATTATAGAAAAATATTTTTCAAATGCAATATCTGTACCTATATACATATAATATACATTCTCTTTTATGTGAAGAGTATAATACAGTATTTAACCTATACCATTAAGTGTTTTATACCCTTGCATTAACTGAAATTAATTTAGGTTTAATTGTCAACGAATTTAGATATTTATTTGAAGAAACACTTATTTGGTTATTTCACATATTTTTGTTTGACCATTAAAAAATAAATTATAATAAGATGTAAATAATTGTAATGATCTATTAAATAAAAGAGATAAGATCTCTAATCCGCACGTAAATCTAGCCTAGTCGGCGTTTTTGCTAATTGTTACTATTAGCGATTAAGTTAAGTCACAAGTTAGGTAGGTACTACGGTTGCCGTGCCGTTAAAATTCATAAATACCACGGTTGCCGTGACGATAAAAAATTTAAAAGCCCCGACCGCCGGGGTAGTAGACTCCCTAAAAAGTAGGACATTTTTCAATATAACTTAACAGAACCTCAAAAGTGTTTAATGTACATTATTCAAATTTCAGTGATTGATTTAGAATAGACTCATAATAAACATATAATTTTTTCAACTTTTTCTGCTCCTCCGTTTCTGAGACATTCGCGATTAAAATGAGTATATTAGTTCTGATCAAATTTTCTAAATTGGACATTTTATAGGTTGGAGAAAGGATGCATTAAATAAGGAACGAACTGACCTTTCACTGTTGCTTAATGGTGTCTTGCACGCCACGATGATTTGTTTTGGTTTGTGGAGATCCTTACTCTTGCTGTTCGTTTAAATCTCGTTTTGATGATTTCTTGAAGCACAATATCATGGAGCTAAGGGCCAATGCTTGTTGCTGCAGTCGTCTAATGGTTTGTCAACTGACGATATTGCAAAGATTTAAATAATTGCTGGATAGGGCAACTTGCAATCAAAATGTTGGACGCTGATTTGAATACACTTTTACTTTAAAGAATCCTTAACAACCTTTAAGTCTGCTACTTACAACTTAACAAACGTGAATGATAATGAATTTAATTTTGCAAAGCGACGCACTAAGCTAAATGGAAAGTTGCCATGCCCACTACGCTATTATGGGATCGCTATTGGGCAACTTACCACCCCCTAAGGGAGGGGACGAATAGCTTGTCCCTCTTAAGCTTCGTTTTCATGTGACATAAAAAAGTCATGATAACGTGATATTCTTTAATGGTTGTTTTCTAGTATGGTCGGTCTAGCTTTTAAACCACTTTCTTTTTTCGCATAGCGAGGAATTTCCACAAAAACTTTTCCAATGAGTTTTTTTTAATTGTCTTTATCATTTTTCATAATTGTTGATTGCATGGTATTGACCGATAATTGTTATAAACTATGTTGTTGTTTTTAATTAGTTACTTACTTTTCACTAATTAAATTAAAACAGAACACAATAAAAAAATATATTACACAATAATACATTCCACAAAATTTTACCAGGAAATATTAAATATTGGCTGTATATACCATCCTCCGAATGCTAGTCATTTAGAGTTTTGCAATTATTTTGAAAATGTAATAGAAAAGCTGGATTTTAGCAAATTACATATTTATATAGGAGATTTTAATATTAGATGGGATATTACTGATGACACATATAGTAAAAGACTGCAAAATGTATCAACACGTTTTGGCTTAAAACAACTTATTTCTCAGCCTACAAGAATAACTGACAAGAGCTCGTCAATAATTGATCTCAAATTGCTATGAGGTCCAGTAGGCCAGTAGAATTAGCTCATGGGAAGGCTAATCTTGGATGAAATTGCTTACAGGTAACCACATGGTATATTCGATGTATTCATTGATAAGGAACATACCTGTGAATTTCCTCCCATTTTAGAGTGGGGGAACATTTTTTAATTAACGTCTTTTTGTGCAAAAATCACGAAAAATCGAGTTTTTTAAGCATAGCTCTAAGCCAATTGACAATAGCCATATTTGATGTTATACGTTTCGTAGGTGATATAAAGACAGTTCATTTGCCACCCGAATAATTGAAATCGGTTAATAGCTTTTTTAAATAATCGAAAAGAACTGTCGAAAAAATCGAAAATTTCAATAATTTTTAATTCCGTGAAAAATTTTTTTTTATCCTTAGAACTTGGTGAAAACATGTCTTATGTAACCCTGAAGCTACCATAAAATTTTCATCAAAAAATATTCATAGCTTTTCGAGAAAATTCATTTGTTTATAAAAAAGGTCTGAAATGTTTAATTCAATCTGACCCAGTTCCCGTCATCAAAAATGACTCATCCGGAGCTCATTTTTTTCGTTGTGACGTCTAGTTTACGAATACATCGTTGGCATAATGATGTTTTAATATTTTCATCAACAAAATGGCGTTTGAAAAAGTACGACTTTTTTGGGCAGAGTTTTTTGCGAATATCTTAATAACAAATTAATGTACTGGCATAAAACTTTCATATTCGGGTAGCTCGTATTTTTACACGAATTTTGAAAAAAAAATTATTGTTGTAAGATGTTTAGAAGCCGAGATAATTTTTTCAGTTGTTAATTACGCCATTTGTTTATTGATTAACATAAACATTTGAAATTTACATAGTAACTAGTTGAAAACTTGATTTTTGTAACTCAGTGAACTGTCACGTATAATGTTATGTATTAAGGCACGTAATGTCAATTTTTGACGTTTCTGTTTTGGTGAAAATTTTTGCACCTATTGATACTCTTCGTACTGTTTATTACTGTTTTAACTAGTAGGTGAAAGTAGCAACGTGGTATCTGTGTGAGAATGTACTAACTGTCTTTTCCGATTTGATCAGTTAAACTTCAATTTTCAAATATACTGATTGACAAAGTGGTGTGCTCGAATTAGGGCTTGTTAAATTCTCGCGATTTTATCCAAATAGCTATGACCTCAAGAATTTCCAGAGGGGAAGGGAACATAGATGATATTTCGATGGAAATTGTGACAGTAGATACCGTTTACCAGATTTTAACTCAGACAGTCTAGTCATTTTACTGAGTTAAAAAATTCCTGTTTATCCCTAAAGGAGGCAGAGACTTAAAACATATCGTTCATTTTGTTTATAATATTTCATGCTGCCTCAAGTCAAAACCACATCCACAACTTTCATATATTTATTTGCTTCTATAAATGTACAATAGTCCAGGGATTGAGCATAAAATCTAGGTGATATAAAATTAATTAATTATCCGTACATTTTGATACTTTTCCGCATCAACTCCGACAAGATACCACGTGGCCGAGCTAAATTTTCACACAAATGCACCGAAATTAAATTTTGCCAACTCTTCATACATATATGCTGACCGCTCCTATAAGCATGATTTTACTGTAAATAATTGCTTGCTATTGCTTGGTATTCGCACACCGTTTTCTTTGCTTACTACTTACTGCTGTTTTTACCGATTTATTTATTTCTTTGCTTCTTACTTTTGCTATCAATTAAAATGTTGATACCAATGTACCTGACACATTTAAGCTCTGGTTATTCCGTTATTTATTCTTTGGTTTTCTCTTCCATTGTGTTATTGAATTTTATATGTTAATAAACTTTGTTATCTACCAACACGTGTTTTTTACTGCTGAATGTGAGTGAAAGTCTAATTTGCCATTCAGGACCCCTGGGCATAACCGTTTCTCCACTGTAGCTATCCCAGCCCTACTGCAACACGCTCTCGAGATAACCGAAATCACGCTCAGCGTCAAAGTAACGCTTCCACTTGTTTATGGGCGGACGGAAGAAAGGACGTCACAATATAATATTTAATAATTTTTTTACTTTTTATTGGGTATTTTGCCACTGAAAAATATTTAAAAATTTTAATGAAAAAACCTCTGCGCCAAACGGATCAGACAGGTTGGTTCTTGAATACTTGACGATAGCTTTCATTTTCAGTTTCTAGTTTATTACATTGTTCTAGTTTATATATTTTTAGGTGTGAGACTTTTTGAAACAGTCAAGTAATCAAAAACCAACCTCTGTCTGATCCGTTTGGCGCAGAGGTTTTCATTAAAATTTTTAAGTATTTTTCAATGGCAAAATACCCAATAAAAAATAAGAAAATCTGAATATGCCACATATAGACAATTACAGACAATATTTAATAATTTATTTGAACATCAATCATGCATACACCTTCCCCTTTTGTATATCCGCATAAACCCAGTAAAAGGTACGTACAATACAAATCAAATTTATACAGTGTAGTATATGGACTAAGGTAAAAGTATTTTTAAACGTATGCTATAAACCACAATCATGCTCTTTCATTAGTTTGTTATTAAGTACTCATTCGGCACTCCGCTCCTCGAATAGAAGGCAAAAAAATGTTTTATTTAAATTGTTTATAACAAATTTATTAACAATATTTCAACAATGTTAATAAGTAGTTAATATTTCATCGTGGGACCCCAAATTAAAAAAAAAAACGTCGAAATGGCATCATAAATGAAGCAGACACATCGATTTTTTTTTGTCGGAATTTGAAGTCGCTTGACCGAAAACGTTAACGTGGACACCTGAGGGCGAGACACAAAGACTCATTCAGACTTTAGTGTACAAAAATTGACCTTACGACCCTTAATACATATTATACGTGACAGTTCGCTGAATTACAAAAATCAAGTCTTCAACTAGTTACTATGTAAATTTCAAATGTTTATGTTAATAAATAAACAAATGGCGTAATTAACTACTAAAAAAATTATCTCGGCTTCTAAACATCTTACAACAATAATTTTTTTTTCAAATTCGTGTAAAAATACGAGCTACCAGAATATGAAAGTTTTATGCCAGTACATTAATTTGTTATTAAGATATTCGCAAAAAACTCTGTCCGAAAAAGTCGTACTTTTTCAAACACCATTTTGTTGATGAAAATATTAAAAAATCATTATGCCAATGATGTATTCGTAAACTAGACGTCACAGCGAAAAAAATGAGCTCCGGATAAGTCATTTTTGATGACGGGAACTGGGTCAGATTGAATTAAACATTTCAGACCTTTTTTAAAAACAAATGAATTTTCTCGAAAAGTTATAAATATTTTTTGATAAAAATTTTATGGTAGCTTCAGGCTTACATAAGACATGTTTTCACCAAGTTCTAAGGATATAAGAAAATTTTTCACTGAATTAAAAATTATTGAAATTTTCGATTTTTTCGACAGTTCTTTTCGATTATTTAAAAAAATTATTAACCGATTTAAATTATTCGGGTGGCAAATGAACTGTCTTTATATCACCTACGAAACGTATAACATCAAATATGGCTATTGTCAATTGGCTTAGAGTTATGCTTAAAAAACTCGATTTTTCGTGATTTTTGCACAAAAAGACGTTAATTAAAAAATGTTCCCCCACTCTAAAATGGGAGGAAATTCACAGGTATGTTCCTTATCAATGAATACATCGAATATACCATGTGGTTACCTGTAAGGAATTTCATCCAGCGGTTTTTCTAATTCTACTGGCCTACAGGTAAATATGCAAATTACACCCAAAATCACTGACCATGAAATTATAGGTATAAATTTAAACTGTCATAAAGTGACCACGTACCAGGAAATAAATTACAGAATACTACATTATAACAAAATTTCATTAAACTTAATCGATGCTGATTGAATGTTTGACTGCACTTATACTAATAATGTATTTCAATCCTTCGTAACTAACATAAAAACTGCACTGGATAACGAGTATCCGACCTTAAAAAAACGAGCAACGAAATATAATGAATGGTTTAATGATATCATTAAAGAAGCATTAAAAAATAGAGACCTAGCATATAAGCAGTATAAAATAAACGGAAATAGGGAAAACTGCCGAACCTATACTAATAATCGCAACGAGGCCGTAAGAATCTTAAGAAATGAAAAATAAAAATACTATGAAAATTAAATAAATAATCTAAAGAATAATCCGAAATTAATGTGGCGAACATTAAAAAATATAATAAAACCAAAAGTCAGTCATAACATATCCTCTCTTAAAATAGGAGTGGAAAAAAGTATGTACTTGGAAGAGGAACTTAATAAATATTTTATTTCTAGTGTTAATATAATTATAGATGGGTTAAAAAATAACGCCCACTACCTTAATAGAAATGCTTTCTTTGAGAACAGAGCTTTACAGCCAAATACATTTTTTAAAGAATTTAATATCATAAATCTCTCCAAATTATGTAAAAATTTTTTTCAACAACAAAATAAATATTCTGAGGATAAAATTGACTTTAAATTAATAAAAAGTACATTTGAAGTAATCGGGTATCCATTATTACATATTATTAACACATCGTTGAATAGCGGAGAATTCCCAGAAATGAGAAAAGAACCTATAAACACATTAATTCACATTCAATGGCCAACTTACTGAATTTATAAACAGTAATAAATTGCTGCACGATAACCAATCCCGATTTGGAGAAAATTATTCATGTGAGACGGCTTTACAAAAAATAACTAATGATTTTAAATATTCCATAGACAAAGGTGAAGCTGTAGTAACTGTCTTTCTCGATTTAAAACGGGCATTTGAAGTTCTCAATAGAGAAGTTTTACTTAATACTTTACCAGTATTTTGGGATTGTTGACACGGCGCATCGATAAATAAATAATACTAAGTCTGAAAAACTTTTAAATAATAACGAAGTACAACAGTACTAGGGCCTTGCTTTTCACGCTATTTATTAACGATATATTTTTAATCGATTCACAAAATACATCTCTTTGCTGATGATACTATCATATATTTATCTGGATCTGATCTAAAGTAAGTTATTCAAAAAATTAACAAGACATTGGAAATAATTAACGAATGGTTTACAACGAACAGGCTAGTGGTAAATGCTAAAAAGTCAAAATATATGATATTAGATTCTAATAAATATCCAAATCAAAACGTCGATGTTACTTGTGTTAAATACAACGGAGAACACCTTGAAAAGGTAATAACTATGAAATATCTGGGGATTATCATAGACTGTAAATTAACATTTAACGACCATATAAATTACACAAGCCAAAAAATATCAAAAAACTTGGATTCGCCTATCATGTAAGTAAACATTTAACTTCATATCTACCAAGAAAACAATTTATAACACATTTTGAGTATTGTTCCAGTATATTGTATGTGTAATGATACCCATATATCTAAACTGTAGCTACTTCAAAATAGGTGTATGCGATTTATTTTAAAATGTAATATATATACTAATATAAAAACAATGCAATGTACAGGGTGGGCAACTAAGAATGGAGGTCGGCCATATCTCAGAAACCAAGCATCGCACAAGTTTAGGGAAAAAAATTACCTTAAGTAAAGTGGTCATGAAAAATCGCTGGAAAATATTTTCGAGTTTCTAAAATGGCCGTTAGGGGGCGTAACAGCCACAGCAGAATAGAAAATCAGGTTTTTCTCAGTATTTTGCTCAATTAAGTGGTATTGAAAATACATGCATCGTAATCCTAGGACAATTTTGAATCTTTTTAGTTTTCCATTTTTTTTGTATCTTCAAGAATAAAGTGGTGGGGAGATGCCAAAAATACATTTTTTCAAATGTCGATTACTCCGATTAGCCTTAACGGAATTTAACAAACTTGGTCCCATTGGAAAGTGCTTTTCTTGGTCTATCGAGTGCATGTTGTGCTATTTCCATTTGATTATTACTGTCGCCGCTAGAGGCCGTTATTTGACATGACAACAAATATCGCGCTTTTTCTTAAGAAATTTAAATGGAATGGTATATTTATTTTTACATGGTAAAATAGAGAATTAAAAGCCTCAGATGTCAGTGAAAACCGCAACTAGATAACTTTTCTCTAACGGAAGATATTGGCAAACAAAGTTGAAATTATGAATTATTATCAGATCTTGCCGACGGGATTTGCAAAGTAGCTGTTGAAAACAAGTAAGCTGTGAAAATGACACAATGAAGAAACAGCATATATCAAACATATCGAGTAGAATATATTACATAATATAAAAATTAGTAATTAATAACAGACAACAATTCTAATAATAATAATAACAATATATTTATGTAGACAGTTATGAAAAGACTACTTTTACTTGACGAATGCAATATTTGCAAATTACGCGAGTCAAGTAAAATTACTGTTTCATAACGTTTTTATCTAATCCTGCTCTAAAATAGAAAAGAAATTGCAATTTATATTGAATTTTATTTTGCGGTTTCAAACATTGTTACACCTACAGTGGTACAAATGAATTTTGTGTTTATCGCTGTACCTGAGCATTAGTAGGTATAGGTTGACATTTGTATTAACAAAGTTCAGTTGTCAATCTGCTGAATTTTTTTAAGCAAATTAAGTCAGAAATTGTTGATTTAGATGTGGATATTCCATCTGATATAAAAGAGTAGCAGTAAATTCAATAATACTTACCTGGTAAATCAAAAAGCATATATGAGGAAGTATAATATACGAAATTTGAAAACTGGTGTCAACAAAAGTGAATAAAAAGATGTATGTGAAAAGATTCTCTTAGCGTATTTCGAAACGATGAAAAATTATAAAGCGTCACGATATGAATATTGAGTAGGAATCAATATTAAAGAATTAAATGCCAAAAGAAACATTGACAAAAAATATACCATATTAATACCATTTTTAAAGAGAAGATCTTCAGGTTACCACGCTAAGAAATTTATTATATTAACAGAAGAAAACTTTAAATGTTTTGTTAAAAATGCAGATGACGGAATGTTTCTATTTGCATTTTATTAATAAAGTGTTTTTTGTACCTTAATGTCTTTTCTCTAAATGATGGGTTTAATAATAACAGTTTAATTAAAATTCATTACATCACTAGTTATGTAATGAAACTGACAGTTATGAAAATTGGGACGTTTCGTAACTTCAAAAATACATTTAAAATTTCGTAACGATGTCTTCGATACACGGTACACTTCCTTCGTACGAAAACCATGTGCCAGTCGAATAAAAACTTTTTCACTTGGATGACGTCTTTCAGGATATTGCACTGCATAGACTCTGGCAGCAAGAGTTGCATGTCTCATGCATTCGAACTAAATCGCTAACATGTCAAATGCTTCATTTGTAAGAATCATTATAATTTGAAAAATTAATTCCAAAACGAAAACAAATTCAAATAAAAAACTAAATACTGCACAAAATAGCAATAATGACAAGTTAAATATTTTGACATAATATGTTGTTTCTTCATTGTGTCATTTTCACAGCTTACTTGTTTTCAACAGCTACTTTGCAAATCCCGTCGGCATGATCTGATAATAATTAATAATTTCAACTTTGTTTGCTAATATCTTCCGTTAGAGAAAAGCTATCTAGTTGCGGTTTTCACTGATATCTGAGGCTTTTAATTCTCTATTTTACCGTGTAAAAATAAATATACCATTCCATTTAAATTTTTTAAGAAAAAGCGCGATATTTGTTGTCATGTCAAATAACGGCCTCTAGCGGCGACAGTAATAATCAAATGGAAATAGCACAACATGCACTCGATAGACCAAGAAAAGCACTTTCCAATGAGACTAAGTTTGTTAAATTCCGTTAAGGCTAATCGGAGTAATCGACATTTGAAAAAATGTATTTTTGGCATCTCCCCACCACTTTATTCTTGAAGATACAAAAAAAAATGGAAAACTAAAACGATTCAAAATTGTCCTAGGATTACGATGCATGTATTTTCAATACCACTTAATTGAGCAAAATACTGAGAAAAACCTGATTTTCTATTCTGCTGTGGCTGTTACGCCCCCTAGCGGCCATTTTAGAAACTCGAAAATATTTTCCAGCGATTTTTCGTGGCCACTTTACTTAAGGTAATTTTTTTCCTAAATTTGTGCGATGCTTGGTTTCTGAGATATGGCCGACCTCCATTCTTAGTTGCCCACCCTGTACACTAAACTGGTTCTCGGTAAAAGACAGATATTTATAAACTGCATAATAATTTACTACCAATATATTTGTCAGCAAATATTCAACATCGTGGGGATATTCATAATTATAACACAAGGCAAAGGAATCATATAAACATAAATTTTTCAAACTTAATGAAAACAAAATCCCCCATATACGACAACGGAGCGGCAGAATTTAATATATTACCTGAATTCATAAAACAAGGGAAGAATGTCTTTCTGTTTAAAAAACATTTGTATAAATTCATGAATAAATAATTCTAGTTTACTTTATGCATTAGGCTGATTGTTAAATATTAAGTTAATGTTTGGAGAATGATTAAGTGGTTAAAAGTAGAAAAGAATACGCCTTATACCATGCAGTTTAAGGATACTTTTAATGGACTTCGAATTTATGGAAGCAGACTGGTCTTTAAAATGCAAAGGAAGACCACCCACCCAAAAGCTGAAACCTTTGTATACTGAAGCTCCAAAAATGAAACATTTGAAACGGAAAAATTTGCAACTATTAGAATTTGTACCTCCTATATATCATAGTTTTTATACAGATTTACCACACGAAGATACATCGAAAGGAAAAACCCAAAAAAGAAACAGGCAGACAGGATGTGGATAATACTGAGGAGATTTTTGAAGACGACGGCGACGATAGATTTCTTATAGAGTCCGATAATGATGAATTTATAATATAAAATATATAAATGTATAAGTATTGTACTCACCTTCTGCTGTTGTTTTTAAATAAAAGCTTTAGAGCACTTGTATCAGTTTTAATCTAAACATTCCCTTGGGGAAAATGGTACAAGTGAGACAAATTTGATTTTTTTATATGAAATACATAGAAAATTATTTTGATAATGCTTTTACCATTATTCTCAAATTTATTTTAGTACTTAAAACCTAATACTTTTTATCCTACTGGTGTAGTGATTTTAGTATAAACAATAAACTTTGACGTTAATTTATTCCAAAGAATAGTATTGTCACTTTAACCACTTTTCCACTGACCCCCTCATATGTAGTGAATTCTGTCCATATTCTAAAGTGTATAAGAAATAACTGGCTGAATCAAAGGCCGTCCCCATACATACAATTTCCGGATTTGAAGACACCACTTTGATGAGGTTAGCTTCATTTGATGCGATTCGTGAAATAACTGGCTGAATCAAAGACCGTCCCCATACATGCAATTTCCGGATTTCGAAGACAACACTTTGGTGAGGTTAGCTTCGTTTGATGCGATTCGTGAAATGCACTCTGCAGAAAATCAATATTCACTTAAACATGGCTATAATTTAACATTAAAAGCGCTGTATCTTACATCTACTGAACGTCAAACCGTAAAATTGGCACTTAAAATATTTAACCCACAGATTTCAACTGCATGGGTCCAAGAAAACATTTTGAAAGCTACCAAGATACGGCAGAATTTATTGCAATAATCTGTAAATGGTGGAAAATAGTGAATGTAAAAACATTGCTAAAAGGACAACGTCTGAATGATCCTTTACAAGAGCCAATGAGAAAGTATTCTGAACATCAAAAGCTTTTAGAAGCCTACGTTAAGTGGTTGGACAGATGGGAAAAATACAGCGGAGATGGTAAATTGACAGACGAGACTCACTATGCTTTGAGGAATACTACGGAAAGTTTGATCAAAATGGCAAAATATTGTTTTGAAAATAAGCGTTTCAATTTCTTTTTGAGTGGTAAAATTCAAACCGACAAATTGGAGGCGAGGTTTGGTGACTACAAAACACACGCTGGATCACAATATCATGTTTCAATCTATCAAGTATACGAATCTGAAGCTAAATTACGTTTGCAAAGTGTGGTTCCCCTAATCTTAAAATCGCAACAGCTTGGTGATGCTTTACGACAGAGGACTTGTCAGACTTTGTAAAGAGAAAATCCAAAAAAGACACTTATTTAATATGCGAAAAAGTCGATAATATTCCAGAGGAAATAAAAACTGGCTGCTTCGTTGACGACGAGGATATTTCAAATATTAAAGACGAAATATGGCCTCTTCTTACTCACACAGCAGGCTATGCGTCCTACTCAATAATGAAGAATAGTAAATGTGATTATTGTAAAGTATTTTTGATAACTGGCGATGATTACTGTAAGTATTCTAGCGTTATCTGTGAAAACGATAGAGGTGGGCTATCCTACCCTACTGGAGGGATCGTTACATGTGCAGGGTATGCGCTTATGTGATAACAGAAAATATTCACGCCGAATGTGAAAATATTTTTTTGAAAGAATCAAATCAGCGTCAAATTTTAGCGGCATTAGTGTTTGATACTTTGGCCGAGCAAAATTTTACATTATTTCAAGAGCATAATTGCCCCAAACATAACATTAATGATATATTACAGAAAATTGTAATTATTCTCTCCAATATTCTTCTAAACAATTATTGTAAAAAACAAAACGATGCAACGAAAACTAAAACCATGCCGCAGTGCAAGAGAATGCTATGTGGAAAAAATAGATCTTTGATTTGGAAATATTGTTTCTCAAGTTTCTCCAGATTATATGCCTTAATTAATTTAAATTTTTTATATTAAAAAAATGTATTATGTATATTTTATTTTCATTGTCTTTATACTAATTTAGTTTTTATATAATGGTCTCTTTGCTTATTTGTAATAGAATTTCAAATCCTAAGATGTATTAATCTTATTAGTACTTTAAAATACAATAAGTACTTAGCAGAAATTATACATGCCCAGGGTGCGCGCCCCTTTTTATCGGGGTACTAGCTTGGTGCTCGACTTAAATTTGCAAGAGGCCGGGTCGGTCCTCTTAACGTCGTAAAGAGGGTGGTAGGGTTACACACACACACACGCACCAGAAAATAATACCCAAATTAGCCGTAAAAATATATGTATATATTGACAAGTAAGAAACAAAGGGTACTTACATAAATATTCCCCTCATCCTCGGATGATGGCTGAATTCCCGCCTGCCGGCCGAAAAGAGGCAACTATTTCCTGTTTTCGCCCTTTCGGGACTTTTCTCTTCTTTTATTCCTCCCTGCGGAGCCTAACTGACGATTGATCTCCTTCCGGAGGCTTACTCACGATTGACTAACTAATCTACCCTTCCGGGTAACACAACTTTTAACTCTCCTTACGAAGGCTTGACAACAATTGATTAATTAAACTACCCTTCCGGGTAATACAACTCTGGCCCGCTAGCCCGCTCCTTGCGAAGCGGGGCCCACCAGACCTCTCCTTGCGGAGGTTTTTCAACGATTGATTCTTCTCCGCATTTTTCCATCAATATCTATCCGCGATCTTCCTGACTCAGCAATGTGCAGTTCATTGCTAGTGCAATGCCTTGTAGAAAAACGCCAATAGATATGTGATGGATTGCACAGGCAACGGAAATCTAATGTTACATCCGCTGCCTGTACACTATGCGATCTCGTTATTTTCAATGCATTACATATTCTTAATAATATTTAAGAAACTCCAATATATTACGACAATATTTCTTGGAAGGCGTGTTAGCTCGTTTATTTGCAATTAATTTAACCATAAATCACTTATGCAAAACCCAATACTTTATGAGATATTTCATTTTATAATAAAGCAAATCATACTTTTTTTACCTATATTAGTACAAAAAACTTCGTCAATTAACAAATTAAATCCTGGGATGAATATTTTAAATTTCAAATTGAATTCGGCACGAAAATTCACATTCTAGTTTGATTCGAAGAACACCTTATTTAACTTGGATTTCACTTACGGAGCATTTACTAAATCAAACGAAAACTTACTTAAAAAACTATGCGCACAAGATAATATTAACATTAACGAAGACCATGATGTGAAAATTGTTCACAAGTCAAAAATTATGAACAACTTCTACATCATTCTGGATCCAAGCACGTATAACACTCTCATTGCAAATGAAAAAGTTTCACTGGGATGGGGAAGATGTCCAGTTCGTGATCATGTATCTGTTACGAGATGCTTCAAATATTGCAAGTATGTCATATAGCTGCAAATTGTAATCACAATTTTGTATGTCCACTATGTAGTGGAGACCACAAAACAGAAGATTGTGTCTCAAAATTTTAAATGTGTAAACTGTTATGCTCTAAAGGAAAAAAGTGATCTAAATATTGATGTGAACCATTCTGTGTTTCATAAGGAGTGTCATTGCTACAACAAATCAAAAGAGTTGCATCGTAGTAAGGTTAATTATATTACTTAATTTATTATATATATCTTTTAACACATTTTATATATGGCTTTTTTTCTGTCAAAATTAGTATTTTATATTCGACACACATCTGTCTGATTTCCAATATAATGCCCTCCTTATCCGAGTACGATATTCTAGAAAATGATGCTCACAATCTCTTAATTGCGCATATAAATTGTAGATCTATTATAGATTCTTTTTATTGCCTGAAAGACTATGTGCTAACGCAGAGTTTTGATGTGATAGTGGTTACGGAGTCGTGGCTTAAGCCTAATATATTAACAAACGCAGTTAACATTCAGGGGTACACTTTTTTACGGAATAATAGAAGTGTAAAAAGAGGAGGAGGAGTTGGAATATTTATTAAAAAAATCGGTAAAGGTATTTACACAGAACTTCCCTCGTTATTTGTGCATGGCAGTCACTCTAAAAAATTAGTAATTACGAAATGACATTGAGAATAATAATCGGAATAGAGTTATTGCTATTATTACAAAGAAAACTTGATAAGTTTTGGTCAAAAAATATACAGATTGCTCATCCAACAGCAAAAGTTCAATACTAAATAGCAGGTGCCACATATGGCAGGCTTGCGCAAATACCTTTACAAATGTCCACCATGACTGAATTATTTCTTGGGATGACCACCCTGCACATTTTTCAATAAAAGTATAATAGGTGCATGCCAGATATTATTGCCATCTGTCACATTTTCAATCCAACATTCACGTAATGGAGTGGAAGTATGGTGGTGGTTAAAAATTTCATTTTTTTTAAACTTTTCAAAAATGTTGGTAAAAAAATTTTCAAAATTTTTTCTTCTAAAGTAGGTTTAAAATGTTAAACGTGAAATTTTAAATTTGAGCAAAAAAAGTTTCCATTTATTCTAGTGTTAAATTTTTTTCCAAACTGGTAAAATGTTGCAAAAATTTTTTTTCCGAAATTGGTTTGGGATGTCATGAAACGTGGAAATTTTAAATTTGACCAAAAAAATATTTTTCGTCTATTCTATAGTAGTGATAAATAGATTAAAAATGTTTTCAAATTTTTTATTTTTCAAAATCATTTTTAAATTTGTTTGAATAGTTTTAGAATGCCATGGAAACATGGATAGTTTAAATCTGAACAAAGAAAAAAAATTGTATCTTAGTGGTAAAATTTTTTGAAAATCGTAAAGAAAATTTCTATTTTTTCTTTTAAATGGATTTAGAACGCTATGAAACGTGGAAATTTTAAATTTGAAGAAATGAAAAAAAATTCATCTATTTTAGTCGTAAAAAATTTTTCAAAAATGTTGGTAAAAAAAAATTGTCAATTTTTTTTTTTTTTAATCAGGCTTAGAATGCCATGAAACGTGGAAATTTTAAATTAGAAGAAAGAAAAAATTTTTTCATCTATTTTAGTAAGTATTGAAAAATTTTTCAAAAATGTTGATAAAAAAAATTTCAAAATTTTTTTTTTCAATTAGGCTTAGAATGCCATGAAACGTGGAAATTTTATATTTGAAGAAAGAAAAAAAATTTTTTCATTTTAGTAGTAAAAATTTTTTCAAAAATATTGGTGAAAAAAATTTTCAATTTTTTTTTTCCTGAAATAGGTTAAGCGTGTTATGAAACGTAGAAATTTTAAATTTAATCAAAAAAAAATTTTTTTCATCTTGGCAAAATTTTTTTAAAAAATGTTTGAAAAAAATTTTCAAAAAGTTTTTTTTTTCTGAAATAGGTTTAGCGCGTCATGAAACGTGGAAATTTTAAATTTGAGCAAAAAAAAAATTTTTTCATTATTTATTCCGTTAGACGGTCCACCCTGTATATTTTCCAGTGAAATTTCTACCATTTCTTCGCTGACAGTAGCGTCAACTACCTACCAAATTTGACTGCTCTCCGTCAAGTAGTTTTTTAGTAAATGCACCAACAGACAGACAGACAGACAGACAGACAGACAGACAGACTGACGGAATTGAAAAACCTATATTTTCGTAATCTACGTGTTCTGAAACGTCAGAATCCGAAAAAATCTCGGAGGGTGATTTTTTCTCGAATACAATACTTCCCTTCGGTATGCGAGGGAAGTAAAAGGCATAAAATATGTTTCCCTTATGGAGAAAATTCCAGAAAGTCAAAGTGGTGAAACATTTGAACATACATGGGTGAAAATTATTTTTAATAGACAAAAATTCACACTTGGGGTTACAACAGCCTTAGCTATTTAGAGCCACCTTATCAACTTTATATCCAATTTCCGAAAATCTAGTATTCGTAGGCGACTAAATATTAATATGCTCAATACAGACACTCCGGCATGTAAATATTTAAACAACTTACTCGATCGTTATTGTATTAAGCTAACTATCATCGATCCAACTCGCGATTCCTCAAGCTCTGTAACCTTCATTGACATAATCGCGGTCAGTAATAGTGAAAATGTATGTAAATCTAGAACGGTAAATTTACCTTCAATTAGCGATCATCTGCTTACTTATTGTTGTCTGGATTGTCCAGCGAGCAAGTCATTTGCCAAGAAAATAAGAATACGTGATTTTAAACACTTTAAGATTGAAATTGATTGGGCAGAAGTTTCAATGATAGGAGATATAGACTCAAAAGTCTTATTAAATAATACCTTAACTCTTTTACTGGATATATGCGCTTCTTATAAAAGCGTCACAATTACTAGACAATCTCCTCCTTGGATAACTGAAAACATGAAACTTATGATCAATTTAAGAGATCATGCTTTCTGAAGTATAAATCATATGTTCGTAAAACAAATTGCGACAAAGAGGAGTCAAATAGTAAGTGGGTATATTATAAGCAACTTCGTAACCTTGTTACATCATCAATTAGGCTATAAAAAAGCATATATTGAGTATAAGTTAAGAATGTAAAGAAATTCTAGGGACTGGTGGAAAACAATAAACTCATTAAATGTACACTCAAAAGCGAACTCAGTAATACCAGAACATTTAAACAATCCAGATGAATTTAGTAAATATTTTGTGGATTCAGTTCCCTCTATTGAAGTAGACAATGAAGTTATAAAACCTATAAAACCACTGCCCATCCCGATATTCACAACGAATTAAAATTACACAGTGTTGAAGAAAATTATGTATTAGAAGCTTTTTCGCAAATTAAATCTAACTCTGCTGGTAGTGACCAGTATTCCTTAAATACGTTAAAATTTTGTTTAGATTTCCTAGTGACGCCGCTAACTCATATAATAAACTTTTCAATAGACAATAATGTAGTTCCAACATCTTGGAAAAAGGATGTCATTATACCCATACCAAAGAAGTATCCACCAGAAAATTATGCTTATTCCAGACTTATAAGCCTTTTAAACATAATGTCAAAAGTTCTAGAAAGAATCATATTAAAACAGTTATTAAATCATATCCGCTCCCATGATTTATTACCACAAAATCAATCGGGTTTCCGAGCCCGCCAAAGCCCTGCCCACTCGTAGACATGACCGATGACTTTTTAAAGGCTATTGATGAATCTCAAGTTACAAGTTACTGTAATGTTAGATACACAAAGGCCTTTGACAGTTTACATCACGAACTGCTATTGGGCAAACTTGCCTATTTAGGAATTGAGTCGGTAAATTGATTCAGAAGTTATTTATCCGGAAGAACTCAACAGATGAAATTATATTGCTCGTAAAAATCACCGATGTCTCAAAATAGCTTTGTCATAACAGGGGTGCCCCAAGGGTCAATCTTGGGCCTCATACTATTTGGCTTTTTATGTTTGATCTAGGTGAGAAAATAAAATTATGTAAATTCCATCAGTATGCAGACGACAGTCAAATGTACACTTCATATAATCCAGTTAACGTAGATCAATAGCCAACATAAATACTAATTTAGATTCAATATATAAATACCCAAGTGATCATGGATTAAAGCTCAATGCTCAAGAATCCGTTGCTAATTTCAAATCCAAACGCTTAGCTTTTACTGACGATTCTTGTAAGTTAAATATAAATGGTACAGAATTACTGTTCGTAGAATCTGCCAAGAGTCTGGGAATTATCTTTGATAAACACTTAACGTTTGAAATTCATGTTACCAAATTACTGCAAAAATGTTATGCGAAGCTGAAATCGCTCTATGCCTTTAAATATATCTTACCAACAACTACTAAGTTAAAATTATCAGTCTCTTATAATATCTCAACTTGAGTATGGAAACGTCGTTTATGGACCATGTCTCAGGGTCCTAGCGACCTGGAAAACCTGGAAATCCTGGAAAAGTCAGGGAATATGAATTTTTTTAAAAACAGTCAGGGAAAGGTCAGGGAATTTGGAAAATTTGTTGAAAAGTCAGGGAATTTTAATAATTTTCGTAAAAAGTCGTGGAATATGAGAATTTCTAACACTCAAATTATAAAAGTACAAATTATGTCACAGCATTTCGTTTTTGGTACATCCGAATACCCATGTAGTTTCAAATTTCGCGCCGGTCGGATTGTCTATTGAATTCAATTTTTCCGCGACTAGAAGTGACATCTAACTGCATTGCGACTACAACCGATTAATTCCTTTGATTTTGGCAGAGTAAAGTTGAACAAAGATGTCATTATTGCAAATAAACTTTGTTGGAGTGAGACAAGCAATGTGTTCTGTGTTTATACTCTTTAGTATAAACGTATAAATGTTGATGTTTGTGCACTTAAAGTGATGTGATATCTAGTTTAAAATAAATGGTAAGTGAATAAGTAAATGTTATATTAGGTTAGCCAAGTAATATTTACTTTACTTCGGTTTCTAGATAAATCGTCGTCATTTACTTCAAATTAAAACTGGATCAGATTTTGAAAAAGTGTGAACAATTCGTCGTTTGCTTCGATGAAGCCTTGAATAAAATATCACAAAGAGGGCAGATGGATATTTTGATCAGATTTTATGATGATAATAATACAGTACAAACTAGATACTTTACTTTAGTTTTTCTACAACATTCTTCTGCGCTTGATATTATGGTGAAATTCAAAGAGGGATTACAGTTTTTAAATCTCCAAAATATATTATAGGTCTGAATTACTAAATAATTAAATAAAACAATTTAAAAACAGAAAAATTATAAAATCATATCTAGATGTTCTCTCAATAAAAAAATTAATTAAAGTTTGTATATATGTAGGTGTCTATGGATGGCCCAAGCGTTAACTGGAAATTTTCTACTCTCCTGAAAGAAGAAAAAGCTGCTTCGAAATTGTGGATATAGGGTCATGTGGATTACATATTATCCATGGAGCCTTACAGACAGGATATAAAAGTGCAAAATGGAAAGTCAATGAATTTCTTAGGGGTATTTATTATAAATATATAAATAATAATTTATAAATAATGGATATAAGGAGTCACTAATAGAGAACATGGTTAAAAACAAACAGCGAAAATTACTTCAAAAGGAATTTTTTACTGTAACCAACAAAACAACAAAGTACAGTTTTATTAATTATATTCCTAGGTTTAGTGATAAAATAAGTAGAAAACTAAATAAGTTAGGCATCTCCACAATAAGTGTAAACAAAACAAATTTAGGAAGTATTTTAGTTAACAATAAAGAAAAAATAAGTAAAGTCAACAAATCGGGGGTTTATGAAATTAAATGTAAGGACTGTAACGCGGTATATATTGGCCAAAGTGGTAGAAGTATAGCTAATCGGGTAAAAGAACATAAACATTTTAAATAACACCAAAAACACAGGAATGTCAACACATTGCATTGAAAATAATCATTTTATTGATACAGAGAATATTAATTTAATCCATTCAGAAAGAAAAGGAAAACGCTTAAACCTCCTTGAACAATTAGAAATAAAAAAATCCCTTAAAAGCAATACTTGTACCACCAATGACCAATTAAATTTCATAAACACCCCTATAATAGACAAGGTTCTAAGAATAGCCCATTGAATTATTCCGAGTAGGTAGATCCTTAGTTTTATTACTTGAAATCCCCGTAATTCCACATGTTTGGGTATTACTGCATTTATTTTTAGAACAACCACCCTCATAGCTTTAGTATTCATCTGTAATGCTCTTGAGAAAGGCCTAACAAGCCGAAACATATGTAGAGTGTATAAAAATACAGTTTTTATTTGAAACATCTAAAAGCATTGTTTCTTCCCTTTTCTAAAAATAATTATTTATTATTTATTTATTTATTGACTCGCCAGCAAGAAGAGAAGATTTTACCTCAATTACGGGATCTATAAAATTTCCTCGTAAATTTTGCCAAATAAGATGGGTGGAAAATGTTCAGGCATGTGAAAGGACTATAGAAATCATGGATTTTAGTAATAAGTATTTTACCGAAAAAAAAAAAACATTTACCAAATAACATTTCCATAAGGAATGTGAAAAATTGTTTAGAGGATAAATTACTAAAACCAAAACTTTCCTTTTTTTCGTTTATAGCAAGAATGCTTGAACCTTTTCTCACTAAGTATCAGTCAGCAAAGCCTATGGTACCCTTTCTTCCCAACCAGCAAAATCGTTTTATAATTTAAATGTTCTACGATTATTTTGTTTTGTTATTTTATTAATGCTTCTAATTGCTAATTGGTTGTATTAGAGCGTCAGAAAACATTATTTTGTTGTCTGCAACTGTACTGTTTTATAAATTTATCATAAAAACGTGTCTACAACAAAATTATAAAATATCTTGTAACGCAGTTAAGAAATTATTTTATAAACGTTTACATGATTAACTTATAAAATATTTCAGCTTATAAAATTAAATCGTTTTATAACACTTGTTTAGTAACGATCTGCAGCATTTTTAGCACAGTGATAAATATACATCAAAATTATTTTATTGTTGCTTGTTATCATCTTTTAAAATAGTTATAGTAAAGGCCTATTTGAAACAATTTTGCTTTTGAACGTTAATTGTTGTTCTAGAGTATGCTATATAATTATTATATAGCACTGAAATCTGCTACAACTTCGAAACAGAAACAAAGGCGTTATAGAATAAAATGGTTTACTTGAATATAAAAATGCTAGGGGTAACTATATAATAAAACATATTTGGAACCATTGATTTTCTAGGTTAACTGTTTGTGTTTACACTTCAGTTGACCAAAATTAAACTGTGTTTTTTAAAGAAAATAAAATTCCGGCCTAAAGTAGAAATTTAGAATGACAGATTTCGGGCAATGGAAAAAACTTTAAAAAAGTGGTGCTTTTCGGCGAAGATTGAAAATATGTTATAGAAATATGTGTATTGGCTGAAGCATTACTTGATAATTATGTGGAGTACTATAGAGATATTTATGGAGAAGATTATATCACTAGTAATGTACATAATTTGACACATTTAGTTGATGAAGTCGAAAAGTTTGGACCTTTATCAACTTTTAATGCATACCCTTTTGAAAATCGACTTTATCAGATAAAGAGTTTATTAAGAAATGGAAATTTGCCGTTGGCACAAGTGGCAAAAAGAATGAGTGAAGTTATGCAATGTGAAAACGATTTACAAAAAAATATTAACTGTTTAAGATGCCTCTGAGTTTTGCGACAAATTTGAGGATGTTGTTCGAAACTATGAGAACTTGTCAGGAGTCATGCCACTCTCAGAAGGTGAAAAAAAAGATGCGTTCTTTAATGCCATTATGACCACAGTCCCTGAGGTACAATCAGTAGAATTCATGACGAAGAATTCGACTGGGAAAGGTCTCAGTTATGATCAATTAAAGCTTTTTTGATTCAAGCAGAAGCTAACAAAAAACAATGTGTATCATCAGAAACTAGAGCTGTCATGAAAGCCCAAGGTCGAGATGCGAAAGGGAGGTGCTATGAGTGTGACGACAAATGGTCATATAGCAATTAACTGCCGTTTTAGAGGTACTGGACTGAAGAAATGTTATGAATGTGGTCAGGTAACTAATCACAAAGCAGCTGAATGTCCAGTAAAAAGAGGAAAACAGTCACAGCCTGGAAGAGGCAGGGCGAGGAGTCATGGTTTTAACAAGGGACATTATTATAAGGACAATAATTCGAAAATTGGTAAAGTTTACAATGATCCCGAAAACCATGGTTTGAAAAGGAAAATCTATGATGAGGGGAGTAGAGATGCGAAGAGATTTAAAAATAACAGAGGAAGAGGTAACTACAGGAACGTGGAGTGGAATGAGAAGGGATGCAAGAAGAGCCAGAACAAACAAGCAGGAAAAGATGGAGACGAAAAGGTGCACGACGCAAAATACGCTAAAGGTAAGATGTCTTCAATTCATTTAGGAAGTAATTGTTCTGATTTAATACATGACTTTGATGAAACTAAAATCTTTATTAAGTTCCTTGCTGACTCGGGTGCAAAGCAAAGTACTATTTAAATCATTTGAAAGGACAGATTATGGTAAAATTAGGTGTGCTAATAAAGATGTCAGCAGACCTCGAAACGGATGGAGGAGGTAAAATTGAAGTTGTGTTAGACAACAACAAATCATTTGAAATCGAGAATGTTATTATATATGCCAAAGCACTATCAGAAAATTTATTATCGTTGAGAAAATTTGTAGAGATGGCTTTTAGTATTTATTTAGATAACGAGGAAATTGATATTTTTGATCCGGTTTCAAATGAATCTTTTATAACTGGAGTGTATAGTAAACCTTATTGGATAATTGAATTTGTAATAAATAAAAGTAAAAACAGAGGTGAGAGTAATTTTATAAGTAGGAAAATTGTAGCAAATTTGACCGAGAAACAGAGAGATGCGAATAATAAGACCAGGTATAAAACGAGAAGTATAACATTAAAAGAAAAATCAGAAAACCATGAATCTGATGAACAAAAACGAGATGAGAACAAAGATAGGGATAGTCAGGGAGATGAGATGAATTTAGAGGAGACAAAACCAAACGCAAACAGTGTAATAACGGAAGATGAGTATTTAGAGAATAAAAAGGAGAGTGAAAAGACATTTATTCATGAAAACTCAAATTTTGACACATCAATTTGGGACAGGAAATTTCATGACATAGATGAGTTACCTACCTATTATTGAAGTGCCAGATATAGAGTCTCCATTTAATAAAAATTATAAGCTCTTTGAAAGAAATAATAGAGCCATGTTCTGGCACGTTAGACTGGGGCATGCCTATGTTGCTTATCTTAAAGCTTTGCAGAAAAAATCCTGAAAATAAAGATTTAAACAACGCGATTTTCAATGAGTTGATATTAGAATGCGAAGTATGTATGATGGCTAAATTTAACAATTTACAGTTTAGCTCAGTACGGAGGCGAGCTACTGAGCCATTACAAATTATTCAGTCGGATATCAAGGGACCAATTCCTCCATTATCACATCCCAAAAGGTATAGATTCATTGCAGTATTTGTTGATGATTATTCTAGATTAGCAATGGCATATCCGGTGAAAATGAAAAGCAAAACAGGTTATTGTTTCGAAGCATTTGTGAGAAACGCGCGAAATTTATTAGGTAGAGAGTTTGGCTGGACGATAATTTATTAAAGTTGAATTACGATAAAACTAAATTCTTATCATTTTCGTCTAATGTAATTGGACACTCGCAATATAATAAGTTATGTATACATAAGTCTGATTGTAATACACAAAACAATTGTGATTGTTCAGTTTTTATTGACAGGCTAATATCCACAAAATATCTAGGTATTACTATAGATTGATATTTACGGTGGGAAGAGCAATCATATGCAGTCTGTAATAAATGGAATTAGACATTACTCCTTCATATTTAGTGATTTGCGATCTATCGTTGAGGTAACTTTTAAACCATTTTAATACTGTACATTTCATTCCTAGCTTTTCAAATTTTAAAATTAATAATTTTCTGTCTGTAGTTTCAAATGCACTTTGGAAGTCGAGATACACTACACCACTAATAAGTTTATCATTGACTGCTCTTTTCCAATCATCTAATATAGTTTGTAAAGCACTTTCACATGAGTTCTTTTTACGAAACCCTGCCTGATGTTTGATTAACAGTTTATTTGATTCACAATATTCCACTAATTGCTCATTAAGGACGGTTTCTAATAATCTCCCATAGCTGGGAATCATATTTAGGGGACGGTGCTCATCTCCTAGTATAGTGTTTGCTTTTTTCTCTACCAGAATGACTGTTGTGATCCTCCATGCATCAGGAAAAATTCCTGACTCATGAGAAGAGTTAATGTTAGTTAATCTAGGAACCTGTCACTTATTGCTTCATAGGATACTTTCAGTGTATGTGTATTTACTCCATCCACACTAATCTTTTTATTTTTCATGTTCTTCATAATTTCACTTAATTGTATGGTATTGAGTAGTTTAAATGTTACAAACGTGTAGTTATGTTTTGTGGCGTTGAAAAAAAAAGTTTTAGTTTGCCCAAGTTGTTCAAGTGTGGGCCACCCTACGAGCGACGTGGTTAGCGTCACTGGTTTCACCTGGCTAGCACAGTAAAGATGCGGAGAGCAAAAAAGGGCGTTGAGTTCAAGGCTTCGGCGTCATTGATTACTGAGTGTAATCAAGGAAAATTAAAGATAAAGATAAACAAAAGACAAATGTTACATATGTACAATAGAACTATATTACAAAATGTCAAACCAAAATATGTACCAGATAAACTATATTACAAGATACACTATATTACAAATTGCTTAACAGCAAAATAAATTTGAGGTGTTTACGAGATAAAAAAATATATTACAAAAGATACGTCTCGCAACGTTACCTCAATACTAAAAATCATATATTACAATAAGATATGAACATTTACGAGATTTAAACCGAACTATAATATGAAGGTAAAAATATTATAAATATTTGTGGATATTGAACTCTTGTTAATAGCTGATTGTATAATCTTTTATATGGTTCACATTCTTTATCATAGGCCATGTGACTATATGTTATATTTGGGACTTTAAACACCTCAGCAGCATGTTTGCAATTTACGCATTCATTATTTGTTAATTTACATTCTTTCAGTATATGTTCACCTGTGCAGATGGGGCAAAGTACTTTGGGATTATTACATTTATTTGCCATATGACCAAATTTCCAGCATTTAAAACATTATGTAATATTTGTAATGGGTTCAAAGATGAAATAGACATATTGGTTAAAAAAAGGCTATTGTCCCTGTTGAAAAAATTGATGCTGGGGCAAGTATTAATAGTTATATTAGTACAAAAATCAAACTGCAAAATTAGGATATGTTTCGATCCAATGGATTTAAATAAACATATTATATGCAAACCAAGACTAAACCCAAGTATAGAAGAAATTTGTGCTAAATTAAGTGGTAAAAGTATATTTACTGTATCTGATTTATCTGAAGGATATCATCATCCTGAAATGTTGTTTTTCAACTCCCTTTGGCATTTATAGATACGTAGTACTGCCGAACGGTTTGTTAGATTCACAAGACCTGTTTGAAGAACAAATAACCAATCGTGTTGTCAAGACTCTAAAAGAAACTGACCTGAAGCTGTATAAAGAAATATTGGAAAGGGAAAGAATATGTATTGGAAGCCACAACGGTAAAATTCTTAGGGCATATTTTGTCATCTGAGGGCCGAAAAGGTCAGTTGCAAATATTACTAGGTATGGTAACTTATCTCAATAAAATACCAAACATATCCGATGAAACCGAGCTTCACAGAAAATTACTTCAGAAAGACATTGTATGGTATTAGGTACACGAGAAACAAGCAGCGTTTGAAAATATAAAGGAAATACTTGCAAAATTCCCGTATTAAAATTTTACGAAGTTAATAAAGATGTGACCCTCTCAGTGGACGCCCGTTCAAAAAGTTTAGGATCGGTCCTCTTGCAAGATAACCAGCCAGTTGCTTATGCAACCAAGTCTCTAACGACTTCCCAAGAAACCTATCCGCAAATAATAAAAGAAGCGCTCGCAATCAGGTTTGCGTGTCAAAAACTCATGAATATCCTTATGGCAACAAATTGCCAACAGAACCTGGTCATAAACCGCTAGACTACAAAGAATTCTGCTTGATATATGGCAGTATTCACCAAAAATCACATATAAAAAAGATACGGATATACCTATTGCCGATGTATTAAGCCATGATTGTAAAAACAATCAAATGCTTAGCAGTGTACTTTACCAGTCCCAAATTAGGTGTTTTCACAAATTTTATATTCACTTTCACTTGATGGGGATGACATTTTTCCCATGTCTTTTTTTAAAATTTAAGTCTTGCCTTTTAATGAAACCCAGAAAATCGTTATTATTATTATTATCATTATAAAATAAAACACATGTATTTTTATTTATTTATTTCTAGCGAATACGTAATTGCACCTATACATTTTTAATACATAACAATTTTAAAGTTTCGTTAATAACTAAGGAAAAAAATTTCTGTCTGTGTTCTGCAAATCAGGAAGATTGAAATAATTTTATTTTTACCTTTCAGTAGCGCGGTAATGTCTATTGAAATTAGGTGAATAGTTTTTCAAAATAAAAGATAATTTTGTTTGCAACATAGCTAATCAAACTTAGAAAATCGTTAAAGTTAGGTAGTGTTTCATGATAAAGTTTTTTTTAAATATAATAATTATTTTGATATTAACGTTCAAAAATAATTTAAAATTTAAGCTACTAAGCCTATGACAAATATGTTTCATTATGACAAATGTGTTTCATTATAATCAATTTTAACCCAAAACACATTTCAGATTTTATTGCACTGTATTGCTAAGATGATAAAGGCCGCAAAACATTTTATGAACCAATAAATTTTGTATCTGTATGAAACATTTTAAAAGCAGAGGGAAGTTTCTGTTTGTGCAGTTTATATGCGAACTTATTATTATATCTATATATTTTTCTTTAATAACCGTATAAATATCTTCAACAAGAGATTACAAGATTATATTCGGTGGTAGTAGTAGCATAGGTTTCGTATTTGCTATAATAATAAACACATGTATTTAATAAATATCGTTTATTTCTAGCTTGCACATAAGTTATATATATACAAATTGGTTTGTTTCTAACATATGCGATATTGCCATAAGTATAGATTCAATGTTCAACAAACTTTTAAAAAAATGCACTAGTGTACATTTTTTACCATAAAACTGGTTTGTTTCTAACAAGTGCGATATAGCTTTGCGTATAGATTTATATATATAAATCGAATAAAATTAAATAACAAACATTTTTAAATTGATTAAATCTTACGCAGTCGTTCTCGCCCTGCAAGGCTTTCTTGGATTTTTTAGATTTCCCTATTACCGAAAACGCACTCCTCAAAACATGTCTTGTTTCTATATCCTGTAAAGGATTGTAGCTTGGAAAGTCGTCGTTATCCCAGGATTCACAACATGCATGGTTTAGTGTACCAAGAAGTGATAACCTTATTGGTACACTAAACCAGGGTCATCTGGACGATATTTGCACTATGAATTGTTCCACTCTGAAAGACAAAAAATCAATGTACTGTTGGGAATGAAAAATAGGGATATGAACACCTCACATACCTCCCTTATAGCAGATAATATTAAAAAATTGTCAAAATTATTTATTAAGTGTGGTTACCCACCGGCTTTAACCAAAAAACTGATTTTCAGCAGAACAATTGCTAACTAATGACAGTTATAATGATGGACATCGCCACGTGATTGTGCCCGGTATGGTTGAGAACCAAGACATTGTTAACAACGTACTTTATTTTTCTGTACCGAACATAGCACTGGTGTCTCTTAAATTAAGGAATTTTTTTTCAAGATTTACTCACATAAAATTAGCATTTAAAAACAAAATAACCATCAACAATCTGTTTGCTAAATTGAAAGACAAAGATGATTTAAAACATTATTCCAATGTGGTATATTGAATCTCTTGTATGGATTGTGAAAAAAAATATATAGGTCAAACTGGTAGAAAAGTAGCGTTGCACACAGGTGTGATGTACCACAAAAAAAGAAAGAATTGGAAAACAAGGATTTTGCACTATTTTATAATCTTTGCGCTACGATCCTTGTGCTGCAGTTGCTCATTTAATATCAATTTTAACTTATTATTTAGACAAATTTTCCAACAATCAACAAAATCTCTATTCACTATTCAGAAGCCGGTCATGGCAAAGGAGCTCCTGACGGTATTGGCGCAGTAATAAAACGGTCAGCTGACCAGGTAGTAGCTCATAATAATGACATAAATTCTTTTGAAACATTTGCAAAAGTTATTAGGGAAAGCGACCCTAACGTTCATATTGACTTTGTAACACCCGATGAGAGTACCACTGTACCAATTTTTGCCTGTACTCATACCTATCTGCAAAGGTACTATGAAAGTACATCAGGTTACCTGGAGAAAAGACACTGGCATAATGTATTTTAATGCATTGAGCTGTTTTAGTTGTGAGCTTGGTACCTGCTGCAAGCATTAGATGTATGTAATCCTAAAAATATGCTACATCCACAGAAATAATGCAGCCCAAAACTTCAACCACAACTGTGACTTTAGCACCTAAAGATAAAAAACTGAAAAGAACTAATCATTACTCTAATTTCAAGATCTGAAGAGGAAGAAATATTCAAAGAGCCAGCCACAACTGTAACCTCAGCATTATTGATAAGTGATTGGATTGCTGCAATCTTTGATGACCAGTGGTACCGAGGTATTTTTTTGACATACTTTTATGCAAATACTTTTTATTAAAAAAAAAATATTTTAGGGATTATGAAAAATATCTCAGACGGAAAACTCATCATATCGTTTATGATACGGGAAGGAAATGGCTTCAATTGGCCCATGATACCTGATGGACAGACACTAGATCCATCTGGCATATTGTACAAATTGAATGTCCCTGCAGTGCCTGTTTCTACCCGATTATTTCAAGTGACAGAAAGTACATTGATGAGATAATCAACAAAGCTTAAATATAACTAAGCTGTTTATTTGCATCTATAAGAATTACTGTTTTTTATTTCTCTTATGAAATTAAAGTTTTGATATCAAAATATGTTTCGCATTTATCACATTACTCATTAACATGGACAGTTTGTCATTAACGTGCACATTAGTAATTTTTCTTACAAAAAAAATCAAATTTTTAGCGGTATTAACAGTTTTACATTATATTACAAGCACAACTAAGGACATACCAACCATAAAATAAATACATTTTTACAATTTTTCTTGTAAAATTAACTTAATAAAATGTACCCAAAATTTAGAATTACCCTTGTCATTAAGTTTAATTGTATGTTAAATTTAAAATCATCTTTATTTCTGATATTGTCGAGCACGATGAATGCCAAAATGCAGAAGAACACATACAGCAGGCAAGTAAGAAGATAAAAAGACCCGCACTAACTTTCCAAGGGAAAACAAATTTGGATCAGAGCAGTTCTTACGAAAAACAAAAAATTAACGATTTAGAATTAGAAGAGTGGAGTGTGAAGTATAAAGAATCTTCAAAATATTTTAAAAAGCTAAACATAAAATCATTAAAAACACCGACCTCTAGGGCACTACAGCTTGGGTTAGTGGGCTAACAGTAAAGTTGAGGTTGACGATCTCAAAAAACATTTCCAAGAAGCAATTTAATTAATTAAATAACTAATCATATAGGCAAAATTTCCTACTTTATTTTTATTTCTTTTTGTATTGTAACTTCTTTTTAAATTGCAATACATGGGTAAGTAGAGGAAACGCAGCAGAAGTCCATCAAATAGAGATCTGTTAGATCGAATAAGATAATTTGAAACTCAACTTTCTAAAAGCAAGCGCTCTAGAGATGTATCGCCTATGGCGATCAAAAACCCACAATAAAGAAAATGTCCTTATTGCATTACAGGGAAATGAAGTAGCAAAAGGCATATCGCCAGACCAAATCATCCAAGTTTCAACCTCAAAGGGGTAGGAGAAGCAAGGAATATTATCAGTACCAAAGGAAACAGTAGAGCCATTATTGTGGTCGACTGAAATATTTTTACAGTTCCTGGTTAGAATGACTACAAATCAAAGTACCTTAAATATTATTAAAGGTTCCAAAATTTCTTTTAACAAGATGCCCTATGGGCTGTCTACATATAGAACTATTATTACATTCTCCTTAAAAAAGAAAGAAAAATTAAAAATTGTATTAAAGGAATTGCAGAAAAAAGGAGCTATAGTTGAAGAAAAATGGTCTATCGCCATATTTCGTAGTTCAAGAGCAGATAAACAAATCTCGCTTTATTTTCAATCTAAAAAGATTGAATGATTTTATAAGTGGTCCTCATTTTTAATTAAAATAAGCCCGAACCATATGTAAACTAATATCTAAAAATTCTTGGTACCATACATAAATCACACAGAAAATATTTAAGATTTTTGGTTGATGAAAAATTCCATGAATTTATCTGTTTACCAAATGGATTATCAATAGCACCTTATGTATATACCGAATTATTGAAACCTATGATATGTTTTCTTAGAAAGAATAATATTTTGTTTTATTTACTTAGATGAATTGATATTAATTGGCAATTGACTTCTCACTTCGATAAAGATCAGAAAACACCCTTTCATCGAACACAATATTAAAATTATTTTATTGAAAAGGCCCTTGAAAATAATTTCTCAGATCGCGAATATCTGATCCATACCGATTCTTGAACGGGGATGAAAGTGGATTCAATTTATGTCCCAAAACTGGAAAAGGTCCTAAAGGTGTTATGAATATTTTGAAAGTTAAAAAGCGAAATGATACAGAAAATATTACCACACTTTTTGTCTTTGGCTCGTGGAAAATCCGTAGTCTCACGTGTAGACTCCAAATATGTTCGAATACCTAAAGCAATTTTGAATAGCAGTGATCTATCATGGCATATTACAAAATCAGATTCTGGATGGATGAAAAGCCACGTCTTCATTGAATACGTGTCCACTAAGTTGCTTCCGTGGTCGCAATCTCGGAACATCAAGTTTCCACTCATTTCTTGTAGACGGCCACGAGTTACATTTAACTATGGACCTAAGCCAATTCTGTGACAAGCACGACATTATATTGTACAGCTTACTTCCGAACACCATCCACCTGATGCAGCCAGCAGACGTAGGAGTTTTTAAACAACTGAAGAGTGGTGGAAAATCATTCATTAAGAGCTAGAAAAGCCTAGAGACTGTTCTTGAAAAGATTTCTCTACCTCAAACTGTCACAAATGAGTTTAAAGAAATGTATGCTGTTTCCTGACGCAACAGACTAGACTAAATGCCAACAAAATCATTTGGAAAGAGAAAACGAATCACAAAGAAAATCCAATCACAGCTGAGGAAATTGAGATTGCACAAAAAGTATTGACACATTTTGAGAACAGATTGAAATATTAAAATGCCAAAGGCATCAAAGAGTTAGTGCATGCACTTGAGTTTTAAAGCTCCTTCAACAAATATGGATAATATAAATAACAAATAATGAACGTCCTGTCCTGTTCAACAAATTTCGAATATAATCGCCGAAAATTTATAAAAACCCGATGACTGGATTGCTACCGAGGATGTGCCAATATGTGATAATGATGATATCTCCAATATTCTGAATGATGGGGATCAATCGATTCAGTTGAATGTTGAAGACTGTTTACCTGACGAAAAAAAGTACAAGAGATTATGAGGGGGAACATATGAAATTGTAGTCTAAGAACATGACAAAATCAACAGAAGCAAAAGGACTGCAATGGAGAGATAATACATCACCTGAGTCTAAAGAAATGGAGGATAATATAACAAATACATTTGTAGACATGGAAACATCTATTACATGTGATCAAGGAGAAAGCCTAGTTAAATCTAAGGAAAACTTAAAAAATTCAACAAATCAATTAGATAACGGGGAGCAGCTCAGAAATAAATGAAACTCGCGACTTAAATATTACTTATAAGAATGGATGAATAGGAACTTCTAATTTACACAGAGGAGGAAAATCTCAATGTGTAAAAAAAACTGCAGTGATAATAATAACTCTGAAGGGGATATAATCGGCCGACTACTGGATTTTTAGAGATTATCCCATCATTTATGAATTTAAATTAGTTATCGACGCACATTACAACATAGCGCATACATAGTTGCCTAGCAATCAATATCAAATGAGTATGGTAAAATTAAAATATAAACTTCCGGGTGACCAAAAAATCAAAATAAATGTTGGTATAAAATTGGGTCTCCACCTCCAGCGGGGTCAAAGAAAGATGTATTAAGATTTCGATCGGTTAATAATATAGTAATAGCACCAGCTAAACTTCCATAAACCAAACAATGTTGTACCTAATTCTTGTAACTTCCCTTTAATGAAACAAGGCCAATAATGAAACAAAAATTAAAATGTAAAGTAAAAATAAGCTGGAGTGGGAAGCTTTTGCCCACTCTTTCTTAAATCTGCCATCAGCAATATACCCTGGGTAAATAATTTTAATAATATTTTTGTTATGTTATACAACTCTCTCCATCTTCTAAGGGCTTATATATCAACGCATACATAGAAGGTATTTAACTCTAGGCGGGGGATTACAAAGCAGATAAATTATTTCTTTATATATAAGTAAGTATTTTTAGCATACCTAAAACAAAAGTTAAAACATCAACTTGGTACAGACATCTAAATAGGGAAGTGGGTGGTGCTTTACAAAAAATTAATTCTAGTAATAGTGCAGAATTAATTTCAGTTAGCAGTGACAGTAGTATTCCCAATACAGAAAATTACGTAATTAATTCAAGAACATCTACTGGTTTCACTTTAAATGATGCAAATGGTAATTCTACTGTTGAACCATGCCGCATTAAGTCTTTGGTGGGTGATAAGTTTGAAAATATTGTTATTCCAGAATTGAGAATTGAGACGGTTGCCTGTGGAAAATAATTCAATCTCTTTGTTAAAAAATGGTCCGTGGAAAACAAAATCTCTTCTCTACTCAATATTATTACGAGTATTGTTAGTCCAGGTTGTTATATCGTCTAGGTATAAAATATGCTATAGAAGTATAAGACATTGAACCTTACGCCTTATGCCGCGTCATTCGAAAAAATAGAAATAGGAATTAACATTGATAGATTGCCATTGTCAAAAAGTACTTCTAGTCAGTTTTACTATTTTATGTATAAGTAAATCCATTCATACAAAGCTAGAAAAGATCATAAAACAACAACTCATACCGGCCAACCTACCAAGTGAAGAGTAAAAAGAGTATGAAGGGGAGGTTATGTCCCAAAGAGATTATGACAACATTAATGTTGCAAATGCAAAAGCTTCAAAGGCCTGCCTAATATGTGACTTCGAAGATATTCCACAAAAAGGGATTCCAAGAAAGAAAACTTATGACGACGAAATTTATAGTGATGATAGTGGAGAAGATATACTGACATCAAAAACATCCATTTAGTTTATTTATATATGCTAGTATTGTTAACAGTTTAGTATTTCAATGAATTGCTATTGAGAAATAAGTTTTCCAGTTTTTCATAAAAAAAAAATTCTATAGGTTCAGTCTCGTTAGTGAAGGAATTAATGGCGAGATTTATTTTGAATATAAAATTTATATAAGTTGCTGTCTTGCCGCAGATTTAAAGCCTCAAATTCCTGGAGATAGGTGTGAGGTAATAAGTACCAGCTTGATGAGCTAGTAAGTACCAGCCTGAGGTATTAAGTAGCAGCCTGATGAAGTATTAGGTGCCAGTTTGAAGAGGTGGTAATGACCAGCCAAAGATAAGCCTTAGGTGTCAATTAAAGTGACCAGCTTGATGGTGATGGTCCTGTGAGGATAACCTTATTTAGCCCAGGAGGAAATTGTTTGCCCACATCCACACATGTCACTGGATATGGAACTTGTATAGCGACAACATATTAATCAGTCTAGTCTCAACGTTTATCAGTAAACGTAACAAACAGAGGAAGGGGAAGAAGAGATTTGAGTGGGACGAGGCGCTCTGGCAGCTCGTGAACAGGATCTGTGGTGAGAGTGTCATTCTCATTTGAACATCAACACGCTCAACTTCTTGTGGAACTTTCAATTAACATATAATTTTTAGCCTTCAGCAAATGTAAATTTTTATCTTTAACTTTTCATCGGCCGTCAGCCTTATAACATTCTTACTCCTACATATAATTTATGTAAGGAAGGTAGCTACCCTCTAAATTCAATTTTTTGTTAATAAAATATCTAAATTTATATCAAATATTTACCATTCCAGTTTTGTCTTTAAAATTTTAATATACAACTTATTTTTCTTATATTGTGTTTTTCATAATAAATTTTCTAAAAACTCATGATACCTATGTAAACATTAAGGCCACTGAATAGCCACAGTATTACATTTGAAAACCAGTAAGGCATAGGTATCGAGCAATTGGCTATTGGCGCCTAACAATTCTAAATTTTTATTAATTTTCGAACCACGACCCAGCCTCCACAAAATAAATGAGAACCGGGTAGTTTCATCGTTCCTATTCCACTCAGGGGCAGGAATTGATGTTACAAAGTGACGCATTCACAACGTGGGGCTTGCGAGTATAGAAGTTGAGTGTTATCAAATTAAAAAAAAATAAAACTTTGAGCTGTTGAGACAAATTGTCACATTTTTAATTTTGTCCTAATTTTTTGAATTTTCTTACTGTTTATATATTTGTGTGTATTACTGATATTATGTGTATTGTTTATGGTTGAGACCTCAAGATTTGATTAGATTAGTTTTGCAAAGTCGTGAATACTTTTGGGTTAAATTAAAGAAGATTAAACATTGCGGTAAGACAGTTACAGGAAAATTTTTGAGTCCTTATTGTAGGAATAAGATAATCGTAGGGTGAAATACGAGTTATCGTAGTATTTTTGAGAAGTCTAGAAAAATAATACAGGGGCACAGGGGTTATAAATACTTAGTAAGCCAGTGAATTGAATTTTGATATACCTTGCAGTTTGTTAAATTTGAATAGTTGAGTTAATCAAAAGTAAACAAAATGTCTGAAATTTTCATACCAACGTTATTACAAGCTGATCAGGTTGATTATGAGTTACGCGTAAGAGGTTGTACTACAGTTAGGGACACAGAAACATGCTGTAGACTTTTAACACGAGCTCTAATAGCCAAACCATGTAATGATTTATCTCTGAGAGATCCATTATTTAATTTTAATACAGAGAAAGTACAAGTAAACAATACTTTAGATTCCATCAGAAATATAATTAACAATTTAGATAATCCTACGGAAAATGATTTGCCAGTAAAACAGGTTAAGTCACAGTTAGTACATATTATGGTACGAATAAATAGAATGCCTATCCCAGAACAAAATTCTGAGGAGACGGTAACATTTCAAAACGAGTCGAGGGCTACGATTTACTTACTAGAAGCAGATCTTTATGATAAACTGAATTTAGAAGTAGTAGATGATTTGGCATTACAAGTAGGCACTGGTGTAAATATAGCAACTAGTCCTAGTACTAAGTTTGTACCTATCTATAAGTGGGGTGTCACGTTTGATGGCCAGCCTAATAATGTAATTTCATTTATTGAACGAGTTGAAGAGTTAGCAATAGCTCGAAACGTCACTAAAAGAGAATTATTCCAGTCAGGGTTAGATCTTTTTTCGGGACCAGCTCTACAGTGGTATCGATCTGTTAGAGGTAGTAATGAGGTTAGAACTTGGGAAGATTTGGTAGAACAGTTGAAAAATGATTTTTTACATGAGGATTTTGATAAGAGTATGAGTGATTACATTGAAAAGAGAACACAACATGTGGATGAGCCAGTACATATTTATATTAGAGTCATGGAAGCTTTATATAATAGACTAAAAACAAAACCAAGTTTAGAAGAACGCATTAAACAAATTAGAAAGAATTTATTGCCATATTTTGCTACTCCTTTAGCATTATTGACTATAGATACAATTTCGGAATTAATTTCAAAGTGCAAAAAAGTAGAATACGCTGAGGAAAGTACCAAAAAATATATACCGCCTCCTATGAGAAGTAATTTAGTGGAAAAGGATCTTTTATATGTTGGGTTGCCTTCTTTAGATAAGAATAATGTTAGGGAATCTCATGAAAAGCCTGTTAAGTCTGTATCACCACCAAAATCAAATTTTAAACCTAATCGTAGAAGTCAACCTGGGCAATCAAATGTTAATGAAATCAAAACTACCAAGACACCAGTAATCTGTTTTAATTGTAAAGGTGAAAATCATGTCTTTAAACAATGTAGGGCTAAAAGAAATAAATTTTGCTTTAAATGTGGTGAGTCAAATGTCACATTTAAAGAGTGTAAAAAATGTTCAAAAAACTAACAAGGGGGCCACGTAAAGTTAGTCAACGTCCAAACCCCCGTAGTTATAGTAAGTTTAAAAATGTTGTGACTAACAAATCAGATTGGAATTTTTGGTTAAGTAAAGTAAGAAATTTTTACAAAACTTACCGTAGAGTTAGTGATGAAGTACGAGTAACACCTCTATTGTTGTCTAAAAATGGTGACGATAGACCTTACATTTCAGTTTTTTTATACGATAAGAAATTTTTAGCTTTAGTGGATACTGGTTGTAATCGTTCTGTAGTTGGAAGCAATGGTGTGAAAATTTTAGAACAATTTAAATGTAAATTTGTAACGTCAGATCTAAGATATGTAACGACAGCAGACGGTACTCCTCAAACTGTCACAGGTATAGCTCACTTACCGCTCAAGATTAACAACATAGTTCGAATACTTAAGGTTTATATAGTTCCATCTTTGCCTAGTTCTTTTATTTTTGGTATAGATTTTTGTAGGTTATTTGGCATTCATTTAGATTTTGAATCAAATACTTGGGTAAATAAAGTTGGTAGCATAAGAGTTTCAGCTCTGTGTCGTGTGAACACAGTTGAGACCAATGATGGCGGTTTGGCTGACTTAACTGGAGTTCAGCTCCGGCAAGTTGAAAAGGTCAAGCAGTTATTCAAGGGACTTAGTTGTGGGAAGTTAGGCCTTACCGATAGGATGGTATATCATATAGACACTGGAAATGCTGAACCTATCAGGCAGCGCCAATATCTTTTATCACCACATATGATGAATATTTTAAATGAAGAACTTGACAAAATGTTAGAACAAGATGTAGTTGAACCTACTTTTAGTGAATGGAGGTCGCCAGTTTTATTAGTTAAAAAGGATAATGGGAATTATCGATTTTGTTTTGATGGTAGATCTTTAAATTCAGTAACTGTTAAGGATTCATATCCTTTACCTTTTGTAGACGGTATATTGAGTATGTTACGGGACGCTAAATATATCAGTAGCATAGATTTGAAAAGCGCTTTTTGGCAAATTCCACTTTCTGAAACTTCCAAACCCAAAACCGCATTTGCTGTTCCGGGAAGGGGCTTATTTTGTTTTAAAGTACTACCATTTGGTCTTGCAAACGCTGCACAGGCTATGCAACGGCTAATGGACATTGTTATAACACCAAAATTAGAAAATAAAGTTTTTGTTTATCTAGACGATATAATTGTCACCGCTTCTAGTTTTGAGGAACACGTATCAATTTTAAAAGAAGTGTTTGATAGGTTGAAGGATGCTCGCCTAACAGTAAATTATGAAAAATGTCAGTTTTTTAGAAAATCTCTAAAATATTTAGGTTATGTAATTGATACTGAAGGTGGATTACGTACAAACCCTGAGAAGGTAGAAGCGATGATCAGTTATCCTCGTCCTACAAATACAACTCAGATAAAACGATTTATAGGCATGTGTTCGTGGTACCGGAGATTTTTACCTCATTTTTCGACTTTAGTTGCTCCGTTAAATGATTTGCTAAAAGGGAAACGTGGTAAAAGACAACCAATTAAGTGGAATGAAAATGCAGAACAAGCATTCTTGGCACTTAAGCAAGCGCTTATCTCTACTCCAATCCTAACTAGTCCTGATTTTAAGTCAAATAATTTTGTTATACAGTGCGACGCGTCTAGTACAGGATTAGGTAGTTGTTTGACACAAGTACAGGGAGGAGAAGAAAAGGTAATTGCTTTTGCCAGTCGCTCACTAAATAAGGCAGAAAGAAACTACAGTATTTACGAGTTAGAAGTATTAGCCTTATTATTTAGTTTAGAGAGATTTCGGCCCTTCGTGGAAGGTCAGAAGTTTACAGTCATAACGGATAATTTAGCGGTTAGCTGGTTGCATAAGTTAAAGTCACCTACCGGCAGATTAGCTCGCTGGATGGTTAAGTTGCAACAATATGACTTTAATTTAGTGCACCGTAAAGGTAATTTAAATGTAGTTCCTGACGCTTTATCTAGAGTGCAGCGGGACGAACCGTCAGATAATGAAGAACAAAATTTTACAGTAGGTTCATTATCACTTAATCGGGAGAATCTAGATGATTGGTATATTAAATTACGTACAAAAATTTTGGCAAATCCAAATTTGTATCCATTTTTTAAGGTAGAGAATAATTTAATCTTTAAACATGTTGCTAATAAATTACCGGTGAAAACTAATTTAACAGAATGGAAACTTTTGGTACCACTTTCACAACGAAATAATGTTCTAAAACAATGTCACAATGAAAGTACAGCAGCACATTTGGGGTATTTTAAAACACTTAAGAGAATTTGTGAAGACTACTATTGGCCTAAAATGCGTAAGGATATACTGAGATATGTCAAGTCATGCAAGACTTGCGGTTCGCAAAAAGTGTCATTTTCACGTTACGGTTTAATGGGGAAAGAAAAGAAAGTAGAATTTCCATGGCAAGTCATAAGCGTAGATATTTTTGGCCCGGTAACAAGAAGTAAAAGGGGTTTTTCATATCTTTTAGTAGTTTTAGATTGGTTTACTAAATATGTTCTCGTACATCCCATGCGTAATGCCACAGCTCAGACTATATCTAAATTTATGGAGAATGACGTATTTTTGATTTACGGTGTTCCACAGTTCATAATGGTAGACAACGGGAAGCAGTTTGCTTCATCAGTTTTTAAGAAACTGGCCGATCGGTACAAAGTACAAAAAATTTGGTTTAATGCATTGTATCACCCACAAGTAAATCCAGTCGAGCGATCGAACGCTACGATAGGTACAGCTATACGCAGTTATATCCAAGATAATCATCAGGATTGGGATGTAGAAATTTTCAGAGTTGCTCACGCAATCAGAACGGCTACTCACGAAGTAACTGGTTTCCCTCCTGCTTTCTTGAATTTCGGCCGTAAAGTTCCCATTTCAGGAGACTTTTACGGGCAAGTAGAGTCAACATCAGGCATTCAACTAGCTCCGGGTGATAGGAATAGGTATTGTGATGACATATCGAATCTTTCGGATACATATAAAGATGTAGTAAAGCGGTTAAATAATGCTTACCAGAGAAATCAGAAAACATATAACTTGCGTAGGCGGGAAGTTAAATATGAAGTAGGTGATAAGGTATGGAAGAAAAATAAGGTTTTGTCAGATGCTTCCAAACATTTTTCAGCTAAGTTAGCACCCAAATTTGTACTTTGCACAGTTCGCCAGAAAATTTCTAAATTAGTATATGCATTAAACCATGCAGACGGATCTGATGCAGGTCATTGGCATGTTTCTGATTTAAAAACGTACTATGGATCAAACTCTGACGTTTCAGTCGGGTAAACATTTTTATAATGCATTTTCTATTAAGTTAATTACCCATAAATTTAGATTAGGCGCACTAATTTTAATTAAGATACCTGGAAGGTTTTGTCTTGCGTTGATAGTAGTTTTCTAGTAGTGTAGTTTGTTGTCAGTAAACTTCGGAAATATTTTTCCGGCTGGATATCTTTTATCCAAGGGTTGAAGGGTGGGCCACGTTTAGTGGGTGTAGCGTCTTCAACGTCTGCACGCCACGCAGTTGATGTGAACCAAGCAAGTGAAACTCAGAAAGATTTGTCTCGAGGATATGGAATCCGATGTAGTAACGGTTAAGCCTTTTGTGATTATACGACATTTTGGTGATTTTCATGCGCTTGGAAAATATCAATAAATGACAGAACATCGTCATTCTTCTTTGTGTTGTCCTTATTTTCATCTATACTTTCTATTTTTCCACTTCTATAATTCTTTTGTGTTACTCTACTTAGGTTTATGTTTGAGGAAGGGTTAGGGCAGACTGAATTTCGTTAAGGAAACCTTCTACCTGTTAGTTTTTATTATATTTATTGTATTCTATTTGCCAGTCTTGCTAAGGCATTCTCGTGGTCTGGTAAATAAATATAATTGTTCAGTTGTGGTTTGAAAGTCAAGGGAAATTTGTTTGGAGGGAATATTTTTCCTGGATGGTCAATTTGCCCCTTGATAAACAGTGAGTTAGTTTTCCTTTCGTTAGATCAGGAGTAATGTCTTTACCAAACCTGACTCAAAAAGATTATGCTTTGCTTGTATATTCCTTTAGTATTTCTGACGTTTCTGGAGAACATCCTACTTGAAATCTTCTAGTATCTTACTTTTGGTTAAGTGTTCTGACTAACTTCGTTCTAGTTTTGTTTGTTTAAACTTTAGTTACTTTTAGTATTATATTTTCTAGATGTTTACAGGTAAGAAGTAATCATTATCCTAGTTCGTAGGATATTTAACGGCCATTAAAGGAACTTGTTCCGGGATGGGGATGGACTAGTTTCGGCCGGGCTGTCTTGAATGACAGGTGGTTAAGGAGGGTCGAGCGTAAACATGGGTAAGGGAGCTTGTCAGTCAGGAGTGACCTAGGTCGTCTGACGGTCTTCGAGAGACATATCTCAGCCTCCCCGCTTCACCTCAGCCCTTGGCCAATCGCTCGATCGAAACACTGTTCATCGCGCCTGAAGCAAGAGCTTTCCAGAACAATGGTCCTTTTTGTTGTTTAGTCGTCACGTATTTCTAGTTCAGCCCCTTGGAGCTATATCCAAAGTATTTTAGTTGATACGTACGTCTAATTTCAGCCCTTTGGAGCTACATCCAAAATAAATTTGTTTGATTTATTAACAGTCTGGATATTTTATCCCACTGTTAAGGATAGGCAGAGAACTTGGTTCCTGTATCGTGGTTTAGATGTGCTTATGTCTATTCCAATTTCAGCACTGGCAGCCGCTACAACGCTGCTCAGGCACTACACCACAGTGTCTGTGGAGACTGATGTTTGGGTCCTCTCCTAAAACATTTTATGTTTCCTTTCCGAACTCTCTTCAAAGGGTTTCTTGTATGTGAAATGCTATACAAGTTTTATATCGACTTAATTCTACTTCCAATTTTGTGTGAATAATTAGTATTCAGGGGATATTTTATATCTGGTGGAATGTGGTATTGAATAGATTATGTTTTGGAGCCTCTCGGTCTCTGAAGTAAGTGAAATATGTATAGTGTATATGCTAATATGGCTTGGATTAGTACTACATTGACTTTACCGATTGTGTCTTTCCCAATTTTGTCCTTATTGAATTTGTCGTTACTGATTTTGTCCCTGAAATATTAGGCGTGTAGTACGCGAAGCTACTATTGAGTACTAAATCCTCTCTTATAGCAGCATTCACTACTATGTAAGATATTTACTTTTAGTTAGTTAGTAAAAAGTTAAGGTCTAGGAACCGTACCTGTCTTATAGCTTAGCTTAGTTACAATTCGGTTTATAATCATTTATGGTTAAGTTACCATATCTCAATTATTTTAAGTTAGCTTTAGTTATATCCATCAGCGGATAAGTAGAAATTGAAGTCTCAATTAATAGGAAAAAATACATGTATGGAAGTACACATATTTTTTTGTAGAGGGAGAGAGAAAGTGTACCGTCCTAAAGTTCCAGGACGCTACAGAATATATATAATTTAATTATGGGGTTCTTAAAACCACTATAATAGCAGATACTTTAAATTTGTTGACTTTTTGTTCACAGAAACCTAGAGCTGCCGAAGTCCTCATCCCCACTCAACCCCAGATCAGGTAGATTTATCAACCTACCCTATCGCTACAGAATAAATATGAACAAACTTTAAAATATACACCGAGCGCCATCTGTACTTTACAAGCAAACCCAACCGATTCTTAACGAGTAAACTTGAATTAACTTTAAAATATACACCGAGCGCCATCTGTTATTCTACCAGCAAACCACCGGCTCTTACTAGTTAGAAACCTAGAAGTATTGGTAAAAATTAAACAATAACTTTAATTAATAATTTGATTCGATAGAAATTTAGTAACAAATAAGAATTATTAATGGGAAGTAAAATAGTGCAATAATTAAGTAGATTTGATAATAAAAACAGAATTTTAAGTAAACACTTTTTATCATTTTGCGGTTGGCAACAATTGATAGCTATTTTAGAGGAGACAATAAATTAGGATTTCCGATTCTTGAAGCCAAGAACAAGACGTGTTTGTGCTGTCTTGCCGCAGATTTAAAGCCTCAAATTCCTGGAGATAGGTGTGAGGTAATAAGTACCAGCTTGATGAGCTAGTAAGTACCAGCCTGAGGTATTAAGTAGCAGCCTGATGAAGTATTAGGTGCCAGTTTGAAGAGGTGGTAATGACCAGCCAAAGATAAGCCTTAGGTGTCAATTAAAGTGACCAGCTTGATGGTGATGGTCCTGTGAGGATAACCTTATTTAGCCCAGGAGGAAATTGTTTGCCCACATCCACACATGTCACTGGATATGGAACTTGTATAGCGACAACATATTAATCAGTCTAGTCTCAACGTTTATCAGTAAACGTAACAAACAGAGGAAGGGGAAGAAGAGATTTGAGTGGGACGAGGCGCTCTGGCAGCTCGTGAACAGGATCTGTGGTGAGAGTGTCATTCTCATTTGAACATCAACACGCTCAACTTCTTGTGGAACTTTCAATTAACATATAATTTTTAGCCTTCAGCAAATGTAAATTTTTATCTTTAACTTTTCATCGGCCGTCAGCCTTATAACATTCTTACTCCTACATATAATTTATGTAAGGAAGGTAGCTACCCTCTAAATTCAATTTTTTGTTAATAAAATATCTAAATTTATATCAAATATTTACCATTCCAGTTTTGTCTTTAAAATTTTAATATACAACTTATTTTTCTTATATTGTGTTTTTCATAATAAATTTTCTAAAAACTCATGATACCTATGTAAACATTAAGGCCACTGAATAGCCACAGTATTACATTTGAAAACCAGTAAGGCATAGGTATCGAGCAATTGGCTATTGGCGCCTAACAATTCTAAATTTTTATTAATTTTCGAACCACGACCCAGCCTCCACAAAATAAATGAGAACCGGGTAGTTTCATCGTTCCTATTCCACTCAGGGGCAGGAATTGATGTTACAAAGTATCTTCATATTTTTATTTTCATTTAAAAATAACCAGAGCACCAGTTCTGCGTGCAGTTCCAAGAATTCCGGAGAGAGCGAAGGCATGTACTATTTTAATTATCCAGTTTAGGTAATATAACGATTAGTTCATTGTTCAGAATATAAATAGACAACTCTATTTCCCTTCAAGTTAACTCCAGAAATTAACTTATTTTTGCAGTCATCACTACTATTGAGACAGAAGTTATTCGATATTGAATATACCATAAAAACAGCTGAAATCTATAGAGAAACAATTACAAAATCCAACCAATCAAATTGAAAATGCACAGCTTTATAGTTCAAAAAATGAAAGCAGTTCAGATTTTATTCAATTAAATTTGCCAATTCAGACAATTGAAGAATTTGAAGGTTTACAACATCACAATGAATCTTGCGAGTTTAGTGGCAGATCCTATGATGTCCTGAATTTGCAACATGAGACGAGATAATTTACAACAACCCTTAACTTCTACTTTAAGTAGTTCAGTATTACACATCATAATTAAAATACTTTGTATCAATATTTTCAAGGACATATTCAATGCGTCATAATTTAGCTATGTCTATTTGCTGGGTAATTCTGAACTTGATAATGTATTCCACAGTTAATTTTCCATTTTGTGGAAATCCATCCCACATTTTAATGAGCAGTAGAATGTCCCCCAATTACAATCAATGAGAAATAAGCAAAATGTGAGAGATATCGCCTTCCACAGTATTTATATTTTAGTAGTTAAGGTTCAGCCAATGAGAAATAAACAATGGGATTGGAAATAAGCAGGGGGAAAACTAGCAGATGTAGGAGGAAGCAATTATTTCTCATAAGTTTTCTTAAGTGTTCTAGTCCCTGTGTTCAAGTTTTAGTGCAACAATATGTTCGTGAACATGGCAGCTTCAGATACATCCGATGCTATTATCGTACACAATAATCATCTTGTGGTGAAAATTCGTTACAGTTTCCAATTCTTTGGAATTTGACAACCGAATCACACGACAGCAATGGCATACCATTGAATGCTACTGTAGCATTGCCAAACTTGGAAGATGTGTTTGGTGATGAAGATGATGACATCACTATACAAGAATGCAACCCTGTCATCCAATTTGAAACTATTAGCGATGTAGAGGTGGGCACAATTGTTGAAAAGCCGATCGATTGTGCAATGGTTAAGGATAACACAGTCGTCAACTCATCACCTACAACACGATGTGTTAAACCCGCCCAAAAAAATAAAAGAAAATTATCATTTGATACCGATGATTCAGATTTTGAAGTTACACAACCATGAGAAAAAGGCTGTTAAAAATTTGAATGACTCGGAAAAGCTACGCCCGAAAGTCAAAAGAGCTAAAAAAATATAAGTAAGAAGATAAAACTAAATATGGGGTGGGTGATGTAGTGTTTGGTGTAAACGAAGCAATATCTACCAGTCGTAAAGCAGATAACATAGATATAGGAGACATTTTTTCACAACACTCCCAACAAGAAGTATATACAAAATTTATAAAAATGCGTGAGAGCATTATTAATGATTGTGAGGAGTGGGAGAGACGAGTTTTATCATCAAACCTTGAATATGAAGCAAAATTATTTGAACTGGAGATGTTAAAGCAAAAGGTAGAGAGGTTAACGGAAGAGATAAATAGTGCCCGAAATGTATGCAAAGAAAATAAAAAACATTAGAGGGACCAAAAGAGAAAAAAGAAAAACTTTTGTAGTTCTAAATATATATTTTGCATTTTAATTCTGTTAATTAAATGATAGTCTTCAATTCTTTATAAACTAATTTATCTCTTATTTTATGTAACTCTGTTTATTTCTTTAATCAAATCTTATTTATTTCATAACGTATTCATTGTGGAAAAAAAATGTGGGAAGTGAGGGTTAAAAAAATTAACAAACTTCTCAAAATTTATTATTTATACAGTAATTACATGTGGATTTATTATACATTCATATACATGTAAAATATTATTTTTACACAATTATCGAAAAATTAAAAGAATAAAATTATAATAATAATTTTATTTTCATTTAAAAATAACCAGAGCACCAACCAACCAAATTGAAAATGCACAGCTTTATAGTTCAAAAAATGAAAGCAGTTCAGATTCTATTCAATTAAATTTGCCAATTCAGACAATTGAAGAATTTGAAGGTTTACAACATCACAATGAATCTTGCGAGTTTAGTGGCAGATCCTATGATGTCCTGAATTTGCAACATGAGACGGGATGATTTACAACAACCCTTAACTTCTACTTTAAGTAGTTCAGTATTACACATCATAATTAAAATACTTCGTATCAATATTTTCAAGGACATATTCAATGCGTCATAATTTAGCTATGTCTATTTGCTGGGTAATTCTGAACTTGATAATGTATTCCACAGTTAATTTTCCATTTTGTGGAAATCCATCCCACATTTTAATGAGCAGTAGAATGTCCCCCAATTACAATCAATGAGAAATAAGCAAAATGTGAGAGATATCGCCTTCCACAGTATTTCTATTTTAGTACTTAAGGCTCAGCCAATGAGAAATAAACAATGGGATTGGACATAAGCAGGGGGAAAACTAGCAGATGTAGGAGGAAGCAATTATTTCTCATAAGTTTTCTTAAGTGTTCTAGTCCCTGTGTTCAAGCTTTAGTGCAACAATATGTTCGTGAACATGGCAGCTTCAGATACATTCGATGCTATTATCGTACACAATAATCATCTTGCGGTGCCTGTTACAAAAGAAGCAGGTGAAAATTCGTTACAGTTTCCAATTCTTTGGAATTTGACAACCGAATCACACGACAGCAATGGCATACCATTGAATGCTACCGTAGCATTGCCAAACTTGGAAGATGTGTTGGGTGATGAAGATGTTGACATCACTATACAACAATGCAACCCTGTCATCCAATTTGAAACTATTAGCGATGTAGAGGTGCAATGGTTAAGGATAACACAGTCGTCAACTCATCACCTACAACACGATGTGTTAAACCCCAAAAAAATAAAATAAAATCATCATTTGATAACGATGATTCAGATTTTGAAGTTACACAACCATGAGAAAAAGGCTGTTAAAAATTTGAATGACTCGGAAAAGCTAAAAAATATATATAATTAAGAAGAGGTCGACTAAATATGGGGTGGGTGATGTAGTGTTTGGTGTAAACGAAGCAGTATCTACCAGTCGTGAAGCAGATAACACAGATGTAGGAGAAATTTTTTCACAACACTCCCAACAAGAAGTATATACAAAATTTACAAAAATGCGTGAGAGCATTATTAATGATTGTGAGGAGTGGGAGAGACGAGTTTTATCATCAAACCTTGAATATGAAGCAAAATTATTTAAACTGGAGATGTTAAAGCAAGAGGTAGAGAGGTTAACGGAAGAGATAAATAGTGCCCGAAATGTATGCGAAGAAAATAAAAAAACTAGACTAAAAGAGAAAAAGGAAAAACTTTTGTAGTTCTAAATATATATTTTGCATTTTAATTCTGTTAAATAAATTATAGTCTTCAATTCTTTATAAACTAATTTATCTCTTATTTTAGGTAACTGTGTTTATTTCTTTAATAAAATCTTATTTATTTCATAACGTATTCATTGTGGACAGGAGATGTGGGAGGTGAGGGTTAAAAAAATTAACAAAATTCTCAAAATTTATTATTTATACAGTAATTACATGTGGATTTATTATACATTCATATACATGTAAAATATTATTTTTACACCATTATCGAAAAATTAAAAAAATAAAATTATAATAGTAATTTGTGTTACAAATGTGTAATGCCGCTACGTACAGAGCCGTCTAAAGCATTATAACTTAGATAAGTATTATGTAATATAAGTGCGTATACGCGATTATTTTTGGGAAACTATTTTTTACGCGTTTCAAGCTCAAATTTAATGTCAAAGTGGATGATTTCAAGCCATCAGCTTGGTGGGAGTAATCGATTACAAACATCGATTTTTCTGAAATTCTTTGGAAATTTTCATAGGCGTGATAAGCAGGAAAACATAATTTCTTATAAAAATCCAAATTTCAACGCTCACGGAAATACTGCCGAGTTTATGTAGAGTCGAATATTATTAACACCGGCATGTATAAACTGTATAACATTGTTTTCCTTATTGTCGGAATTGGTGGTGTTTTGAAACCAGAACATAGCAAGGTCTCTCCAGACTGGTTGTGGTAGGTAATTCATAAAGATCCCACATACGATATGCAATATTAACGTTTGCACTATCACCACGTTTCTCAATTCCTTTCAGAAGTTTAAGTCTATACCCATCCTCAGGTATAATATGTCTAATCTTCCACTCAATTTTGTTGATTTCCAACTCTGCATCTACTTCGCCAATATAACAATTTTTGTATGAACGAGCTATTATTAAAATTAACTCTTGCTCTACATTTAAAAAACCTTTTGTATAATCCTCTGCAAAACCTATCAAGTATTTAAGCGGCCGCTAAATATGTTACTTGCAGTATCAAAAATGTCCTGTTTACCTTCAAGACCCCAGCAACATGTTAATAGTGATTGCAATTGTGTCTCTCCAAAAGAAACCATCATTTTTATTTCGGTAGTTACACCAGGTTTTCGAACAACCGCTACTTCATCGAAAAGAAATGCTAAAGCGTTATTGGAGAGGTGACATGTTTTGTTGACAACACTAGGTGTAAATTTACCTTGTGTGTAGATATAACTATCGGTAATGTCCAGTATGAGATCTTGAAAATGAATAGGTATTTTTATTTTATCCGAATTTTTATAATATGGTGAACCATATGGTTTATAACTGTGTTCATGTAAACTAACTAGGGAATGATCAAACACCGGTTCATCAAATACCTCCAACATTTCACTAGAACTTATAACAGTCATTATTAATTTCTTTGTAACTTTAACCCAATGGATTGTAGAAAAGCTCGATCTCTAGCTGACAACCTGTCTTGATGGTTTCACACTTACACGTGAAATGAATCGGTTATCACTATTTCCGCATACTTTATTGATATCTTCGACATCATATTTGTAATATGAAGGATGATGTAATTTTAGTTACCGTTGATGGTTATAACGAAAACCCATTGTTTATAATCCTATTGCAATTTTTTTAATTCCAGTTTTAAAATAATCTTTTCCCCACGAAAATCTACGAGCGCACCGTTATCATCCAAAATGTTAACAGTAATGTTATCGATGAACCGTCGCCCTTCATGTGTAACAGGTATATAAATAATATTTTGAGGTTCTTTTGAAAGCTTATAGCCGGGCTCCATATCTAGGTCAAACTCAAAAAGAGTGTATGCTTCTTCACCATTTACATAGGCCTGATATAATGTTGCAATCTACACCTACAATAAGTACTCGCATGATGTTAACCGGCGAAGTTGATTCATGTGTAACATTCTCCATTAAGTAGTACCGTAGAATGGGGATACTTTGAATCTTGGGGATACTTTGATTGATAGTTCTTTTAAATTTTAAGTATTCCTAGTTACGCCATTTATGCAACCATCAATACAATTCCAGTGCAGTGGTGGTTTACTTGATACCAGCTGTCATCGCTCTGCTGGACGAAGGCAGTACTGTCAGTGTTTGTCCTTCATTATTTATTTTTATTTTAACGCCTGTTGTGACTGATTTATAAAGTTTACAGAACTTCGTGTCTACCCCGGTAAGATTTATTGTTCATATGTTTTCTTCTATACTACTATATTAGGCATATATTTCAGAATGCATAAAAATCACACTTTAAGTAATTCTCCATTAACCTAAGTTTTGGTAGAGGTCTTTATTTCAAGGGGTATCTTTGATCGTCTGGGGTTACATTGATCACTTGATCAACGTTGTCCCTTCGGTTGAATCACTTAAACTGATAAGATAAATATTCTGCAATTTTGTTTTATTTTTAGAAAAATGCCCCGCAAACACAAAAGTTTGCTAGGATCTAGATCCTACCGAAATTACTCCAAGGAAAAGTTGGAAGAAGCATTGTGAAAGGTGGTGGTGATGGTACACTTTCCATTCACGAGGCGACAAGACAATTTAGTATTCCATTTGGAATCTTGTATAACCGATATAAAGGAATCCATGGTAAGAATCCGGGTCATCCTATAATCTTCACCCATGACGAGGAGGTGGCCATTCTTAAATCGGCAGCCAATTGCGCGGATTGGGAATTCCCCTTATCGCTAATGGATATTAGAATGATGGCGAAATATTATTTAGATAGAAGAGGAAGAACAGTGCATTAATTTAAGAATAATCTTCCTGGAATAGACTGGACATACAGTCTTCTTCAGTGGCATAAAAAATCTTACGGACAGCGCATATCTACCATACATTAAAAGGGCTAAAGCATCGGTGTCGAGGGCAACTCTGGAAGAATTTTATGACAACTTAGAAAATACAGTAAGAGGTTTACCAAGCAGCAAACTACGACGAGTCTAATTTGTCCCGTGATTCCGGAAAGAAGCGTGGCATTTATACACGAGGCATCAAATACCCAGAAAAAGAGCTGCACCACAATATTGATATGTGGCGCAGTAGATGGTACATTATTGCCGCCATATATGATGTATAAAAGTGTTCACCTTTATGACTCATGGAGAGAAAATGGTCCAAGAGGACCTCCATGTTGTGACAAGCCGAGTTGTAGCTTGGGCACAAGATACATTCGCACTACAACTGGGTGGATGGATAGTGTGACTTTTCGAGACTGGTTTACCACATTATTTTTACCACATGACCTTTAAAGGAAAGAAAAGCTTTGATTGGCGATAATCTATTATCTCACTTGGATGATGATGTCTTGAAAATGCGTGTGGAAAATGATATTGATTTTATTTGTTTAATTCCAAATTCAACACATATTTGCCAGCCGCTAGACGTTGGATTCTTTAGACCAATGAAATGAGCATGGCGTGACACACTCACAGATTTTAAATTGCAAAATCTGCGTCTAAGCACTGTTCCCAAAGATATGTTTTCAGCTCTTCTGAAGAAAAGTTTAAATAAAATGGACACCGTAACCGCGCGAGTTGTGAAACCAAACGAAACCAACAAGACACAATATGAAACCAGCAAGTTAGAATCTGCAATAAAACCGATCAATTCTTTCCGGACTGCTGGTCTGGTTCGGACTACGACCGAAAATGTACTGACAGCATTTTTGAAAGAGCGAAGATTATTACTTAGTGAATACTGTATTCACTACGTAATACTCTTAATAAAGGCCTAATAAGCCGAAACATACGTAGAGTATTTACAATATATAGATTGATTCATCTAAAAGCAGTGCTTAATTTATAATTATCAATTATATATTACAACGAAATGCCCCATGGCTTTACCATTACCTAGCTTCAAGGTAAACTTGAGACTTTTACGAGAGACAAAATAACTATATTACAAAATATGTCTCGTAAAGTATCTCAAAATTTATCAACTCTATATACACTCGTTACAACAAAATTCACCACGACTATTACCATATATAATCAAACAAAAGTGCATATACAATACTGCGTTGAAATATTTACAACAACGAATCAAGATAAAAGGTAACTGTGAATTAATATATTACAACGAATTAAAAAGAAACAAAATCTTACAAAAGACGCTTGAATCTAAGATTTAAAACTTAAGATACTTGGCTTTATGAACCAAAACTAGGTACCTTGCCTTTATGAAGCAACACTTACTATAAGTGAAAATAATCCCTTTTATATGAGCTAATAATCAAAAGTACTTATCTTTTGTTTTAAAAATCCTGATGAGAGAAATTTCTAAGTGCGCTCCTGTTCTGGGATGAATACGGATTTAAATGTTATGTAGCTTGATATTTGGGATTTCCATTTTGCTGACTTGGAATGATTTGCATGTCATCGCCTTAATTCCATTTTGAGGTTATGAAATCGTAAAAACGAGCTATGAACAAAATAGTTTGTCACCAAGACAAAATTAAGGAAATCTCTTCGCCCAGTAGGTTTTCGTATATATAAAACGATAATTCAAAACGCAGTATCAAGATTTTGACTTCACATGAATATTATTTGCTTAGTAGTAAAGTCTTAAAGATGGGTCGTATCGAAAAAATTCCCAATAAAGAGAAACGTAGTATTGTAGAGTTTAATGACTGATTATTAAGAAAAGCAACATAGGTAATTTTTCATGAAGCAAAAGTGTAACATTGAGATCACTTCGACGTTAAAACGAAATTTGTTATTGTATATAAAAAACCTAAAACAATATTTTTAAACGTTAGATGGTATTTAACGATATATAATTATTTAACTATTACCTTATAATATCCCCTTTAGGGTCTAACAAAATTTCAATTACGTCCATCTCAAAGGACGGCTTGAGTGAAAGAGAGGGAATTTAGTCTAGCGCGGCGTATTGTTCGATATGTCCCGGACCGGCAGTCACGTGGCTCCGCCCAAAAAATAGTTCTCTTTTATTAAGGAAATATATAATTAAATAAAGGATCTATATTGGTGTTGATAGTTCTACGTTTCATGTGACTAACCGACTTTATTATAAATACTCGACTCAACTTTATTTTTCAATTAGTTTGATTTATTTATTTGATTTAATTTGAATATTATCGAGCGTGCGCTGTTTAATATGCTGATGCGTAAGCATAAGCTACTGACAATTTCAAATCTGGTTAGGAATAGTTCGTTATAGTACCAGAGCATAGGAGAATAAAATGTTTGATTATTAAAAAATTTCTAATAAATGTTAGAAAATGTAAAGAAGGGTGCTTTTGCGCATTCCGCACGTTACAAGAGCAAGTTCTATTTTCTATTTCCCATATTTCTAAATCTATATACATTCATACAAGGTTTATAAAAGGTCAAATAAATACAAATGTAAACTAAAAACCAATACTTTTCCAAGACTTTGATAAGCTGTCATGTCAACGGGGATGACAGTAAAGATAGAGAACATGTATGTTCTCTGGTAAAGACTTGAAACTCGGCAATTTTAATCAGGGACAAAATATGTACCTTTAAAATGGGTGGGTATCACTCGACCCATTTTTCCATATAACATTTTAGGGGTGAACCTCACCCCTGCTTAGAAGGTGGAGTTAGAAAATTGAAAAAAATGCACAAAATATTTCCCCCTCAAAAGAAAAATTTATTGGTCCAATCGATTTCTTTTAGGGAATAGGTAATTGCGGTAGATACTTTTAGTTGGGAACCCTTTATAACTATCATCTAATATTAATTCAAAGATATCTTGTTTGATACTTTCTTTTCTGTGGCCTGTTTATAAAAAATTCTTAATTATTAGAGAAATATTTTTTTAGAGCTACAGGATGAGTGTATCATCTCATTTATTAGGATCACAATTTAGTAGCCCTGCGGATTTGAGGAATATTGTCTCAGAAATATTATAGTGATGAGTTTTGCAACCAACTACGAAGTTCTATTGACAGGGCATCTCAAAATAACTCATCAACTCCACTCGAGGCTCCACCACGACGCATATCAACACCAGCCGAGGAGCTCTAAGATTGTTTCCATCAACAAGAGGTTCCAATAATAATAATAATAATAATAATAATAATAATAATAATAATAATAATAACCTGTCACATTGTTCGTAAGGTTCTAAGCTAAATGGGAGGAGCTGAACTGCTTTTCCATTTCGCGATATAACCGCTACCAGCTCAGACTGAGAAATAAAATAATAATAATAATAATAATAATAATGAAATCCCTAACAGGAATACGATGCCTAAGAGTAGGAAATAATACTTTTGACACTACAAAAAAACGTAAATGTTACTAAAACATTGAGTGGATATCGGAAGAGCTCGGCATATGCAAATGGTAGGCAAGTTGATTTGTTTACTATAAATATGCAATCTTTACTTTTATAGGCTATGTTGTATCTGCAGCAACGTTTCAAAAGACATGGTCAGAACAAGATATTTTGCAATATACTGAAAGTTTATTTCTTGAGAAGTTTCATGGAAGAAAATTCGAAATTTTTATTCCAATTGTTGGAACTTTAGTTATGTCAAATATACCGGAAGATACTGCTTTGGATGGTAAAATTATCTGTTATTTATTGGCACAAAAACCCATTTACATTAGGCCCTTTTCTAACATTGAAATTGATCATTGTTCAAGTGATAATGATGACAATGAAACTTAATGAAAACCAAAGTCTGCTTAATATTGTTAACCTCACTTCACTAGAAAATAACGTTGAAAGTGTTGACCAGTTTTGTGACAATAATACAGAAACTATCGTATCTACTGATGAGGTCAGCAATGAAGTCATTGAAGTAGTTTTTAAGATGACATTAAAGTGTCAATAAAGAATAGTTTGGAGGTAGAAAATAAGAAAACTATCATTGATGTTCTGATAGAATTGCACGACAGAATTAATCCTGAAATAATATTCCAGTTTAATATATACAGGGAAGATATTTTTACCTGTTGCCTTCGTGCATTGCGAAGAAAGCATTTTCCCCCATCTTAATAAAATGTTTGTGTTGTTCACGGATATTGACAATGTTTCAGAAGGTGCTATTGATATAGGTGGACCAACCAGAGAAACGTTCAGGTTACTTCTGAAGTATCTCGCAAACAGCTCATTATTTGAAGGCTCTGAGCATAGCAAGAATATTTCACTTTGTAGTGAATATCTAGAATCTAAATATTATTATTATGCTGGTCGAATAATAGTACTATCATTGATTCATGGTAATCCTAGTCCTCAATATTTTTCTGAAACTTTGTTTGCTTATCTAGTTAATAGAGTTGAAGCCATTAAGCCATGTTAAGATGAAATAATGAATGTTGAGTTAAGAAATGAATTAAAAAGAATTCAAGATGCACCTGACCTATGTGAGCTTCAACTGATAGTATGGAATAGTACATTTCTGGCCATCGCTGGTTTCACTAATATTGCCAGTTTTAACAAAAAAGACACAATTTTGGAAAGTACGAATAATTTATTTTATATTGCTCAATAAGTTAGAGGTTGTATATAACGTATCCTCCGTATAGATATAGAGACGACTACTCCTGCAACCCAGGAACGGCTTGAGGGTGGCAAATATTGTTATCTGTGTCCAGCAAGATTACACAGGAAGTCGTCTTATTTATATTTTGACTGCAAGAAACTTATTTGTGTAACCTGTAGTCACAAAATTTGTAGAGTGCGCTTTCAAGAAAGAATGATTTTTAATTTATATCTTCTTGTTGATCTTTATGTGTTGTAGTTTTTCTTGGATTTGAAACACAGGTCTTATTTTAACATTGGAAATGTTTATGTTTTCGTCTATGGGGTAGAGTTAGCAGTTTTTGTTCAAGGACAAAAGACAGCGGTGTCGCGGTCGACTGAGACTACCGTATGCAACGGCTGATATACGTAAATGTAATATGAGTTGCACAGGAGGTCAAGTTACCAGTTTTCATTTAAGGTGGAAATACAGCGGTGTCGCGGTCGAGTGAGACTGCGTATATGCAACGGCTGATATATTCAAATGTAATATGGGTTGCATATAACACAGGGGCTCAAGTTACCAGTTTTCATTTAAGGTGGAAATACAGCGGTGTACTGGATCGTGCTAAAAAGTTGAAAAAGTTTGTTTCATGTATGGTGTTATCATTTCCAATATCCCGATGATTGCAAGGATTGCGAAATCTGTATTTTCTTTTTTTTATATAAAAATAGGTTCTTTATCTTTTCCATATTCTCTTATATTTTTGATAAATAGAAGAAAAATCTGTACTTACCTACATTACAATTTTATTAAAATGACTTCATCTTACAATAGGCTGCTCCACAAAGACAATTTTTAATATTTTTTAACAAAATATGCCTAAACGCTTTCCGAGGAATATTCACAACTGCTGTTTATATTAGATAATAAATAATTAAGATTTGACAGTGTGAAACTATGTAGCAGGAGTCCTTGAGACTCCACATCACTGTTTATGTGACAAAAAAAGGACCTCACCGGTTACGGGTTAAGTACAGTTCGTCGTCTAAAGAAAATTCATCATTATTAACTCTTATTAATATAGTGTCTATTGAACTAGAAAACAAAAGTGACTCGTCGGGGAGCCTACAATCCCTTAAAGAGAACTCCTCGTCCATTAAAAATAACATTAAGGGAAGAAGATTGCGTCCACAATATAATAAAAAAAAAAGCAAATACACTAAAAGACATTGAACGATAAAAGCACATAAGTATTTCGCTAGATCGAACACCAAAACAAATCGCACTGGAGAGCAGGGAAAATGAGAGAGAAGAAAATATTTGAATTAAATATGTGAAAGGAATTCCGAATATAGTCTCCTCGTTAAGCTAATAGTACCCATCGAATATCAAAGCAATGAAAATTTGACTTGTTATTTTCAGAACGTAAGAGGTGTACGAACTAAGGTTGATAAGTTTTTCTCGGCAGTAATTATTAGTGAATATGATTTAGTAGCGTTGGCAGAAACCTAGCTAGCGGATGATGTGTCTAGTACCGAATACTTCCTGAACACCTACACTGTAACACGCTGTGGCCATAACTTTACTGAAACAGGCTTGTCAAAAGGAGGAGGTACATTCTTAGATAGCAAAAGTGAGTTTCTCGTTGAACCTATTGACTTATTTCATATCTCAGACATTTTACCATCAGTGGATATAGTAGGCTGCAAATGTTTCATTAATAACTTTTTGACCATATTAGTATATGTTTTATACATACCGCATAATATTTCTTTTGAGAATTTTGAATCATTTTTTAATAGATTTGAACAAAACATCAGTAACTAAGATAACGTATTAATACTAGGGGATTTCAATGTTACAAATTTTAATAACAATATTACCGAGACAAAATCTCAACTTATGTAATCTTTTTTAGAATTTGTCAATATGAAACAGTTTAATATTACTGAAAATGTAAAGTGTCTGACCTAGTGATACTTACTGAATGTAAAACAGGAACAACTGAACAGGCTACGATAATCCGTTTACAAGCCATAGAATTGTTTTCATTAAAAAAATGCCACCCTATATGTATATTAAAAAACAAAATTTAATTCACATGTGGAAAGTGCTTGTTAAATCTCTCCTGTAAGCTTCAAAATCCTGGCCGATATTTAGCAATCTCAACTTCTTTATCAAATAATCATTATTTTACTACTGAATTTTTTAATGGTGGCTAATGAATGTATAAATAAAGACAAAGATCGTCAAAAAATGTGTAATTATCAAGACTCTGAGCAAACATTTACTAGCTTCATACCATCGGGCAGCGATTAGATACCATCAAAAAGCCATCATTTATCCTTCTCAGACAAAGTCACTGAGTTTGTTAATTCTTTTAATGCCTAATAAAATAATTACATTATTGTTAAACCACAACGCTTTACCCAGTTTACACTAGAGATTTCGCAAACAAAGTTGTCATATATTAAAACTGTTTAACTTATATCCATTTTAATTATTGATACTGCTAACTGTACCCTAAAAATCAGTTTACCTTATGAGTTGTTTAAACAGAAACGAGGAATTTAATTTAAAATAGCACAATTTAAATGTTTATGTATTGAACTCATTTGCTTATTTTAGATTATGCCCATTTTGTTTAGAGCAAGTAGGCCACTTTTCAAGATATTTGTTTACTCATCATTCTGAAGAAGAAGTAGTAAAAAAGATGTTAGATATTCAACTTAAATGCAACGACAGAAGAGCTGCCATTGTGTTATTAAGGCGAATGGGAAATTTCGTGCTACAAAAAGAACAAAATGTGGTAAAACCAAAACGCAAAAATCCATTTCATGAAGAGGATGAAAAGAACAAAAAAAATTACTCAGTATGTGTAAACTGCTTTAACAAATTTAAGAATTGTTACCTTTGGAGGCGTTGAAAGGCATGCAAGTCTAAACAAGAAAACTTGAACATAAAATCAAGAAAATCCTATCGACCGGAATCACAAACAACGGTTTGCTAGGTAATTTTATAAACCAGAGTCGAATTTTGCAAGTATTTAATATAATGAGAGCCGATGATATTACATTAGTTACTAGAACTGACTCTTGTATGGAGAATCACTTCTAGCAAAACATAAGAGACGACAAATGATTATTGCAGTTTCACAGAGAATGCGTATAATGGCACAACTTAAATTAACTTTTAAAAAACCGAAATGAGAAATTGAATGAAATTAATTCATTGGGAAATATGATTGAATATCAGTAGAGTGTTTATACCGGAGCTGGGCCTCCCCCCACCACTTTTCTTGACGTCATAGCCGGGGGGGGCAATTAGTGTGGTAGGGGGCAATTAGTGTGGTAGGGGGCAATTAGTGTGGTGGGAGGGGCAATAAAGAACAAAATGTGGTAAAACCAAAACGCAAAAATCCATTTCATGAAGAGGATGAAAAGAACAAAAAAAATTACTCAGTATGTGTAAACTGCTTTAACAAATTTAAGAATTGTTACCTTTGGAGGCGTTGAAAGGCATGCAAGTCTAAACAAGAAAACTTGAACATAAAATCAAGAAAATCCTATCGACCGGAATCACAAACAACGGTTTGCTAGGTAATTTTATAAACCAGAGTCGAATTTTGCAAGTATTTAATATAATGAGAGCCGATGATATTACATTAGTTACTAGAACTGACTCTTGTATGGAGAATCACTTCTAGCAAAACATAAGAGACGACAAATGATTATTGCAGTTTCACAGAGAATGCGTATAATGGCACAACTTAAATTAACTTTTAAAAAACCGAAATGAGAAATTGAATGAAATTAATTCATTGGGAAATATGATTGAATATCAGTAGAGTGTTTATACCGGAGCTGGGCCTCCCCCCACCACTTTTCTTGACGTCATAGCCGGGGGGGCAATTAGTGTGGTAGGGGGCAATTAGTGTGGTAGGGGGCAATTAGTGTGGTGGGAGGGGCAATTAGTGTGGTGGGAGGGGCAATTAGTGTGGTGGGGGTAATTAGTATGGTGGGGAATAATTAGTATGGTGGGGGTAATTAGGGTGGTGGGAGGCAATTGCTGCGGTGGGGGTAATTATTGAGTTGGAGGGGGTAATTGGTGTGGTGAGTAGGACGTAATGCTATGACGTTACAATCTTATTCACGGGAGTGGGGGTAACCCTGTCCCTATAAATACAAAAGAGGAGTTAACATATGATCATTGAATAGGCTAGGTTCCTATAGTAAAGATTAATTATGCATTCGTGTACGTCTTGTGGTAAAAGCTTTACACATAGCGACAATTTACGACGTCATGAAAGACAATCGTGTGGGAATGAGGGACCTTTCGCAAAGCGGCCCAGAGTTGATTCAACTCCTTCAACATCATCTACTAGTATGCAAACATGTGATTGCTGTAATGTGACTAACAGCAACTCAGATGAAATCACATAGAAGAACACTGCAGCATAGGACAAATTCATGTGCCCCTATGATGGATGGTGTAGCTATTGTCCAAACGGCTTTCAAGAACAGAATCATAACATATCGAGTGCATTGTGAAAATAATTATCTGGATTACACAATGTTTTTTAACGAAATCAGACCAAAGATTCTAAATCTGTTGGAGGAAGTGCTGAGGATTCTTAAAACAGTGAAAGTAAATATGGAAACTTTCGCCAGGTACATTCTACCAGCTCAAGACATAATTGAAATGAAATCATTTAATACCTCCAATAGTATTTTGGATGAATCCATGAATTTAAATGATGTTTTGGATAGTTTTGTGGATTCTATGGTTATGCAAAGTACTGAGTTTCAAGAACGTGATTCAGGTATGCAAATATTTTTGTAAAGTATAAAAAAAAAATGATTAACCATTGTCTATTTTTTAGGTTGGGCACTCGAAAGAATGGCTTTTGTTGAAATTAATGTTAACAAGTACAGTCCTTTGGGTGGTTCATCATACATAAAATTGCCGAAATATATTGAAAATAGGAAGGCTGTGGTGAATGTACAGAACCAGGACCAATGTTGCTTTGCTTGGGCTGTGACGTCAGCGTTGTATCCCCCAAATGGCCATGTATCTTACACATCATCATATCCACATTTTTCAAGGGTATTAAATGTAACAGGTATGAATTTTCCAATAAAATTACGATATATCAAAATTTGAGGAAATGAATAATATTTCAATTAATGTATACGGTTTAGAGGAGAAATTTGAAAATAATAGGGTTAAGTATGAAGTTGTTGTACCTTTACGTTACTCGGGAAGAAAAATGTATACTCACATAAATTTATTGCTAATTTCGAGTGAATGTGTTGGTGACGAGAATCATCACTGTAATAACGATTGTGCTAATAGTCACTATTGTTGGATAAAGGATTTATCTAAGTTAGTTTCCACCCAAGTTTCTAGTAGCGATCATAAGAAACATTTTTGTGACGGGTGTTTACTTTACTTTAATAATGAACGTCACTTATTTCAACACCAGAGAAATGACTGTAATCATATTTACACAACAACACCCACAACGAAATTTCGAATTAACAAATTTGGTAAAGAAGTTGCTGAGAATATATTAAAAGTTGAAAACATTGAGAAACAAATGCGAGTACCATTTGTAGTATATGCTGACTTTGAGTCTATTTTAAAACCTATCAATACGTGCGAGCCAAACCCCGAACGCTCTTTCACGAATAAGACCTTAAACATGAGCCTTACTCTTTTGCATATTACATTAAGTGCTCCTTTGACAATTCTCTCTCCAAGTTTAATTTGTATCGGGGATGTGATGCAGCCCAAGTTTTTGTAGCGCGTATAGAGGCTGACTTAAGGAATATATATAACACACATGAAATATATAGTCCCAATGGCAGAACTCACAGCGCAAGAAAACGAAAATTTTCAGAATGCGACCACGTGTGATATATGTGGGGGGCTTTTCGAGGGAGAGGATGTTAAAGTTCGGGACCATTGTCACTTAACAGGTAAAGTAAAATTTGGTGCTGCACATTCGGTCTGTAACTTAAATTACAAATTACCCAATTTCATACCTATTATATTTCACAATATGAGTGAATACGATAGTCATCTGTTCATCAAAGAGTTGTGTAAATACAAGGATAAGGTTGGGGTAATAGCGCAAAATAAAGAAAAATATATATCCTTTACGAAACACCTTCATATGCACGATTATGTTGATAAGAAAGGGGTTACAAAGAAGAAATATTTACAGCTACGATTTATCTATAGTTTTAAATTTTTATCAGCTTCATTACAAAATTTAGGTGCGAATTTAGAGGACGATCAGTTGAGAACAACACGTAGTTTTTATAATGATGATGATAAATTTAATTAAATGAGACAGAAGGGGGTATTTCCATATAGTTTTATAGATAGTATAGAGAAATTAAATGTAACTGAATTACCATCTAAAGAGGAATTTTATGATAATTTAAACAAAGAGCACATATCAGATGCAGATTATTTGCGGGCTAAGGATGTTTGGAGATTATTTGAATGTCGTTGTCTTGGCGATTATTCAGATATTTATTTGAAATCAGACGTGCTTCTTCTATGCGATGTGTTTGAAAATTTTCGGACAATTTCTTTAGATAAATATAAACTAGATCCAGCCCAGTATTATACAGCTCCGGGATTATCATGGGATGCAATGTTAAAATTAACCGGAATAGAGTTAGAATTGTTAACGTATATCGATATGATTCATTTCTTTAAAAGGGGTATAAGGGGTGGAATAAGTCAATGTTCAGAAAGAAAACACATTGCAAATAATAAGTTTCTGCCTGATTACGATCCCAATGAGCCATCATCATTTCTCACATATCTAGACGCCACGAATTTATATGGATATAGTATGTCAAATATGTTGCCCACGGGGGGCTTTACGTGGCTGTCTGAGACAGAAATCGGTGATTTAGATATTATGAATATCTCGGATAATACCCCCATGGGTACGCCCTTGAAGTAGACATACATTATCCAGAAAACTTACACGACTTGCACTCAGATCTTCCCTTTTTAGTTGAAAATATTGTGCCACCCATTTCAAAATTAAAATTAAAAAAGTTAATACCAAATTTGAATGATAAAAAAAACTATGTAGTGCACTACGTAAATTTAAAGCAGGTTATTAATAATGGGTTAGAGGTTACTAAAATACATAGAATTCTTAAATTTAATCAATCTAGGTGGTTAAAGAAATACATAGACTTAAACACCGAGATGAGAAACAAAGCGACAAATAAATTTGAAAAAGATCCATATAAATTAATGAACAACGCCGCGTTCGGTAAGACAATGGAGAATGTGGAAAACAGAACAGATATAAAGTTGGTTACTCATTGGGAGAATATTAAACGCAGTATGGGTGCAAATGCATTAATAGCTCGTCCAAATTTCAAAACATGTTCGATATTCACTGAAGATTTTGTGGCGATCCATATGGAGAAACAGAAGGTAGAGTACGCTAAACCAATTTTTATTGGCTTTTGTGTCTTGGAATTGTCGAAAACGGTGCTGTACAATTTTTTTATAATGTAATTAAAAGAGAGTTTGGAGATAAGGCTTCATTATTGTATACTGATACTGATAGTCTAATTATTAAAATTTTAACAGAAAATTTATATGACTAAAACCAAGATAAATTCGATACTTCGAATTATCAGCACGGTAATATATTTAATGTACCTAAAACCCACCGATTTTAGGCAATTTTAAAGATGAGTTTCCCGCGGATCCAATAATTAGTTTTTATGGCACGGGAGCAAAAGCTTATTGCGTGCAATCTGTGGGTAGCGAGTTAAAAAAAGCAAAAGGTGTGAAGAGATCTGTCATTCAAAAAGAGTTATCAATAGACGACTATAAGCAAATCGTTGAACAGGGTGGCTTAATATTCAGAAAGATGAATACATTTCGAAGTCAATTGCATGATATTTTCACCGAAGTAAAGAACAAAGTGGCTTTGTCTCATCATGATGATAAGCGCTTTGTCATCCCCAACACAACAAAAACTTTGCCGTGGGGTCACTCTGACATACAATTTTTTCAAACCGAGCAAGAAAATATTCGGTGGTTAATGGCTGCTATTAATGACGTCCAAAGTAGCACTGGTGAAATGGATAAAATGGATCTTTTACTTGCGGCAATAGCTGAGTTAAGCCAGCAATCGTGATTAAAAGATGCAATTTTGTTTAACGTAAAAGTCCAGAATATCGTTAATTATTTTTAGCTTGTTTGTGTATTTTTCTGTAAAGACATTGTAAACTAATTATAGTTTGGATAAGTAACTAATTTAACATTAGAAGTAGATGTTTTGTTGAACACACAGTTCTAAAATATTATAAATTATGTTAACTCTAGATATGTACTATACTGTAAAAAAAACATTGTAACTTAATTTCATGCTTTACACGTAGTAATATGTAATGTATATGTATATATATTAATATGTATATGTAGGAATATGTAATTGTAAATAAAATGTTAACGAATTGAAGAACCCCTTTTTATTGTTGTTAACTGTTATTGTAATAAAGTATACGCAGAAAAGAATAATTATATGCCGTTACTAAGCTTTGCACCAGAATTAATATTTAATATTTAAATAAAGCATCATTTCTTATGATAGGCACTGTACCGCAGCCTGAGTTACGTGTCGTTTAGAGAAGGACATACGGCAACAACGCTGGCATGTATTCGAGGCTTGCAAGCCGCAAGAGTTAGCGTGGGCCATGTGACAACAAAAACTCCTATCTTTTAAAGTTAAATGAAGCGTTATTTCTTATGATAGGTACTGTACCATGGCCCGTGTTACGTGTCGTTTAAAGTAGGTCATGTGGCAACAACGCTGGCGTCTATTCTAGGCATGTATGCAATCCGTAAGATTCAGTGTGGCTATGTGATAACATGGAATCCTATTTTAAATTCAGGTAAAGCGTAATTTCTTATGGTGGGTACTGTACCACAGTCTTTGTTACATACCGGTTAGAGTGGGCCATGTGGCAACAATGCTGGTGTCTATTCGAGGCATGTTTGCAATTCGTAAGATTCATCGTGTGTTATGTGGTTACAGGATATTCTATTTTAAAGTCAGGTAAAGTGTAATTTCTTATGGTGGGTACTGTACCACAGTCTTTGTTACATACCGGTTAGAGTGGGCCATGTGGCAATTCGTAAGATTCATCGTGTGTTATGTGGTAACAGGATATTCTATTTTTAATTCAGGTAAAGTGTAATTTCTTATGGTGGGTACTGTACCACAGACTGGGTTACGTACCGATTAGAGTGGGCCGTGTGGCAACAACACTGGTGTCTATTCGAGGCAAGTTTGCAATCCGAAAGATTCAGCGTGGGTTATGTGGTAACAGGAAATCCTATATTAAAATCAGGTAAAGCGTAATTTCTTATGGTGGGTACTGTACCACAGTCTTTGTTACATACCGGTTAGAGTGGGTCATGTGGCAACAACGCTAGCGTCTATTCGAGGGATGTTCGCAAGCCGTGCGATCCCACGTGGGTTATGTGGCAACAATGCTGATACCTACTCGAGATGACGCGATGCCTGACGTGGCGCTCGACTTTTGTGGCGTGATACATTTCAACAAATGAGGAGGAAGCATCCCACCAATCCCCTACTCCAGGAGTGGTGGAAGTAGAGGGGTGAGCGTGGGGTATTTATACTTTCAGGACGCTTCTAAGATTCTCTTTGCCTTCAACTTTTCGAATTGTGCAGTTGTGTTGTTTGTGTTGTGTTCTGTGCCAAGTATCACTTGATATTTTAAATTGTAAGTACTTTATTTGTTATTTCAAGTTCGATAATTACTCTCATAATGGTGAGAAATAATGTCTCTGGTGGCAGCCGTAAAAAGGCAGACGAATCTGAGGCTAGGAATGCTTAGAGGATGATGCAGGGTGTGGCTATTTTAACCAATTTTGTATCGGGCCCTGCTACCACAGTAGCAGCTTCGGTAACAACATCAAGTAACATAATATATGCTGCGGCTCCGGCGGCACAATTCGTTGTGGCCGGGGCATCTAATAATAATGTACCGACACCAAGTGGTAGCGCAACAGGTCCGACACCCCTAGGACCTGGTGCAGGAAGTATGGGCCCGACTTATACTATAGCAGGTAGGCCGGGATTAGGGGTAAATATAATTTCCAATGTTAGAATCCCGGCCTCAAACGCAACACAAGCCACACCTAATGAAACCTCTTGCGCAAGTACTAGCACTGGCATTCGTGGGTCAGTTTATGGCGGTCAACAAAGGCACGCGGTAAACCATCCTGACGTGGACATTCATCCTGTAATTCATATCTCCGACGACGATGCTAGAGGAATTCATTCCGATAGCACTGAAGTCGCAGATTTACAGGATCGTGAAAACGATTTCCTCGATGCTGAGGAGCTTATTCGTTTAGATGCAAAAGTTAAAGCATCTAAAAGAACAGCTTCTGCATCGAGGATCAGGATGGGCGTCGCGTTACCTTCCATTTGTGAAACCGCCAGAAGCAAAAAAGCCCAAAAGGGGCGTAATTCACAGCGATGACTCTGATGATGACTTTGTTGTAAAGCCTAAGGCAAATTTCAAAAATAATAAAGTAGGGAAACCTAATAGTAGTAAAACAAAGTCATCATCGGTGGCATCGGGGAGTGGTAGGGGCAGGGGTAGGGGTCGACGTGGTGCAAACCCCAACACAAAGTCGTCGTCGGCGGCATCAGGGCATGGTCAAAGAAGGGTGGCTAATCCACCAACACCGGACTTTTCCGACGCTCCTAGACATATTATTCAAAATATTATTGACTTACATACAAATTTACCTGAGCCGATAACCCCTATTCTCGAGGATCCTCCTAGGCCTGTGATAAAGACTGTAGGCAGAGGCATAGGAGAAAAGGGTAGACTGATGAGCCTTAACGGCGAGGTAAATCGCGACGCGGCTAAAAGTCCAGTGTTAGGTGGTAGATTTGACGACGCCGCATTAGAACAACCAAGCTGTTCTTATGCGGTGCCGCCACGTCCATCCTCAGGTGGCAACGCCGCGCTAGAAGGAGCTGGCACTTCTAGCGCGGCGGTGTCATCACCGCTCCGAACACCAAGTCGGAATTCTACAGATTCCAACATGATGTTCGATGCGGTACCACAGCTCGAACCTGCGGAGGAAATCGTAGTGCTGGAAAACATTGAAATTGAAAATTTATTTGTCCCGTCACCAGTTGCACCGATTCAGAATCCCTCAGATTCTGATTCGGATTGCGATTTTCTTTCGCAGGAAGCGGACCGAGATTTGTTTCGAAGTGCCTTTAAAAATCTCAAAGATTTAAGGGTACAAAAGAAACAAAAATATGATAATGATGTAGCGGCGTGCGGTAATGATAATTTGTTAGAGCTGCAGGCTGAGGCACAGGAAGCCAACGTCGAACAGCGGCTTCAGCAAGCTGAAAATATGAACTTAGAAATTGAGAGGTTACAATCTCAAATTACCCGATTAACCATAGAAATGGAACAAATTATCGTTAGCACAAATGCGGAGAGGATTGAGGCCCGCCATATAATGGAGGGCGTCAATAATCGCCGCAACGCCGCGGCTAAGTCCCGTCGAGAGCTGGAAGGTCTTGACAATAAACTAAAAGTTCTTGGCCAGAACATGTAATTAACGGCAAAGAGGTTATAAGGCAATTGTATATCGTCGGCATCATTCTCATACCTCGTAACTCCACTTTTGGCGAAAATGAAATTTTCACATATTCACATAGCTAATATGTGCCTACATTAAATAACCAAACCTCGTATGCATATCATTACATTTTGTATTAATATTTCATTAAAACCAAACCTCGAATATGAGTACACTAAGAAACGATAACCAAAGCTTGTATGTGCATTATTCTGTTAAAGTACCAAAACTCGGATCTTTGAATTAGTTGGCGTTGGCACACCATAACTCATATCTCCTTTGTTTACAGTTAGGCACTCTTCAAACACTTCACGCTTGTTGCAATTTATTATTGGTTTATTAGTGTTTTAATATTAATTAATAGTCCTATAGTTCTTAATTATGAGCTCTAGGGGCAAAAAGATTCTGGAATTACTTTCTAAGAATGATACCAACAAGATTAAAAATAATAATGTGCATAACCTCACTTTCAAAAGCAGTGAACTCTTGTGCAATGCAAATAACGGTAAGTTTTTATACAAATATTTATTTCTCATTTCAAACTAATAATAATAATACTTTTTAGATAATAATGGTACAGCTTTGCAGGAATCTGATGCTTTTCTAAAAGGGGACAATAAGAATTTAACTATTAAAGATAATTTGAAGTCCATCTCAAGCAATACAAATAGTAACTTTCAGTGATTATTATTGTATTTAGTTAACTGCAGTGTATTGTTGTATTTACAGATGATGGAATTTTCTTTACACCTATAACTGATGTCATGATAATGCCCTGTCCTGAGGAACTAATAGTCACGTTACCAGAACTTAAAATAAACACCGAGGTTGCTGCCACTACTGATGAAACTTCTGTGTTAGTTGAAAATTATGTTGCAACAGGTGATGGCAACCTGATATTCGAGACCTGTTCCACTTCTACTGAAGGTAATGGATTGACTGAATGTTATTCTACTGTTTTAAATGAAGAGAATAAAAAAAATGGTGACATAACTACTGTAGAAACTAATAATTTGGTTGAAATGGACGCATCCTCTGATTATAGTAGTGATGATAATATACCATTAAGAGAATTGCAATTGCGAGTGAATGAAACCAAAGAGACCAAACAATCAACAAAACGTAAACGTTGCATAAGAGAACGGTCAAATCCAGCTGTTTGGAAAAAAAATGAGTCAATACGTAAGCGCAGACTTGGCGAAGAATACGTTGGAAGAAAGGTTGTTGGACGAGAAGAGCACCCAGTTTTGAAGCAGCCTAGAACTTTAGGCCTAGCTTGCAGCAGTCAACAGTGCCAGAAGAGTAAAATTAGACATTGTACTGAATTTTCAGATGAAATCCGTGTTGTAATATTTAATTCATTTTGGAAAGATTTGGATTGGGGTCAAAGAAAAATTTATGTATCTGCACTAATTGATGTGGTTCCAGTTAATCGAAGAAGAGTACCTGCTTGTGTTGCTTCGCGAAGGTTAACGACATTAAAGTATAATTTGAAAAAAAACAATGCTAAATTAAGTGTGTGCAAAGCAATGTTCTTAAGCACTTTAGGTATTGGCGAATGGACAGCTAGAGCTTGGGCGAAAACTAGCGAAATAGGCACACACAAATCTGCATTAAATAAATCAATAGAAAAGAAATGTCCCAAACAGGAAGAGACTGACCGTTTAAAATTATTTTTAACGAATCTACCAAAACTGCCTTCACATTATTGTAGATCTGGGACTAGTAAACTTTATCTTGAACCTCTTTATAATAGTAAAGTTGACGTATACAATTTATATTGCAGTTACTGCAAAGATTTAGAAAGAACGCCTCTATCATTAGCAACATTTAAAACAATATTTACAGATATGAACATTGCCCTTTTTCAGCCAAAGAAAGACCAATGTGATCTGTGTGTGATGCATGAAGTGGGAAATTTGTCAGATGTTGATTCAAATGCACATCAAAAGAAAAAAGATGCAGCAAGGACAGAGATGGAAGTGGATACTAAAAAAGCTATGTTAGACAAATCTTGCATTGTGTTGACAATGGATCTGCAATCTGTTCTGTTGAGCCCACGTCTTAAAGCATCCGCACTATATTATAAAACAAAATTAATTGTACATAATTTCACCATCTACGATAACGTTAGTCATGCAGTGAAGTGTTACGTATGGCACGAATGTGAAGGTGGCGTAACAGCTGATGAATTTGCTTCTTGTGTGGTAAATTACCTTGAAACAACTTGCTCTTCTGAAGGAGTTAATAAAGTTATTATATGGAGTGATGGCTGCACCTACCAGAATAGGAACGCAACTATGTCTAATGCTCTAATACAATGCGCCAGTCAGATGAAGATTACGATTATTCAAAAAATATTAGAGAAAGGTCACACTCAGATGTGCTGTGATTCTGTGCATAGCGTTATAGAAAGAAAACTGAAAGACAAAGTGATAAATGTTCCAGCTGATTATGTTTCAATTATTAGGTCAGCTCGAAAAAAACCAGAACCCTACCATGTTCAATATTTAAACTATGACTTTTTCAAGCATTACAGCAGTTTAAAAGCTTACATTTCAATTCGACCAGGTAAAAAACCTGGTGATGCAGTGGTAACAGATCTTCGATCATTAAAATATAGCCCAGATGGAACAATTGAATACAAGTTACAGCTTTCTAATAATTGGAGCCTACTTCCAATAAGACATGGTGAGGTTTTATTGGAAAAACCTCCGCAGCTTTACCAAGAAAGGCTAAAGGTAACACTGAATAAATATAAAGACCTTCAAGAGCTAAAAAAAGTGCTTCAAGTTGATTATCATTCTTTTTATAATGAATTACCATATGATAATAAATAACTTTAAATTTTGTATTCTATTTTTGGCCATGTCTGCTTAAATCTTCTGATAATAAAAATAATATCCACAATATTTCAGTGTATTTACTTTGCTATTAGTAGTCATTATTAACTCACAATACTCGTATGTACATGAAAGTTTTCTTTCCAAACCTCGTATGTCACATTATAATTCATCTGTCCAATATTCTTGCTATTTTCTATTATCTAATATTAACAAGCAACAGGAACATCACAAACTAAAAGGTTTGCAATGATCTCACAGCTTTATATAAAAATTAAACGTTTTTTTCATTTCCTGAAAAATTACTAAAATGTAGATACGAGGTATGAGAATGATGCCGACGATATATATTAATTATTATGTTTATTTTTCAGTAGTTTTGTTAGTTTATTTATTAGATAATAGTATAAAATTTTGTATGGTTTTAAGTATAATTAGTGTAAGTTCTTATGTTTAATTGTAAATATTATTAGTTTGTAATTGTAAAATACAAAAATATATTATTTAAAAAATATAAAAAAAAGTTAAAATATTGGGTAAAAAAATATATTAAAAAAAATAAAGAAAAAAAATTAATAAAAGAGAAAAATCAAAGATCTAAAAAAAAAATAAAAAACCCAAAAAAATATTATTTAGTTATAAGTATCACTAGTTTATTATCAATGCCTGTAAAAATAATTAAAACTGTTAATAAATTAATAAATAAAGATGCCTTCATCTGAGTCTGCATCCGTATCTTCTTCATCAATTAATTGTCCTACGACAACATCCTCTTCGTCAACCTCTGGACCATCTTCCCCCTCGACACCACCTTCTACAGCTGCCACATCTGCGTCGCCTTCATCGTCACTCCATAAATTGTTGACTAAGTCGAACTCCGCCAACCAGCTCAAAAATTGTAAATTGGCATATCCAGGTACACCAGCCATGAAATTTGGTTTATGAGTTATCACAATTTAAATGAAAGCGTTGTTTTGGATAATTTTGGATAATAATAATTGTCTAAAAGTTGGTGTGTAATGGGCTTTGATATTAGGACTATCTTGTTTATTTGTTTGTATAATGGATAAATAATTGCATTTCTATTAGTGTTTTAGTGACAAATAAACATTTATTTATTTATTGTGTGGATGGAAAAACTGTAAATGTGGAAGTATTTATTTCATTTCAGCGGTAAGTTCAGACATCTGTTTACATTTAGGAACTGGAAAAGACCTCTTACACTAAATCAATTACTTGAAGATGTGGAAAACATTGATGACATAGCGGATATTCCTAATGAAATAATCATTTTTCCACCGGAAAATGCAAATGAATATAATACGGACGAAGATTCAGGTGATGAAGCTGAAGTTATGCTAACCAACTTGCCAGGATCCCAGTTACGTGCAAATGTTGAAGTTCTTGTGGATCAGGATCAGGAGGACAACTTTGAAGAAAATTGGGACAGTGAAGATGAGATGTCTTCTTTTAAGAAATTGAAAAAAACCAAACATTTTGACTATGTGATTAGTGTCGACCTTACAGCTGAAGACATTGAAGCTAGCTAGTAGAGGTAGGCGTGATTAAACGACCAGTCGGTCAAGGAATGCGCAAACCGCTAAAACGGCATATACTAAACACGGTTTTGTTCGCAGAATGTGCAAAGTTTGTTGCGATCTCGTGATACACATTGTGCTTTGCTTGTGTTGATCTCAATTTTGATAACTATTTCTTTCGTTTGTGTTGTTTTATTATAGTTGTCTATCTTAGTGTATAAATGCCTAAGTTACCGACGAGATACAACAGTGTGTGGGAAACTGATTTTGAATGGGTAGAGGCCATCATAGGAGATTCTTATTCAGCACGGTGCAAGTGGTGTAAAATTTCGTTCAAAATGGTCGAGCTCAACTCAAATCTCACGAAAAATCTAAACGCAATTCGAATATAACCAATATTAAAACTGGGAAAGTCAAACAGACAACATTTGTTGTAACAAAAGATGGTCAAGTTCAGATGCCAAGTAGTAAGTGTTTAATTTTTTTATTCAATTGTAGAGTTAGGTATTATTGTATTTTTTTAAGGTCCTCTAGTTATTGAATTGACTGAAACGCACAAAAATTCTTAGACCTGAACTATTATGGAGATTACATTGTGTTCAGTACAATATATCATTCTCAAGCAATTCAAGAACTAATCTACTTTTTCGGATGATGATACAATATTAATTTAATTTTAAATCTACTCCTTCCAACATGCAGCAACAGTTTAAACTAAAAGTTAGGTAGGTAGTTTCTAGAGGTAGTCCTAAAAAATCCTAAAATCTTGGCCAATGAAATCCTAGAATCCTAAAAAAAATATTCAAATAATTGCTGGGACCCCTGCCTGTTGTAATGTGCGGTATATTAATAAACACAGTATTAGTAGTTGTTAAACTCAAGTATTTTATTTCTACCATCGTACTAGTTAAATAAGTATGAATCGTACGTTACCCTAGTGACAAGATAAAAAGGGAAATACATAGACAAATTCCTGAAAAGTCAAACACGTGTTGACGATGATAAGTTCGCGAGGCGGACAGAATACGTAAAATAGCGGTTTAAAATCCTGGATACTTTTTGATATTTAATCCAAAAGAAAATGAGTGAAGTGTTTATTAGGGTGGGTCGATTTTCTAATTTTAAAAGGCCTGTAGTGTGAAAAGTTGTATGATGGTCTAAAATACACATATTTTTTTATTTTAATATTTGACCCCCCGCCCCGCCGAGCACTTTAAAATAAAAAAAATATTAAATATGTCTGTACAGGAAAAGGTTTTACAGTAATTCCGTATCCACGCATAAAAAATATTTGGAATAGGCTCAGACTCCCCGCCCGGCGTTTGTTAGGTTCTAAAATACCCTTTATATCAGCATTCTGCACGCCTATGCGTGACCAGGAGCGTCGCGCGGCCGATGCGGCGGACCGACTGCAGCAAGTAATTAAAATATTAATTAGGTATTAGTTTACTGTTGACACTCATGCTGTGAAGCTGTGATTGTGTTCACACACAAACGGGCTTTACTTTTCGGGTTGGTTTAAAGATGGAGGGTTGTTTTTTGTTTTTGAAAGTTTCACCCCTTTTTTGCTAAAAATATTTACTTAAACTACCCTACCTTGAATGGTGAGCTCTCTAGCTGGGTCTTGGAGTCGATCCGGATGGTTGTTAGGGTAGCTGAAGCCTCTGGAGGGTTGTTTAGGCGAAGAACAGAAGTTCAACTTCTGTGCTCCTGTTCCCTATAGGTGCTTTAGTTGCCTATAGTTCCCTTATTTTGCACAGGATGGGGTTGAAACTTGGTCACTGTCTTCCTCAAGCTAAGAGGGGATGTTTTGAACAGGGGTAGTTTCTCTGCGAGCTAGTTTGCCGGTGCTAGTCGGTCGGGTGCTCGTGTGTGCGAAGCAAATTGTGAGTTTGCGGAGGATTCTGATGTCCTCGCCGAAGTGAAATAAAACACTTTATTTTAACGTAACGTCGCTTGCTTGCTTTGGTAACAAATTTATTTTTGAATAGTTCACAGCCTTCGATTTTTAAAACCATACTACGAGAAGATCCATTTAGGGTTTATTCGCGGAATTTTTTGATGTATGTTTTAACGCGGCGTTTGAGTTATTTAGTTTAAGGGTTGATTTAGAAATTTTATGTCTCTCGCGAAGCCGCTGAACCTCACTACTTGAACCGAACTGATGCCGCACTAGAACTTGTTGGTGGTGACTACCACTCTTTCACTTCGCTGCTACTACTTAACTACTGTCTCGGCGGGTGCGATTTGTATTTATAGGGGTACGAATGTGTACTGCTATTCATTGCTTTGTTCCTTTGAAAATTATTTTCTGAAAGGCGGCTTAGTAATAATTTAATTAAATCTGACGCGAGCTCTGACGCGCGGTGCATGTTTGTTATGATTTTCTTGACGGGTGAGTCGGCGATTACTTTGTAAACGTATTTCTCTAAGGGTGTTTTCAAAAATAATTTTAGTAAAATTCGCGTGGGCTATGACAGATGATGAATGCATATGAACGTTTCTTTGTATGCACGTGTGCGGACTTTTGCTTTAAGAGCAATTAATTATATTTTATTGTTAACACGCGCCGAAGTATAAAAATTGAAATCATCCCTTACAGGGTGGGAATGTAATAATCCGGAATGTCCTGAGATTAATAGAAAATTTTCTAAGTCGTAAGACTTGATCAAACAGGTCGACGGGAATATGAATCGATTTGTGCAAAAGGCCCTCTGGTCATATACGAGAGTTGCCTGTGTCTTTAGTTAAAAGTGACTAGAAAAATTAGAAAACGACTTTTTATTTATGATACGAGTTTGGCGATCGATAGAGTCATTAAATGGGCATTTTTTGGTATCTAGTTTTTTGAAAAATACCTACAAAAAATTGTGCTCTACAACAATTGCAGGTGAAACGAGTTTTGTTAGCGTTAGTTGGTACTTTTTCATTTGTAGATTATGTCGGCGGCTTTAAAGCGAAAAGTGTAGACTCGACAGAGCCTTCGGGATCCCGTGTTTGGTGAACCTCGTGATTTGTGTGAAATAATACTTCCATGTTATGGCGACGTTATGCGTTATTTCCTTTTTGTTCATAATAATCTAATAAGTGCAGAGAGTGTGGTTGAAAATAAAACAGTTGTTGTAGGAAAGGTACAAGTAATTTGGTGGAAAGCCAGTTTATCAACAATATCAAATCAGCAGTGTGTTTCATTACTGAAAAAATATAAATAATTTATGGTTCTCAAGAAGTCCCTAAAGAAAACAAGTGATTCAAAAAATAAATTACAGCGTTTCCAAATTGACGCAAATAAAATACTATTTGTTATTTGAAGATGTAAGTGTGTGGAACTTTCATTATGTACTTGTGAGAAGCTAAGGAAGGTCCCTATACTAGAGCTTGCATTTTTGAAGGACCAAAGAACCACAAGGTTGATGTTTATGGGAAATGTAGATGCCGAAACGAAGACAGCAGAGAAAACAAATGAAGGTTTACTGCAATGATGCCAAATCTGAAACAAAGACTCAACCTGACTATGATAACGATGTTTTATCAGATACATCAACACAAACGGATACGGATTCTGACTTCAAACCAACAACTTCTAGAACAGAAATAAAAATTGTACTACCTTCACTAACAAAGGCGATAGACCGAGCTGGATTATCGAGTCGGAAAGGCGCAATGATGGCTAGTGCAGTTCTTGAGGATGTCGAATTAATTACAATACACGTCGTATGTAATTGACAAGTGTAAATTGGATCGTCAAAGAAAAAGGGCTAGACTTGATTTACAGGAAAAAATTCTAAAAGACGGTACAACTTTACAAGCCCTTTATTTCGACGGACGCAAAGATCGTACTCTTCAGATTGAGAAACAAGGAGCTTCATCATCTAGAAAAATTGCAGTAGAAGAGCACATAGTTTTACTACAGGAGCCAGGAGGCGACTGGACATATGGCATCTGAAAATGGTACTGCTTAGAAAATTGCATCAAGTATTTTAAATTATCTTGACGAAGCTCATATATCCACTACTGATCTAATTGCTATTGGGTGTGATGGGACAGTGGTGAATACCGGACCCCATGGTGGTGTTATACATTTGTTGGAACTGCATCTCAAGCGACCCCTGCAATGGTTGATATGCCAATTGCATGCAAATGAGCTACCACTGCGCCATTTGAATGGAAACACTAGATGCTTTGTTTCATTTTCAGGTCCCATTGGCAAACCTCTAGAATCATGTGAGCACTTACCGGTTGTATTTTTCAATAAAATTGAGATCGAGTTACCTAAGGTGAATTTAGCAGAACTGAGCACTGGTCAAAAGTATTTGTGCCAGATATGCAATGCTATATCTACGGGAAACTGTCTAGTCAACTTAGCAAATAAATCGCCAAGCCAGATGTCTCACGCAAGATGGATCATTACGGCAAATCGTGTACTGCGGGAATTTAGGAGTCGTCTGCATCTCTTAAGATTAAGAGTACATTCTGAAAGTGTATGTCAAAGTTTGGTTTCTCGTCAGATCTTCACCATTGTCCACAAGCGGGGCTCATCACCTCTGGAAACTTATTCATTTTTCAAGATATTTTAGTGACGAATTAAAAGCTGTGATTGATCCGGCAATGCAAAGAAATGGCTTTTACGGCTATCCTGAAAATATGTTAATTTCGATGATCTTCGATTCACGTCGGCATGTAAGAGAATTGGGATTAAAAAAAATACTGAAATCAAGATAAAAAATCGAAGAAGATAAGAAATCAAAGAATACGAACTATTCGAAAATTTGAGATTCCTACATTCAATTTTGATGCCGAATGCTATATAGATTTAATAAACTGGCAACAGCGCACAGTTACAGAGCCCTCTCTAACAAAACACTTCTCTGACGAGGATATTGAAAATTTTATTAAAACCGATAATTTGCCGGAAAGAGACCTGTAGAAGGGTAAATATTTTTCAAATGCAAATTTGAAGTCCCAAGGCGTTTTAAAGTGTTCAGTGAAAAAAAATGTATATTAGATATTTTTTTTATAATAGAGTAGGGCCTAATCTGCATTTGTACAATAACAGTTGATTCAGATAACTTACACAAAAAAAGGATGTATTTTCTAATGCCAAATTCACATTCCCCTGCCTGTCCCATTTACATTTTTTTGCACTTTGATGTGTTTTAACCAGTAAAACATTAAGGAACTCACTTCTTTGGTATACTTATTTGATAAAGTATAAAATGGTCATTTAAAATCAGCACTTACGAAAGAAATCATAAACTTAAAAAATATCAATAGTTGCTGTTAATCTTTGTCCCAAGGCGTTTGTCACATTCCCCTGCAAATGTTGGCAATTCATATTTTCGCGCGATTTAAGCAGTTATTTACGACATCGATAATACAGGAACCCTGGGCCAAATACTAAGTTTGATGTTTAGAATATAGTAATAGTCTATCTCGTGTCGTTTATTGTTGAAAAATTAGAACAGTGGAGAATTATAGGCTGTATTTTTATTGCACAACATTACCCTGGAGAGCATAAAAGGTAAGTCACTTTATATAATAAAACCGCAAACATATAAATACATGCAATATACAGATATGTAACAAAGGTCAAATTATAAGTTGTAGATAAAATCAAAATTTGGGGTTATGTATAGTAAATGCACAAATTAACATTCCCCTGGTTCACATTACCCTGTCGTTTTACTTCCAGGGGAATGTCAATAATCCAGGGGAATGTGAAATTGCCTTTATGCTACAATCTGTTAAAAGGTCCATAACTGCAGTTTGCTAATTTAATCATGACAACTGTTATGAATCTAGAAAGAAATGATTTTATTAAGTGAAATCACAGGTCTCTTATTTTTAGATAACTTGCAACATGCCCAAGCGTAAACTATCAAGAGAAGAAATTCTTTTAAAGAAGCGAATAGCGGAAAGGGAACGGTATAAGAAAATTAAAAAAAACCCTTTGTTGTATGCAGAACAAGTAGAAAAAGAAAGAAAAAAATATCAAAAGAAGAAGGAAAAGGGACTAGTGAAGCTTGTAAAAGAGTTAACACCTCGGCAACAACGCGTTAAAAGAAAGCAGTGGAAAAAATGCAACCAAGTATATTATAAACGTAAAAAAGAAGCTAAAAAATTGAATGAAAATTTAGAAAACTTTTTGCGTGTAGGCAGCCCTCCCGAAAGCGATGGGTCGATGCCAAGTACCCCACAAAATGTAGTACAAATGAATGCATCAGCAAAAAGCGGCAGAAAACGAGTAAGAAGAGATCGCAGCAAAGTTGTGAGAGAAAATTGTAAGCTTAAAGATGAGAATAAAAAATTAAAACGAAATATAGAAAAGTACAGAAAAAGAATCCAGTGATATAGAGCTGTTAAGATAGTTTCGGATAGTCCAGGAAATAAAGTAAACAGCCTGTTAATGGACAAAACAAAAAAGGATGAAGTTGCCAGAAGATTAATTTTCAACGAAATTATAACTACAGAAATAAATAAGATGAATCCGTCCAAGAAAAGATAAATGTTTCAACAGAGTTTTACCAACCAATTATCCAAATTTAAGAAGTATAAGATATTGAATAAACTTAAACCATTCTTGGACACTCGAACTATTTACAAAAGCAACCGAAATGATTTTTACGACAAAAATGTCAGTGAGAGGGTACGATTAGATATTAAACTATTTTTAGAAGATGACTCTAACACTAAAATGGCACCAGGAAAAAAATAATGCATTACTCGAAAAAAAATTAAAAAACAAAAAAGGTACTTGTGTGATTCATTAAAAAATTTGCACAAAAAATTTCTTAAAACCCATAGTTACGCCATCAGCTACACTTCCTTCTGCAGACTTAGGCCATTTTATATTGTAAGTCCGTGTGTAACTGCAAGAGACACCTGCAAATGTAAAATCCATACTAACATAGAATTACTAATTTCTGCCATATACTTTGCCAAAATAATTGCTGTTAAATCGTCAAAGGAACTAGTGGCTTCAATTTGTTGTAGACCTGATGACATCAATTGCTTGGAGAAAAAGTGTAATACCTGTAAAGAAAAAGTGGTCCCATATCTTACGTTTGATGATTCAAGGGAAATCAGTTACTGGGAATGGAGCAACAAAAAACATACGTATAAAATAAAGTCAGGGAAAGAAAACACAGTTAATGTGACTGTAAAAGAAAAATGTTTTTTGTCGCCAAGACAAGCTACTATTAAACTATCAAAGTCCTTTTCTTTATTTTTACAACACGAAGCCAATGTTATTAGTCAATATATGACAATCAGTAAACTAAAAAAGTCTTTAAAGGCTAATGAAACATTAATACATATTGATTTTAGTGAGAATTACTGTCTAAAATATGGGGAAGAGATCCAGTCATTTCATTTTGGTGGAAGCCGGCAGCAAATTACTTTACATACAGCCGTAGTTTATTTAAAAGCAGAAGGTGCTGCTGAAGTTACCGCCCATTCATTTTGTACATGTAGTGAAAGCTTGAAACATGATGCAGCTGCCATCTGGGCACATTTAGGACCATTGTTCCAATTTATAAAATTAACTTCTCCCAAAGTGGACACATTACATTTCCTCTCAGATTCCCCCTCGACCCAGTACAGAAATAGAATTATGTTTTTTATTTTGTGCAACTATATTCAAACATTTTTCCCTGGTGTTATTTCTGCAACTTGGAATTATCATGAAGCAGGACATGGAAAAGGTGCCCCAGATGGCATAGGTGGAGTACTGAAAAGAACTGCAGACAAAGTGGTTGCTTATGGAATGGACATACCAGATTTCAATCATTTTATAGAAGCATTACAAAATCGTACAAGCATTAATCTCGAAATTATTAGTGACCAGAACATAATTGAAAAAAATCTATTGATACCAAATGAAAAGAAAATTATACCCCTGTTTAAAGGCACTCTTAAGGTTCATCAAGTCGTATGGTCAATTTGCTGTCCACTAACTCTTCTTATGAGAAGACAGAGTTGCTTCTCTTATTCTACAAACAGCAATTGCTCACACAACAAGCATTTGGGGCAAATCTCATATGACCATAATGAGAACGCTGACGAAAACCTTGAGGTGCATCCCGACAAAACCATCAATGAAAACAAACACCTTAACAATGTGAACTCCGACGAAAACCTTGACCCAAACTTACCAGTTAATGATTTATTAAAGTTGAGAAAAACAGTGGAAAATCAAAAACTATCATGGACTAATCTGAAGCCAGGAAGTTATATCTTAGTGGCATTAAATAGCCCCAGAAATAATACAATATATAAATACTGCTGTTGCATACAATCGATAGACGACAATGACGGCGATATTGTTGTCAAGGGCATGACAGTAATCAACGAGCTAGGAACAGAATTTGTTATGGTTGATTCTGACATATTTTATATAACATTTCAACAAATTATTGCCATTCTGCCTTCTCCAGAACTGAAAATGAGAGGTAGAAAACTGTTCTACACATTTAAAGAAAGCGTTGATTTTTTCGAGAAGGGATAATAACATAATTTGTATACAAAAATATTTGCTTACTGTGTTTTTGTGCTTTATTTACACAATAAAATAACTGTAAAATATTATAAAGTTTTATTATTAGAATTTTGATACTTTTCTTTGGTACTAAACCGGAATACGTAGTAGAAAAATAATTATTAAATGCCCACATGGAAGGGTGGATGGGTGGGCAGAGGTGGAACTCGATGGCAACCACCTCCACGTAGTGAGTTCTGGGTTATTATGTGTAATAATTATTGTGCAAAATAAGCAAGAAGCTGCTTTATTACTAGCGCAATAAAAAAAAATATATTTAGACGAGTTTTGAAGGACCGGCGGGGGGTCTAAATACATTACAAATTAAAAAATATTTTTCTATGCTTAAATAAGAAGCCATAACACAGCCTTTTCTAACAGGCGACTTAGTCCTATTTTTTTTTTGGAGGCTCGGCGGGGGGCCTAAAACATTTTTGAAAAAAAAATTATCTTAAATAAAATACCAATCTACAACTTTTTTCACTACACGCTTTTCAAATTTTCTAAAAAAGTTAAAAAGCGACCCACCCTAGTCTTTATATTAAAAGACTAAGACAATATTTTAATGCAAATGCAATTACGAATATAGAGGACAAATTTTCTATACAATTTGGGGCTACCAGCGCGAAAACGGCCCAAGCCACAATTTATGACGTTTGAGTTTTTCGCCTCAACTTGTTGCCTATGTTCACACCTTTATGTTGAGAAACAATATCAATGTTTCCAATATAACGAATAGTTCAATAGTAAAGTAGTTTAGTTTAATAGTAGCTTATTATGAACATAAGAAATAGAAGAAGAAGAAATGTATTGTGAGTGGACAGTAAAAGTAATACAGAAACAAATATAGTTGATTGAAAATTAGAATAGTAAAAAGGGGTTATTGTGTAGTAAAGAAAACCTACCAAAAGTATATTTAACACTTTATAATATATATATAACAGCCTAAGTGACCTATGTCCACTATTAAAAAGATGGTGCTAGTTTCACTTTACTTTAAATATTTAGAGCAACCTGTCATGCGCGTAACCTAACCCACAAAATTGTGAATTAGGCCGTTTTTCCATAAATATATTGACCGTTGTAAGATACAAGGTTCTTTATTATGCGATCTGTTTTGTTGAGATTTAATCAAAATTTTGCCACGGAGATTGAGAGTGTTTGCATTTTATAATAATTGAAATATGAATAGCTCCTCAGACGTTATTGGTAAGAGTTTATATAATTCTTATTCTGCATATAAAAGTGTCGACTTTCCTTGAGGTTAGGTTCATTATTTTTAGTATCAGAAGATGATGAATCATTCCAAGATTCAGGATCTGAGCATGTGCCAAGCAATCATTCAGGACGTGAGAATGAAGTTGCCATTAGTACCACAGTAAAACCAAAATCACGACGAACGAAAGAACCTGGCGAAAAAATATTGTAAGAGCGAAACGTGTAAACGGTGAGAAATATACAAACTTTAAAGGAAGGGTAGTACCGCAAAAGTTATTTGAAGCAATAATTTGTCCCTGTTGCTCTCATATTCTGGTCCTACATTAACGGTAAAAGAGGAGACAGTTCCATCCCTGATAATATTACTTATAATGTACAAACCCCCAGGTTATTGTCAACGCTTTTGCTAATTTCTTTCAAACTGCATACTTGAAACCTAATCATGACGAAGAAAATATAATTCTCACGAAGACCCTAATAATAATAGGTAGTACCAATTTACCATTAACGTCCTTTTCTGAGATAGAAATACTTAAATCGTTAAAGAAAATCAAACCTAAGTTTACTAAAGGACCAGATGACATCCCTGCGTTTGTTGTCAAAGACTGCGCTGTCATCTTTGCTGGTCCTCTTACAACAATATTTAATCTGTCACTAAAAACATGTACATTTCCCGATGTATGAAAACATTCTCGCCTATGTCCCGTTTTAAAAAAAGACCACAAGGGGCAGCTGAAAATTGTAGGCCCTTACAATTATCTGCAATTTCCCTAAAGTTTTCGAGATCACTTTGCATACGTCATTATCTAATCACATACATGGTCAAATTATATCTAACCAACATTGCTTTGTTCCCGGTAGATCCACTGAGACCAACTCGCATGCATCACGCAATACATTTCCAAGGAACTGGACGCGAACAAGCAAATTGATATCGGTATTCTATTAGATAAATTGAGTAAGTTTTGTCAGTGATGCAATTAGATTTTTCTCTTCATATCTAAAGAACAGACGTCAGTATGTGGAATACCATGGTCACAGGTCATTTGACGTTCTGGCCACTTCCGGTGTTCCCCAGGGTTCTGTAACTGTCCCGCTTATGTTATTTGTTGTTTTCATAAATGAAAGATCGTTAATGAATGGTGCCTATTCAATTGTTTCCCTCTTAACATATCCAAATGTAACATACTCACCTTCTCTAAAATGCGTCATCCCATCGATTACAACTATCATATAAACGGTCAAATTTTGCAGAGACCTGATACAGTAAGGGATCTTGGGTTATTTTTTATAAGTGCCTCAGTTTTAAGGAGCACATTACTTTCACCATCGCGTCAGTTTTAAAAAGTTTAGGTTTTATAACAAGAAACTGTAAAGGATTCAGCAACACCAATATTATGAAGTTGCTGTACTATTCATTTGTACGATCAAAATTGGAATGCTGCTCGTTGATATGGTCCCCAGGATATGCTATTTACATAAATAATATTGTGAAAGTTCAGCTCCGTTTTGTTCAGTATTTGTGCATTGTTGAAGATGGTACCTGCCCAATAACTGGTTATTCGCAAAATATTATGCTGAACAGATTTCACATATATAACTGTGAAAATAGGAGAATAATACATTCAATAGCCTGTCTTTACAAAATTATGCATAACATGTTTAATTGCCCTCTCATTTTAGAACAAATAAATTTTCATATACCTCGTATAACAAGTCGGAATCGTGATACTTTCCATCTTTCTACCCCTCGAACTAACCTATTAAAATTTTCACCTTTATATTTCATATGTAACAATTATATAAATTAAATTGCGCATGCATTGGCTGCTTTGCAACTGTTTTTGTGTACAACTTGTGGCGGAGTGAATCCAAGTTTTTTTCTGTAGAACCATAGAGAGCACAGAACAAAGCTTCAACTGCTTCGGCTATTGAATCCGGTGAGGCATCAGCATTGTTGAAACACAGTCTTCTATTTTAGTATTAAAACTAAATGGGGGCCTTCTAAGGGTTACAGAAAATTACATGACAAATTACCTAGGCATGAAAGTAGCAATAATCACCGAGCCTGTTATGTCGAATAGCGAAATTTGGAAAGAAACCTTAAAAATAAATCAACAATCGATGGAGTACTATGGTAATCAATTGAAAGGCAAAAAACCTTATGGAAGGATATACTAAAAAGGATTCTTGATCTGGTACTGCGCCTATCAGAGCGCGGATAGGCTTGAAGAGGGGATAGTAACTTAATAGGGGATAATGAAGTAGAAACTTTCTAGGAACGTTAGAACTAATTGGTCACCATGACCCACTATTATCAGAACAGACTCAAATTGATAAAAAAAAGGATGCAGGTACATTATTCATACGCGGCAATACAAGAGTTTGTCGTGTTGTGGTGAGTATGTAAGTATTTTAAGAGAGAGGAATTTGGCAAAATACTCTGCTACAATTGTGGACATAACTCCCGATGCAGCCTATATAGAACAAACTACATTCATACGTACGTTTGGATTAATTCAACTAACGAGTACGAAATTTTTGAAAGATTTTTGGAATTTGTTAATTGTAATCAGAAAACAGAAGAAGCGCTTAGGTTTACACACATCTAAAATAGATTTATCTGTTTCCGGAATAAGTCATGCTGTAACTCAGATTAAAACAAAAGCGAATGTGAAAATAAAGTCTATGCACAACGAATTTAATACAAAACTATCCGGCCTTGTGGTCGAAAATATTATGCCGCAGCGACATCTTAATACAGATAGTTTCAAATTACCTGATACCATAAAATTAGCAGACCCAAATTTTAATCAACCCTAGATATCCTAGAGCAATTTTGGAAATTGGAGGAAACCAACAGCAATTTCCAAGGGGACAGTATGGGTAGATTTACTGTTAAATTACCATTACGAGATAATCATACTGATTTAGGTTACTCTCAACAGATGGCCATTCAGCGCTTCTACGAAATTTAACGTAAATTAACAAAAAATACAAAGCTTAAAGACGAGCATTATATATTTATGACTGAATACGAATCCTTAGGCCATATGAGCCGTATCAGCCCTAATGAAAGCATAGATACTATAATCTATTATATACCTCACCATAGAGTCGAAAATCATTCAAGTTTAACTACTAAGCTTAGAGTAGTTTTTGATGCGTCTGCTAAGACTTCCACAGTATTTTCATTAAATGACACTCTGAAGGTAGGCCCAACAATACAAAGCGATCTATTTTCCATAATTATCCGGTTTCGCCAACATAATATTGTACTAATTGGCGACATTGCAAATATGTACCGGCTAATAAATTTCTCATGGGCACGAGGCCGGTACATGCACAGTTTTCCAGATATCGGGGGTTGCAAAGTCGATTTTGAACCCCCGATATCGAAAAAATTGTGCATTTACCGACCTTGTGTCTATGAGAACTTTTGATTAGGAGGTCGAGAGGAACAACATATGTCGATTCCAGTGAAATTCACTGGCGGTCACTTCCTATAGAAAATGAGCATCCCCCCTTTGCACCTCCTATATCTAGAAAACTGTTTATTGTCCACACTTGTGCCCCTGAGAATTTTTGATCAAGAGGTCAAGAGGAATGACATACCGATTCCAGCGAATTTTTCTGGAGCGGGGGCCACTTCCCACAAGAAATGAGCATCCCCCTTTACACCCCCGATATCTGGAAAACCATCCAATTTCCGACCTTGAGCCCATAGAGACTTTTGATCAACATCGATATTTGGATAATATCCCCGAGAATCAAAAACACTTTAACCGGGGGCCAATTTCCATATGTCCCGTGCGGGGTCCTTTCTCATGCAAAATAGACAACATTGGCCAGAAAAACCACACATCTCTAATTATGCTCGCGCTGGTGCGGATACACCAGAAAGTAAGCGTAAAACCACTTTATTATCACATGTCACCTCATTCGATATATTCGAGCGTTATGCAGATTTAAAAAAATGCAAAGAATTGATGTTTCCTGCTTAAGATTTTTGAGAAACTCAAGAACACTTACGGACGCTAAACAACACGGTTCGTTGACTGTTCGGGAACTGTCGGACAGTACTAAAACATTAGTCAAAATTGTTCAACGTCAAGCATTTCCCGAGGATATTTTCTTACTTAAACAATCTACATCGATAAAGTCAAACAGTAAACTTTCATCTCTTAATCCATTCATAGACAAAGATGACATCACTCGTGTCGGAGGTAGACTCAAGCATTCTAAATTATTTTTGAACCAGAAACACTCAATGCTACTTCCGCAAAAGCACCAACTTACAAAACTAATAATAACTTATGAGCATTAACGCAATTTACACGCAGGACCGCAAGCAACACTATCTTTGGCAAGGCAAAACTATTGGCCTTTAAATGTCAAGCAAGCTGTTGTAAGAGCAATCGTGCACAAATGTGTACCTTGTTTTAAGGCTAAGCCCACAAGTATTTCGCAGCAAATAGGAGATTTGGATATGTATAAAAGTTTTTGGTGATGCGACAACTTGGAGGACACATAAACAATCGTATGTTGCATTGTCCACTTGCCAAGCAGAGTATGTTGCCATAAGTAAGACGTGAAGGTTTAATTGCGATAAATAATTCATTGAAGTTAATTTTGAATAAATTCATCTACCCTATGAAATTGTGGTGCGATAATAAGGCAGCGGAGGCAAGTGCTAAGACAAGTAGAGGTAACAAATTAAGACACATGACTGAGGTCCAAGAACATTATGTAAAAGAACGTATAGAAAGAAATTTAGTTAAAATAGAGTGGATCCCTTCAAAGGATCAAATTGCTGATATATTTATGAAACCTTTCATTTGACAGGCATAAATATTTAGTTGAGAAAATTATGAACACTAACTTAAAAAAAAATTAAAATATTAACACTGTTTTGTTCACAGGTAACTAATCAAGAAGAAGTTACCTGCTAATTGAGATGCGAAAGTAGAATAAGTTTTATAACTAGTTCCATAAGATTAAAGAATAGTTTTTTTTAGTTAGAATATTATTGAGTTTATTTTTCTTAATTAAGAATAAAGTTTAGTATGCGTTTATCTTTAGTGAGATGCAATACGTATTATTGTTAAGGACGTGAGAGGCGATTAGCCGGAAGGGAGTGCTAGAATTGGCGCCTAAACAGCCTCTAGACTGTGTATATGGGGGATTCTCTCCTCCATAGGAATACCGTTTTCAGTTTACTTAGTAAGGAGAAAAGATAGAGATGTCACGAAGCGAGGTTAATTGTAAAATAAAGTGGTGGAAAACAAAGGTTTATTTATTCTTTTGATTCGCAACCAACCCGATAATTCTACCATTTTTCAATGGTCTTGAACAACATATTGCTAACGATGTAACTGTAGTATTATTTGCTGATTATGCCACAGTATTATAAAAAGTTTTCAATTAGTCATATTACACCCCTGGAATATTTCAAAATGTTTTGCAGTAACAGCATTATCGAGGCATAACATATAAAACTAACCTTTATTCTGCATAGAAAACAGGTACAGCAATTAATACAACCTCTTAAAAAATTGAACAATTTCTAGGAATACACATTTTCTAAGTGAATTGTCCGGGTGTCTAGTTACCGAATGTACGTACTGGGCTCAAGAAACTAGATATAGTACAGTTGCCGATATAATGGCACGTAACCGGTTTGACAAGCTTCGTTCATTTTTAAATGTGAACGATAATTCCAAAGCTCTTCCATGGGATAATAAAAAAAACCGCTGCTTAAGGAACCACTACTTCCACATCCAGATTTTACATCCAAGTCTCTTGAAAGGAATACATCTTGACTATAATTGCACTCTAGTACGTGGAAGTAATTGGTTATGGAATAATAGTGGAATGGGGGTGGCGGAGTGGTTGAAAAATATTATAAAAAATATAAGGCTTTGGCTATTTACACCAAATCCAAGTTTCTGTACTCTTACCAGCTTGCTCTACTTATTGTCCCATATTTACCCCTACTTACCCCCGAACTTTTCACCGGAATCATCACAAAATATAACTTAATTACTGATGTGGTTATAATATATTCATGTATATTATGAAGTAGACTATGACACAAATTATACATAAAGAGAAAAGTGTTGCACCATCGCGCCCACGGTAAAAAGAATTGGGGTGGTGGAGGAACGGAAGGTATTATAAAGAAATATAAGGCCTTTACTTCTAGTATATACTCCAAGTTCTAAACTTTTGTCAGGGAGGGCGAGGCACGTTCGGACAGAAGGCACTTTCGGACATTTCAAATTTACCGCCTTAAAGTAAGATTTAAAATGTTCAGTTAAACGAAAATGTAGTAGATGGTGCCACTAGTTAGCTAAGAAAATTACGTGGTTGCTTGTGTTATTTTATTAAAAAATGTTTTGGAGCTACACGAGTAAGTACCCCAATTATTGACACAGGCCCAGTGATTGACAGATTTTAAAAATACAGCCGCAAATTATATTTAAATAGGTATAGCAGGAAGTTTTGCCTCCGAGTGGTTGGTACTGTGTTTAAGCTAACACTGTGTCATTATGTATTTAATGTATGTTAAAGTGCCGTTATAAATTCATGTGCTTCTTGATAAAACTTCATCTCTGTTAAAAATGTTGTTAAGAAATTACATATTATTATCCTATATTATCATTATTAAGGGTAAGTCCATCCATTATTTTAAATATTTTAGAACAGTTGCATTATATGTAAAGAATATATTGGCATACATATTAATTAAAAGGTATGTGTTTATTAAACAAAAAACAAAGTGTGAATCACTAGTTACGAAAAAAATGCATAATCTAGTTATTGGCATGCGTTGTCGATTGTTTGAAAGCTGCTGTCAATTACTGAACACAATATTTTTACTAATTTTTTTATTTTATGAACGCATTTCAGGTACAAGATGGTACCACCTAAACAGCCCAAGCTGTTTGAGTCCAATTAAATAGTGTGTATATAATTTAAAGATAAAGCATTAAGTCAGTGCAACGTTAAATAAGTAATAAATCAGAAAACAAAGAAGTAGGAATACTTTCTCTAATAATAAATAAATCCTTTGAGGTTATAAATAAAAAAGTGATGCGTTTCCACAACAAACTCTCCAAGCAGGAAACCATTTTCATTTGTCAGTCGGCTGCTAGATGTCAAGGAGAAAACTGCGCAAAGCAGGCAACGCTTCGAAAACCGGTTGATAACTTCGAATCGGTAATTACATTTCTTAACCATTTTCGCAGTAAAATTTGAAATTGCAATAAAAATTAAAATAAAGCCAATAATAAAATTTGTTAGTTTTAAGATTATATTTAGATATATAAGCAATTATAATTGTCCCATATATAAAATTTGAACATTTCTAGAAGGAAATATTTATAAAAATAAATTTTGTGTCTTGAAACCTAATTGGTATTTTTATATGAAATCTTTTGCCATAAAAACCAGTAATCTTTACCTTTCAGGAGCACTAGAACTTACTCGAGCCCTGGATAGTGTACTTCCACAGCCGGAAACTCATGCTATTTTACTGTTGTGTTAAGGTAAAGTTGGTTGCTACTTTAAACAACCTGGCGCCCTTTTAAAAGTCAATAAATAAAGAATAAAGTAAAATTTATAATAATAAAAGTGTGACAACTTGGTTCTCACATATATAATAAACTTAAATTTGTTTTTGTCAAATATAAAACCTTAAACAGAAATCACAACGTAGTAATATATATGTGTATATGTATACTGGTTTTTCAATCGATTCTTTTTCCTCCAGGGCTTTTAGAAAGAGTAATTTGTCTGTTCAATTTCAGGGATGGAGAGGCAGCCGGGTGAGGGTACAGAGAATGCTGCTATTCAGACACCAGTACTGCAAGAGGATATCTTGTCTATACTTGGAACCGACCAGGAAAGTAAAAGATCCTTTGCCGACCCAGCCGTTGGTCGCACATTTTGGGTTCTGGATTGGATGAGGCCGGCCAGAAAATTTTGCCACCAGAGAACTGTATCTTACTGAAGACCCCTAATGCAAACCCCCGGAAGTGAAGATAGCAGTGCCGGAGTTAGTTCTCCGTCAGATGGCCCTGCAACGACAGGTGGCGGACAGTTTGTCCGTTATTGGTTTAGCGTTGACACACATGCTTTCCGACACGAATAAAAACAAAGAACAGATTCGACAGTTAAGCGATGCTGGACGGTTATTGGCCAATATACACTATCTAGAATCTGTGTCTTGTCGAGAGTTGATTGCGCTAAACTTGAATAAAGAGTTTAAGGAAACTATAACCAATACCCCCATCGGGAACTTGCTATTTGATTTGGACAACAGAATCCAAGCGGTTAAATTAGAAGTCTGGCCAATAGTTAAAAATACCCAAGAAAAGTGTTAAACTAACCGCACACGCTTCTACTTCAAGGCGTAATCAGGGAAACTTTAGGAACCCCCTTTCACAAAGATATGGAGCTCGGAAAGGGGGCAGAGCCATCGAGCACCCCATAGCAACTCAGAAAAGAGCACAACAGGCTCTCCTAGGGTATAGAGAGAGACCTTATCGGAGCGATCAGCAGCGCCGCAACTATTTAGAACAAAATGTCAGTAAACCGTGTGGTCGTTTAAAATTCTTTATTGACCACTGGCAAAAATTGCCAGTAAATAAAATAATTTTATCTTATATAAAAGGGTTTAAAATTCCATTTGTTAAGAAACCACAGCAAACAATAGTCCCTCGAGAAAATAGGTGGTCTCAGAATGAAGTGTCAATTCTAAGCCAGCTGATAATTAAGTTATAGCAAAACGGAGCTACAACTAGGGTGAATCCATGTGAGGGGCAGTTTGTATCCAAAATTTTTGCCGTACAAAAATCCGATGGCACACATCGACTAATCCTAACTCTTAAAAATTTAAACCACTTCGTGGAAGGTAAGCATTTTACATAAAGTGTTGGTTAGGTTTATATCACAAAACTGTTTTATCTGTATCGTGGAATTGAAAGATGCTTACCACCTGGTTTCCATACGTGAAGCTCACCGTAAATATTAACATTTACTTTTAAGGGTCTGCCTTTTTTACTAAACTCATCAAACCGATAGTTGCCTATTTACCAAAAAGACAAATTTCTCCTGTTTACTTAGATGATTTCTTGGTCTTAGGAAGAATTTATAATGAATGTGAGCATAATGTACGAGTAACTATAGGTTTAATAATTACTAAATCCCTTTTATGTTCAATAAATGTTGTTGCAACTTCTTTAAACATCTAGATATCATTTATTTATGAGACGACGTTGAATATAATCGTAAGATCAAACTTTATCTTTCTCGCCAAACAAAATTTGATCGAGTATTATCAATAATATGTAAAATTTCTCATAAAAAAGAAAAGTTTAAATAAGTAATGTGGTTATTAAAATTATGTTAAAACTCCGAAGTTGTCAGCTGTTTGTGGTATGACTTCGACTTGATGATGGATAAATGGCATATTAAATTTTTTATTGACTATTTCTCTCCTGTTTATTGTGATTCTTCAGATTCTTCCTTCGGGAGTCACAAGTTTTCCAGTCAATATATAGCAACTTGCATGCAGTTATACAATTGTTAACCCCTTCAGCCCCATGTTGCCCCAAATGGCAACAAATTCATATGGCGTTTGTATAACAAGTTGCCATATGTGGCAACAAATATTAAGCTTCTCATATAATACTGGAATAGTTCTGTAGGTGTTGTTTTAAGCATGGGTTGTCAAAAAAAAATAGCGGGAATAAATTTGATTGATTTCTTGAAGGTCAAATTCGCAACAACAACACGTGTGCCGCATGTAGATTCTTGCCAGTAAGTATATTGCTTCAGAGGAGTGTTGTAGTGTTGATCCTTAAAATGAGTGATTTAAGTGATATTGACGAGCCCTTTGAAGACTCTGGCTCAGAATATTTGCCGGAGTATTCCGATGATGAAGACGAGGATGATAGTTTGTCCAGTGGTTCCGAAACTGAAGATGAGGAACCCGTAACTATGGGTGAATTCTCTGTTATAATAGATCCGTTTTCTGTTAGTTTTCTAATCTTTTTATTTTGGTTGTCGTGTGTTAATTTTTAAAATTATTTTAGGATAAGCGAGCCTCCGAGTTGGTGCCTTTTTCTAGTATTTTTGAAGGATTACATCCTGCTATTGGGTTAGAAGGTATAAACCAGCCTCTAAGTTGCTTCTTATCATTTATGTCTGAAAACATTGTACAGTCTCTTTGTAACTGGACAAATGAACGAGCAGGAAGGCACTTAGTCGAAAATGGCACTCTTAAAGTGTACAATTTAGTATGGAAAGACATTACAGTTTCGGAGATGTACACATTTTTAGCTTTACAATTATATATGGGTATTGTTCATTACCCTAGAGTACCCGACTACTGGAGCCGTGACTTCTTGTTCAAAGGGCCAAATATTTTTTGTGGAAAAATAATGAGCAGAAATAGATTTTTCGTCATTTTAAAATTTCTGAGATTTAGTGATCCAGGAGCCTTTATTGTAGGAAGACCTATTACCCGGTTGGCAATGTTTTTTGCATACGTCAAAGAAAACTGTATGAATCTTGTAGATCCTGGAGAAATTGTGGCAGTAGATGAATGTTTGGTTTTATATAAAGGTAGACTGCATTTTAAACAATTTATAAAAACCAAACGTTCACGTTTCGGAATGAAACTATTTTGTGTGTGTCCCAGTCATCCAGATTTACGGGGATACACTTACAATTTTGCCATGTATTTCGGAAAAGATACGTACAATATTGCTCACATTCCCGGGTCACAAGATTTAAGCATGTCTGAAAGAGTTGTGGTGTTCTTGTTTGAATGATTATTGGATGAAGGAAGAGAAGTAATAATTGATAATTGGTACATGTCTTTGAGACTAGCACAATTTCTACTCACCAGAAATACTTATGTGACTGGAACCATTCGAGCAAATAGAGGTGTACCTAAAGAGCTAACAGAAATACCTCTAAAAACATTCCAAACATGTTTTGTAAGAAAAGGTGATATTTTAGTTATTAGGTATAAGGATAAAAGAGATGTTTATCTGTTGACTACTAAACTCAAAGCTGAATTTACGCAAAAAACTCGTTACCAAGTATCCAATAACATACAGGTACAAAAGCCAAATGCTATTGAGCATTACAATGTGAATATGGGCGGAGTGGATGCTGTTGACCAAGACATGGAGCCGTATTACTGCACCAGAAAAAGCTACACCTGGTTTAAAAAAATTGGTTTGCACGTAGTCCAACGCATGGTACTGAATGCAAAAGTATTGTACACAAATACTGGAGGAAAAGACAAGGGTGTCTTAGAATTTACCAAAATTTTAATTGATGCTTTATTGGAAAAATATGCACCTGGATACAAAAAAATTAAAGAAAATTATACAAAAACTAACAAACTTAAGCCAGAGAACAATAAACATGCTTTTGGGTGCAGTGTCAAGGAAGAAGGCTGTCGTCGAAAAAGAGGGACATGTAGAGTATGTTACCAAAATGAGAAGAAAAGAACATATACAACCAACTTATGTGGTACTTGCCCAAATGCGCCAGTTTATTTGTGCTCCAAGGCCCACTTCAATGAATATCATGGTTACGTGTAAAATCATATTTATTTGTTTTTTATGAATACTCATTTATTTGCAGATAATGGTTTGTAGAAGTTTTTAGTAAAATTTTGGTATTTCAAATAAAAGTTGACATTTATATCGACTATAAATCTACGCCACTGTCTTTTTTACCCTTACAACTCGCCTACAATATTGTTCTTTAATAGAAGGAAGTCAGCATTGTGGAACAATAAAAAGTACAATACAAACAAAAAATTTTGTTTTCAAAATAAATAAATTAAAAAATACACTTTTTGGGCCCTTGTAGCTACGCCTCTGGATTTATTTTATTTTATTTCTTTACAAAAATGAGTCCCTTATCATAGTGGGGCAATGAAATGTACTTACAAAAACAAAAAAGAAAATATTTTTTTTTCACCTAATCTGGTATTATATGGCAGTCTATAAAGAGTGACTTGGAGCTGAAGGGGTTAAGCACATTACGCAGATTTATTTTAATTCACTTGGAAAAAAACCACTGCCTAAGGAATCACTACTTCCACATCCAGATCCTCCAAGTCTCTTTAAAGGTAAACTTCTGGACTAAATTTGCACTTTAGTATGTCGAAAAAATTGGTCATGGAATTTTAAGATTTGGAGCAGATGTCATAAAAAATGTACAGAAGTTGCAATTTAGTAAGCTTCGTTAAGACATTGAAAATGAACTTGGCTAACTTTCAAGCCCGGCATGATATTTACAAAATCTGCAAAATGTACAGGGGATAGAAATAATGAAAAGTTCTAGGAATTTTCAAACTTTTATTAAGCTGCGGATGTAACATTTGAAAAGTTAAACAAGTCGGAGTAATTGTAATAGGCTTTACATTGATATTCCACAAAAAATGATTTTCGCAAAAAGGCAAGAACATGAATCTAGGTATCAAAATTGATAAAATACACAAGTTTCACAAAAACGATGCTAGGCGTCGGTCGGCGTCTAGACGTAAAACGCAAGAATATGAATTTTGGGTTCAAAATTTGTCAAATACACAAGTTTTACAAAATATACGATGGGTCGGTCGGCGTCGAGGCTTAAAAGTGCAGAATTATGAATCTTACCTAGATTCAAAATGTATCAAATACACAAGTTTCACAAAAGCGAGGCTAGGCGTCGGTCGGCGTCGAGACGTAAAATTGCAACAACATAAGTCTAGATATCAGTTTATCAAATACATAAGTTATAAAAAAAGGAGATGCAAAATTGCAAGAGCATAAATTGACGTATCAGAATTGATCAAGTACACAAGTTTTACAAAATCGAGGCTAGGCGTCGGCTGGCGTCGAGACGAAAAAATGGAAGAATATGCATCTAGGTAGCAAAATTTATCAAATTCAGAAGTTTTACAAAAACGACGCCAGACATCGGTCGACGTCGACACCTAAAAATGCAAGAACATAAGTTTAGCTATCAAAATGTATGAAAGACGCAAGTTTTATAAAAACGACGCTAGGCGTCGGTCGGCGTCGAGACGTAAAAATGCAAGAATATGAATCTAGGAATCAAAATTTCTCAAATACACGAATTTTACAAAAACGACGCTAGACGTCGATCGGCGCTGAGACCTAAAGATGCATGAATATGATTCTAGTTATCAAAATTTATCAAATTCAAAATCAAATTTGGATCTTTCAAAAGTATGCAATGTAATAGCACCGAACGCTTTCGTGTCCAAGAAAACAGTCGAATTTCCAAGCGTTACACAAATCGCTACTGAGCCTCCGTATTGCCGTTACATCTTCGATTTAGTAAACATTTTCAATGTTAAAAATTAAGGTATTGTTTTCTAGCACATACGCCAAAAATGAACTTTCTGGATTCTTACTAGGTTGCTCTACTGATTTTTCCCAATTTCACACACCCTCTACCCCCTCAACAAAACATACATACGTGTATCAAATTTTAAGTGAAGATGTCAAGTTCATTTCATCAACCCCATTATTAAGGGAGGTGAAAAATATTATAATGAAATCTGAGGCATTGGCTCCTAGTATACGCACCAAACCTCAAGTTTTTGTACTCTACACAGCTTACTTTACTCATTTTCCGCTATGTAATAATGGAATGGGGGTGGTGAGGGGATGAAAATATAAAAAATTTTGAGGCCTTGACTTCTAGTACATATACATCAAATTTCAAGTTTTTGTACTCTTACCAACTTATTTTACTTACTTCCCCTATTTACCCCTATTTAACACCCAACCTTTCACCGGATATGTTCAAAAAACAATCCAGTTCAAGATCTCGTTGCAATATATACGTGTACAAAATTTCAAGCCAATATATTAAACCGTTCCGGAGAAAACGTGCGGACAAAAAAAAGTTAGACCGACAGAGAGAAAATTTTTTTTGGCTCCAATTTCAAATCTCGATGTTTCATGGCATTCTAAACTTGTCTCAAGAAATAAAAAATTGAAAACTTTTTCACGATTACTATACTCTTCCAATCCACTACGTGGATGTGAAAGTAATTGTATACATTGAGTGATTATTTATGATACCTATATGTATTTATGTTCACAGATGCATTAAGGAAACTAGCTTGCAGTGGAGGAGGAATTAAGGCAAGCACATTAAGTTTTTTAGCAAAGAAAAACGACCGGTATCATGAAATTCGCAGCAGAGAACTTGCCCTGCGAGAAAGAGCACAAACATTACAAGAAAAATTTCATCTTGAATCTTATGAGAGAAAAAGAAGTTAGAAATGGAAGAAAGAAAAATGGATAGTTAGTTGGACATTATCAAAATCAGCAAAAACTAATTGAAATAGTTCTTAAAAAGCTAGATACCTTAGAAAAAAAATTGATTTAACTTGCATTTGCAAGAAATGTTCTTACACAGAGAGAAATCGCTTTGGAACATTTTGCACAATGTTGTGGAACAACGTCTTGTTGCATATTTTCAAACAATTGTAAAATTTTAAGGCACACCGATATATAGTTTTATACATTTTAATTGTGAATAATTCTTGTACGTTTTATTTATCCAATATAAAGATTTATTTACGATGAATTTATTGGAAACTTCGACCAACAAATTGGCGAAATATAGAGTTAAATTTATTTATTTTTTCTCAACAAATCATAGCAAACTTAACTTAATTATTTGTTAATAGTATCCTCAAAGTATATATTTTGTTGCCATTCTATTTACAATTAGTTTTAAGTAATTGTTTAAAGGATTTGCACAACTTGTGTAACATAAAAGTGTGATTTTATTTTATAAACGGTTGTTGACAAACTTGTGAAAGTAGGAGTCCCAATATATTTATTTCCGCTGAACAATAATAGTAATCTATGCATCCCGCACAAACTGCACAATTTAATGACATACTCACAATCAGTTTGGTGATATTGTTTTAAAATTTTGTATAATTGTTTCATTTGTTTCACGTAAAGTTTATTGGTTAAAAATTGTACTGACTGCGCCGGCCATGCTACGCACATACGCGCAGGCAATTACGCATCAAATCCAGGTGATATTTCGTTAAGTGAAGATGTACACTTCCGAATTATACAAATACTTACATTTGTGATGGAATTTGTTGAAAACTTATTAACCGAGTGGGGTTTCCTAGATCTAATTCCAGCATTCACAGTGGTAAGTACTTCACACAGAGTTACAGATTTGCATATATGTTCTCTTAAATTAGCTTCATTAACATAAATATAAAAATGGTTTCTTGTTTATATGCGAAGAATGCATGATACTTATCTTCTAATACTTGATTTCGTTTACAGCTTGAGAGTAATTTCGTTTTCTTATGCAAAGCGACAGAAAGCTGTTCCTAAACTACCAAACCCAAAAGGCAAACTTGTAAAAGAACTGCTTCAAAACAAAGATAACACTTCTGATGGTAAGCAATACATTTGATTTTGGTGATCAACTGATAAATGTTATTTTTTTTAAGAATATGACGTGACTACGACATAAGCTTTATTACTACAAACTGCGTTAATAGAAGGTAAAAAAAAGAAGCACTGGAGGCCTTCCAAATTAGAATTATTAAATGGATTTATTTTAAGCATAAATGTAAGTCACCTACTTCTTTTCAACTAGAACTTTATGCATATAAAATTTATTTGTATTTAAAAAAATAGAAATGTTTTCATTTACAATATGATAATATATAAATGCATGCTCTATTATGTATTGTTGTTCTGTTAAAATAAAATATTTATTCTTCAATTTTTTTTTATTGAAATCCTTTAGGAATACCTCCAATTTTGGAAATAATATTTCACGATCTGTGTTACAGAAAAATACAATTAAAATGAAGTGGATACATATAGTACACACTATGAGTGCATGGTGAACCAATTTGGAGATTACAGAGTAACAAATTGTGCAAAACTAACCCCAGTTCATACATTACCGAACAGCTTCTTTGAATTAAGTGTATATATTGTGCAAAATGAATTACAAAGTTGACAAAATAAACATACAATTTGTGGATTTCTTATTTAGAAATTGTGGAAAACTAAAAACACATTCTCTTAAAAAACTATAAACATTGTGTAACTTAAGAGCACAATTTTTTGTAAATATGTTTTACAAATGAAGAGGTTTAGATGTGAATGTTTGTTTAGGAGACATTCAGAATATATTTAAAAACACACAAATTGTAGAAACTAACTTAATCTGTTCAGAGATTTATTCCACAAGTGGAATAAAATTATGTATTTTTATGCAACCATAACTCAAATTTGTAAAGAATTCAATTTGTGATTTTTAAGTTTGTACAAAAATTTCAAACATGTTAATGCATAAACTGTACAAAATCATTGCCCCAAAAATGTATTATTTATTTGCACAAATTGTTCCTGTCACCATTTTAAGACCAATTTGGAGTACAATTTTCTACAATTGTGGTAAAATATCACACACATTTTTCTCTGTGTAGGATAAGAGGTTATAATTTATTTGCACTTTTGTCCAGTAAGTATATCTTGTGATGTTCCTTTAATTAATTTCATTTGTAAAAGTTTCCTGTAATAGTATGTAGGTTCTTAATCATAATAGAAATCAAATTTACAACAAATTACATACACATTTTATTTACAAATAAGCCGTTACATTATTCCTGAAAATACCTTATGCATAAAGGAAACACAATTTTCGGGGATTATATTGATGTTAGGTACTATTGTTTTATTTATTTATTATATTCGTGTTACTTCATACATGAGATGTTTACATTCGTCAAACAGTTACACAGCTAATAACAATAATAATAGTAATAGTTAAGCAAGACAATACAATGATATATAAAAACACTAAATTTTAATAATCACTAATCGTAATGTTTTCAATACAGCAGCCAGATTAATCATCTAGTCTTTATATTCACACATAGACTAGAGAATGGTGCAGGGTTGTTGTGTATTCGCCTATGTCGTATTGATGAAATCTAAAAAGCCCAAAAGTAGTCTACGGCTGGCAATACATATAGCCTGATTTTATTTTGCATTTTAAGGTAGAAATTTTATAAGTCGCAAAAAGTAGGGCATTTTTTTTCAATTGTTTGGGAACACCATTGTGCACCTTAATTGGTGGCAATGAATTTATTTCCTTTCATATGATTTGTGGGCACATTCGTTTTTCAGTAGTATAATTTTTGTTACCTACACATTTTATTTGATATAAGAATAGGTTTCCCCACCATATAAACAATTATGACAATTTGTTAAAATCATGCCTACATTATACATCTTGCCAACTTCTTGCAATAGAAGTTTCTGATGTTTTTTGAACTCGGGAAATGCAAACTCCTGAATTATTTTATTAAAACCCCATTCAACTGACACTCGTAAAATACTCATAATAATGTTAAAGTTTTGTCTATCTGCATTGGCAGCAATTTCTATTGCAGATTATGGTATGATTAACCCCTATGCTTGGTCACCATACAGTACAAAATGTTGGTTTGGAAATACTGTATATTACTTCAGTTCATCATACAATCCAGATTCTCGAAATATTCCGGCATCATGTCGACGTCCTTCATAAGGTCCTTTTAAACTTATGATGATTCCACCTGGACATATAACCGATTGAAATTTTATGCAATGGTTTTCTATGGCCTGAATAATTTTCTTGATTAATAGTTGGTCTACAAATAGACCTTGTTGTGCCATGAAACCCCAACAATTTTGTAAGGGGCAACCCTTCCTAGCAACAGCCTAAAAAACACATTTTTTTCTACAAATAATTCATTATCTATATTTTGTTTGGTCTTACTTGTGAATATTGCACTAATTTTTCATGATTAAGATAGCGAACATTCCCTAAACTTTCCACTAGCTGACTTTTGTTATCTGAAATGATATATACCATGGTGTTGAATACACTGGATATTGCTCCTGATGATAAATCAAATAATGGTTCTAAGTCAACCAGTCTGTTAGGATATGTTAATCTTTTGAAAACTATACAGAGTCCTTCTGTCCCTACAAAAAATACATGAGAATCGTTTATGATTAAATGTAAAGGTAAAAACTTACCAGACACAGATACCCGATCATGTGTCGTAATTCTCTCTGGTATATCAAGCTACTCTTTTTTATCATTTTTGTCAAATCGAAAGTGGTTTCTAATCAAGATCTTCAACAAGAAAAAGACGATTATTTGGACCTGTTAGATTTTGGTGTCGCTCGAAAAACTCGGTATATTATAAATGTTCAAAGGAACATCCCTCATGGTCATGAAAGACTTAGACATTGTATAAATGCACTAAAGTACTACCCAAACATGATGAGGTGTGACATGCAATATTTCAGAAAGAAATTAATACAAGAAAGGGAGAAAAACAACGATACCTCTACAGGCCTCACAATAGAAGACATTAAATACGGGTTACTTCATACATCCCCAAATTACAATGTCTTGAGTAAAGATAATATTACAAGGTTGGAATCTCATAGAGTGACTCGGTTACTAAATGAGGGGCTTGCCAAGATAGATGATTTTTTAGGCGCAAAAATAGTTACGCTAGTAGACAAATACCATTTTACGACAGTGAATTCTATCACGAAAACACTAAAAGGGTACCCATGTTGCTTCATAGATTCAGTCGTGATTATGAACACTATCAAACATTGCTGTGTGATTTCTGTAAACAATGAAATAATGAGGGTAAATTTCGATTGGCCGTTTAAAGTATTTTCACAGTCTAAATTAGCTGAGATGAGTGTCTGGTCTGGTGAAGCACCTGATTCTCTATGCCATACTTTAATATATCATGAACTAATTAGAACTAACCAGACCATGTTTAACGCTAGGCTGATTCGCTGTGACAAACTTATATCTAAGCAATGTTTTGCCCCTGGGCTAAAATGTGTGCTAGAAAATAGGCATGATCCTGAAATTCTTTGGGTGACGATGGTTACTAATGGGGGATTGAACTAATGTATCATAGGCCATCATATAGTCCAGAGACTAGATGATATATAATTATATACATGCATAGCATCTTATATTACCTTCTCCAAATATAGCTTTCTCAAATTTTTACATATTTCTTTATTTCTTTAATTCGACTTCAAACATTTCATTCAAATCAAACCAGAGCTTCTAGAAACAAAATTTCTTCCATAGAATTGCTTAATTGTTGGCTTATTTATATATATTCTATCGGATATGCGATTGTTTTCTTTACAAACCGGATCCTCACATTTGATTTGCTTTGAAATTTTATCTAATATGCGTTCGTTTTCTCTATAAACCGGATCCACTCTTTTAATTTGTCTTGATATTTTATCTGATATGCGTTCCAACTCTCTGTACGATGAATCTGTTCGTTTGTTCTGTATATATAGTTGAAAATAGTCTTTCTTATTTTGCTTGTTTTTTTTTTTGGCATGTGTCGAAGAACGTTTTAATCTCTTTTGTAACATTTGTGCCGATTGTCGTGCACTAGCTGACTTTTTCTTTAATTTCGTAATAATTATTTTATATACAATTGAATCAAACAAGTGGTTCTCCTAATTAAACAATAAGCCTAAAATAAAAGCAAACTAAACAGAAAATTCCAAGTACCAAATAAAAGTAAAAATAATAAATAGAGAGTAATAAATTAATTAAATAATTTAAATTAAAAAGATTAAATTCTGTGTTGTATTAAAAAAAAATTAAAATAAAAGAATAATTCTGATAATAACAAATTAACTAAATTACAATTCTGTGATATTTCTAAATAAAAATAAAGATTAATATATAAATTTAAAAATAATTTAAAATAAAAAGATTAAATTATGTCTTGTATTACAAAAAAGGGAAAATAAAAGAATAATAATTCTAATTGTAACAAAATAACTTAATTACAATTTTGTGTTATTTCTACATAGAAATAGATTTAAAAAATAATAATATTGTGTTGTATTAAAAAATACAGATTCTGTTGACTATCAGTAACGCTATTATCACTTAATTAGTTCATTTGCTTGTTACTAATCGTTTAAGAGATCACTTTGTAAATCGTTTAAAAAATCGCTAATGATAATAGCGCTTGCAGGGTGGACCGCGTGCAGGCTGTCAACATCCCACCCCATATTAGCACACACACTTTATATACAGACTGTCTATTTTACGAGGGCCACACCAAATATCTCGCTTAATATCTATTGTAGAAGAATAAATTTTAGAAAGTTATCCCATTTTTTGTGAGCTATATTTCAGTAAAAAGAAATTTGAAATCCATAGCCTACTTATGAGATATATTACAAAAACCTGAAAAATAGGAAAACCACAAACGGTTATAGCTTCCTTATTTGAGGAGATACGAAAAAAGTTAAAGGAATGAAAGTTGACGGCAAAGACAATAAGAATAATAACGTGTAACAAAAAAATCGAAAAATGCAGTTGGCTTTGACATACGCTATTGTGCAAAAATGAAAAATACGTATCTCAAAGTAGGCCATGACGCCATTAATTCCGTTATTTTTTTCTCATTCCAACGATATAAAACATGTCACAGAAATTTTAACCGATAGTGTCAATATTTAATATTTTACGAATACCACAATTCATATAATTGAATCTGCTGCTGTGCCATAATTAGTGAAAAACAATGTATACAGTTATTAATAAATTTGACAGATTGTCACTGTTGTATGTTGCGTTGTCGAGTTCTAAGACAAATTTTATATCAGTAATTATGGTGTACACCAATAATAACAAATTCGATATGATTAGCATTTATTGTCAGTGCAATTTTGACGCTGAGATGGCAGTCACGGTTTACGGAGATAGATTTCCAGATGCTCCGCAGCCAAATCGAACTATGTTTAGGAAGTTAATTCAAAATCTAAAAACGCACGGTTCATTTTCAAAAAAAGTAGTAAGGCGAGCGCATGTTGCGGATAATGTAAGAAAAGTGAATAGAGTAATGAATTATGTTAACCAAAATGAGGAAACCTCTTTGAGACAAATTCAGAAAAACTGTCGCATAAAAAAAGATAGTGCAAGAAAAATAATGAAAAAAAACGGATTTCGATGCTACAAAATGAGGAAAGTTCAACATTTAAATGAGGGAGATAAGCCAAGGAGAGTAAGATTTTGTAGATGGTTATTAAATAAGAAAAGGAATGACGCGCTGATATGTAGCAAAATTCTTTGGTCGGACGAATCAAATTTTTCTAATAATGGATTTTTCAATAGAAATATGCATTATAAGTGGACACGAGAAAATACACATTGGTGCAGAGAGACTGCTTTCCAAGAAAGATTTTCTACGAATGTTTGGTTGGGTCTTTTAGGGACTAAAGTAATTGGACCTTATTTTTATGATGGCAAATTAACCGCTCGTAGATACCTTAATTTCCTGCAAAACGAATTTCAAGATTTTCTTTATGAATTAACAGTGGCAGAAAGATTAAATTATTCATATTTTCAACAAGATGGGGCTCCACCTCACACTGCTGTAAAATGTACAAATTATTTAAATCAAGTTATGCCAGATAGCTGGATAGGCACCTATGGACCCATTCTATGGCCAGCTCGATCACCAGATATTACTCCCTTGGATTTTTTCGTCTGGGGTTACATTAAAGACAAGGTATTTCAAACTGCCCCTGAAAATATTGAGGACATCAAAACCAGAATTCGAAACGCATGTGAGGCAATTACTCCTGAAATGCTCCAAAATGTAATGCGTGACGTGTCTCGTAGAGCACGTTTATGTGTCAGAATGCATGGTGCACAATTTGAGCATTTGTAGTTAGAAAAATAAATACACACAATTTCTTTTCAATATAGTAGTAGGTAGTACTGTTATACATAGTTTTTCGTTTTTTTCTTTGGATGTTCGTTTTGTACTTGTATTTTTATTTATGAGATATTTATTGGTTTGTATTAAATTGTAATAAATAATTACGGAATTATAATTATTATAAAGTGAATTTTTACTATTATGGCACAGCTGATTGTTACGATTCAATTATATGAATTGTGGTATTCGTAAAATATTAAATATTGACACTATCGGTTAAAATTTCTGTGACATGTTTTATATCGTTGGAATGAGAAAAAAATAACGGAATTAATGGCGTCATGGCCTACTTTGAGATATGCATTTTTCATTTTTGCACAATAGCGTATGTCAAAGCCAACTGCATTTTTCGATTTTTTTGTTACACGTTATTATTCTTATTGTCTTTGCCGTCAACTTTCATTCCTTTAACTTTTTTCGTATCTCCTCAAATAAGGAAGCTATAACCGTTTGTGGTTTTCCTATTTTTCAGGTTTTTGTAATATACCTCATAAAGTAGGCTATGGATTTCAAATTTCTTTTTACTGAAATATAGCTCACAAAAATGGGATAACTGTTTCTAAAACTTTATTCTTCTACAATAGATATTAAGCGAGATATTTGGTGTGGCCCTCGTAAAATAGACAGTCTGTATTTCTACCCTAATTATAGCTATAGATTTGCCCTCCAAGTTATTCAGAGTTTCCAATTGTACGACTGACTTTAATCTAATAAAAACGTTCTTACCGTGTCCGGTAGGTAGCTTTGTTTGCATGTATTAATACTCTAGAATTACCACATTTTACAAGTAAATGTGGGACGATCTAAGGAACAATAAATTGAAGCCTTTCGCGGTTTCACTATAATTTGACTTAATCTTTGAGACAAGCATATAGTAGAAGAGCTACCGGTCGGTTCGAGGAACGTGCTTAGCACAAGGCTAAAAATATGTAAATTAATATTTTAGTACCAGTTAATTAAGAAAGTAATGACCTGCCAGGCGTCCCGCATGTAGTTAAAACTCATCTCAAGTTAATGATTTATAATGAGCCTACCCAAATTGTTAATAGTGCAAAAAATTTAGGAATTATCTTCGACTGTAGATTAAGGTTGGAGGAATACCACTCGTCAAAAAAACATATCTTGCTATACAGAAATATGAGACTTATAAATTTTAAGTTACGCAAGACTCTGGTGTTGCCAATCTTAAATTATGGTATTACATTATATTACCTCTGTCTTAACAAAATTACCCAAAGCAGACTCTAAGAAACACAAAATTGTTGTCGATTTGTTTACGGTTTAAGAAAATAAGATAGAGTTTCGGCAAAAACAAATTAACTTGACTGGCTAACATTAGAAAATACATACAAATACCACACATCAGTAATTATTAAACACATACTCACTTGTTCTTCACCACCGTATTTACGGGAAAAATTTGTATTTAGACGTGATCTACATAACGTAAATGTACGACATGTTGGTCAAATATCCTTGCCTAGATTTTATTCAGTTAACAAAATTACCCAAAGCAGACTCTAAGAAATACAAAATTGTTGGCGATTTGTTTACGGTTAAAGAAAATAAAATAGAGTTTCGGCAAAAATAAATTAACTTGGCTGGCTAACATTAGAAAATACATACAAATACCACACATCAGTAATTATTAAACGCATACTCACTTGTTCTTCACCACCGTATTTACGGGAAAAATTTTTATTTAGACGTGATCTACATAACGTAAATCTACGACATGTTGGTCAAATATCCTTGCCTAAATTTTATTCAGCCTTGTTTACTAGATCGTTTACGTATAACACAACCAAAATATACAATAGCTTAAGTGACAATCTGAAGAACCTCTCCTTATGCAGTTTTCGTAATAAAGTTAAACACACCTTTCTAGAGACACAAAGTTAACCGAAATTATTGGTTATTCACGGCATGGTCTATTATTAACCTCTTATAAATCGCTTTTTTACTGTTTTATGTTATTTTTCAGTTGCATTTGCAACTAAATGCACTTAATATACATCTGGTCTCGTATATATACGTGTTCTGGTCTTTTTGCCTTTCCCTCTATTATTTCACATGTATTTTGTAACAACAATTATAATTTCCAATATTTCCATCATGTAAAAATAAAAATGTATAGTTTAGTTTTAAGCATACCTGTTGTTAATATTATCAATGTTATGTACGGGTAGAGTTAAGTAGAGAGCTTCAGCTAGACTTCACCCTTGGTATTATATATTGTAAATAAATAAATAAATAAAGGTAATTTATTATTATTAAATATATAAAAAATTGAAGCCATGAAAAATTGCGACTACTAACCAATTCATATAAAGTGAAAAAAATTAGTAAATATTTTTTATTCAATATATTTTTCTACGGCGATTAAGCTTAATCAGGTTTTTTGTTATAGGCAAGTCAAGAAAGTGCACAAGAGAGAACCCATCATATTCATATTCATCCACCACAAACTACGATTATGAATATTCAACCAGTACTACGAATTCTCCATTCAGTGGAGACATTTTATCACAAGCGGTAAATACCTAATTGAAAGATAACTAAATATGTATTAAATTAATAATTAAGCAAAAATATTCTTTTTACTTAAACCCATTAATAAATAATAAAAGCATGGTTTTGTCATTTTGTACCTACTATAATATACTCCTTAAGTGCCAAGAAGATCGCATCACCAACTTCTGGTAAAAACTTGGATATCGTACATTTCAGAACTCGATACAGATGCCTCAGTGATGCAGAAGAATCTCCAGAGGCCAAATATCTCAAAGTTATGTATAATTTCAATTCGGCTGATACAGCACCCCGTATTGGCATACTTTTTCTCTGTATATAGGGTCTTACCCACTCCAAAAGAGTGTCATACGCAAATGGTTTTTATAGCTCTCGGGATTTCCTGTAATAGTAGGGGAGCCCAATAGGGGATTTTGGGATTTACTCAAGCGCAGCAGATTAACATATAGGGAATACCTTGCACCCTGTTGAGTACCTTCACCATATCTAAGCCCTCTATATAGGGCCGCGCGTGTAGGGCAGCCGATCAGAATAGTAAAAAAAAATCCATAGTTGGAAATACTCGAGCGCGTCATATTAAGGTGTGATGAGTTAATTACATGCTGAAAAGTGTGCGTTTCAATAATCTGACGATTTCAGCATGACGCAAGGGAGTGGGAGGGTCACAAACTTGCAAAAAAAAAACGTCACCTCGACATTCTCGAGCGCGGTCGAATTTTGTTTTGTTTTGAAGGAAATAATTCAAAGATAATGGGAAAAATATAATCTGCCGATTTCCACAAGCCGAAGTAACAAAAATCGTCAATAAAGTTTATCGCGTGCACCGCAGTGAAGCACGTATTCCCCACTCCGCGCATCTCTCTCCCTTTCACTCTTTCTCTGTCTCTCACTCTCTCGCACCGTTCCCACACGCCAGACATCACGCCATTGGTGATCAATTACCAGAAGTATATGAAGATGTAGTCATAACACCAGATATTCTAGGGGATACTCCAGATTTAGGTACATTTACTTTTCAATACTTTAATAACACGCTTTTCATTGAATAAAAAATATATTGTCAAGTATTATAACGATTTCTTGATACAGATATGCAAGCTGTGGGTGAAATTGATGATCAAATCGAACCAGACTTGCTGTTTGATGATAATTCCACGGATGAAGTTCAAAAAAAAATTTTTTAACATGTTTATTTTGTTTTATTAATTTTTTGTGAATTCTGTAAAGTTATTACCCATCAATAAAATTATCAAAAAGTTTAAAAATATCGTTATTTATTAACCTCGGCCATATTTTTTTTACCTGTTATTTATTTATCATTTGTAATTTTATCAGAGAAAGAAATTGCCGAAAGTATATATACATATAATATATGTGTTTATATGTATTATAATTAAAATAAATAGATTTACGTGTGCAGAAAACAAAATAAAAAACTTTCTTTACAAATTTCAACAAAATTTGTAATTTTTTTTTATTTGCATGCTATTTTCCATGCATTTTATTTGTCACATTCAGTGGTTTAAAAAAAATCATAAACATATTTTTTTTTCAAATCGTCAGATTAAGAAAGTCCCTCCAAACAATCGTCAGATTATTGATCAGCACGACCAGGACATCAAGCTAAACCATCTGTATGAAAATTTGACGCGCTCGAGTATTTCAAAATGGCGATTTTTCTTTGAATTTTCAAAAAGCCGCCACGAGCTTGCGCCACATCTGAATGGTCAGTCTTTTGAATTGGAGCTTCGTTCGGGTTCACTTAACATCCCCTCTGAATATCTGACGCGTTCGAGTGAATTTTTATTTTTCCCATTTTTAACACTTCCATACGGCCGCCCCCACCACGCAAACCGGCAGATTAACATACCTCTGTCATCGGGGACACGTGGGGCATATACACTATCAATATCTGACGCGCTCGAGTATTTCCATGTAACTGTTTTTTTTACATTTTTGAAAACCTGTAGACGCTTCCCCCACCGGTGAAAGGATATACATCATATAACCTTTTTTTCTTTCTACCATCTAATCTTCAAAATCCAGTAGGTCTCCACGACGCTCGAGTAAATCCCCATTTAGCATCGTGGGCTCCCCTACTATAACGAGTTCTATCAGAAGTTTGCAAGATGCACCCAATCTCTTCCTTCGAGCGATCCATGTTCTCACCCATAAGCAACCTTTCCTTCTGTCTTTCATCTTCTTTTCCAAATCTGCATTCAACTGTTTAATTAAATTGTATGACACATTTTTTGCAGGAATTTTACTGATGTTTCGCAAAGAACTACGTGTTACGATTCCATCTACACAATACGTGAAAGCTGTGCTCTGATCACGGAGTAGACAGGTTAAGCGCGCAACCGCGAAAGCATTGAGAGAAGTGAATCGCACGAGGCAACAAATGCCGTTTAAAATTAGACATTGTTAAAGTTTTTAGTTTCCAACTTCGGTTGTTATGTTTAGTGTTATTGATGCCCTGTTACAGGCCACTTAATACCTAAAATTAATATAAACAGTTTTTGTAAATACACAAATTTTCAAGTACCTTATTAAAGAAGTTTGACAAATTAAGTGCATTAATTGTGAAACCGAGTGTGAAACCCATCAAGAAAACATTTTCCCCAAAGTAAAGAAATATTTATGTGAAGAATAAAAGTAAGTTTGGAACACTACGTACCAATAGCCAAATGACTTTCAGACTGATACTGGCAGATACAATATAGCAGTCAAGCATAAACCTCCACTGGCGCGCAAGTAGTACTGGCGCATGGCGTCAATAAATCCATGCATGTATAAACCCGCCTTAATGTATCGTTTACACGGTGCCAGTAAGCGTGTCAGTTGAGGTTGCTAATGACTGCCAAGTACTGACTGGCAATGTGTAAACACCGTGTTGCCAGTGACTGAAAAGACCAGCATGCCAGTCGCTGGAGGCGCCAGTAAAACAAATATATTCATTTTACTTGCACGCTGGTGCTCTTCCCCACTACTTTTTGGAACTGGCACGTTGGTGCTTGCACTGTGTCAACAGGTCTCAGTGGTCGTATCTATGGTCGTGTTGTTGTTATTGAAGTGAACAAATCGTGGTGTTATTGTGTAATAGCTGAAAAAGGCAAAACTGTGAAAGACAAACCTAAAAAGGTCGTATGACTGAAGAGCAAACTGCAAAATTTGACCGTTTATATAAGGAGCATAAAAATCGGTGGAATATTTATCTACCGGAGTGTGGTAATCGCTATGTTCGGAGTGCAGCTTTGCAAGAAATAGTGAATGATGTTAACATAGAAGATGTAACAACCAAGGAAGTTGTAAAGAAAATAAAAAGTTTGCATTGTACTTACCATTCGGAGGTTTCGAGAATTGAAAAAAGTAAACGCAGCAGGGGAGGTACTGATTTTGTGTACGATCCAACATTGTTATGGTTTACAGACATGGACTATGTCATGAACGTTATCCTCACAATGGCTACAGAAACAGCAAGCAACTTGGTAAGTAATTTATTGCCTAAATAAGCTGTAGTTATAAATGTGATACATGTAAATCTAGTTAAATATAAATATTTAAATAACTGTTTTGTGTTCGAACATTAATTATTTATTTTACAGAAGACATATAGTTTCATGCAATCACCCTTTCTTGCTACTCTACCGCCCAATCTTCAATGAAATGCTCCTTGTATATGTCCCTCAATTGCTGAGCAATCTTTGTAGGCCTGTTTGTACTACGAGTTCGCTGAATACTACTAGAGGAGCGAATTCGAGACTCTACCGTGCCGTTTTTTTTTCTGGCGTAGAACCAGGTCAAACATGGTAGGTTTTATTAAGCATGTCACTGGGCATATGAAATCGTATTTCACGACATTTTTTCGTGGTCTGGACCTTTTTAAATTAAAAAAAAGGGAAAATATTGTATTTTAAATAAAATGTGTTTTATTTTGTTTCCACCGTCATATCTTCAAAACTAATGTTGCTATCGACGTTGTTTTTTTTTCAATTAAAGTACACACAATAGCGCTTTTAACTGTACTAATGGTTTTTACACAGTTCACATTTTCATTTCCTTAAAAATTAGGAAAACTAGATATTTGAATTTTACGTATTACAATTTTCACCAATCGATAAACTTTTTTATTTTTGAAAATTTTTATACACATACAGTGAAGCAAATGTAGCCCAAACATTAGAAAAGTTTTTGATATAATTATTTTTTTCCCAATGTGTATCGTTTGGCAACAGCGATTTTTTTTAAAGCGCGCTAAATTAGTCATATGTATTATTGCGGCTCAATCTAGGTACGTACACCGCGTATATGGAAGGTAGGATAAGATGCGTCTAACTAATATACTATTCAAATGTATTGACCCCTCACCTTAACTGCGAATATCTCAAAAACGGAGGAACGGAAAAAATTTAAAAAATGATGTGTCTATTGTAAATCATTCACTGAAATTTGAATAATGTACATTGGACAGTTTTGAAGTGCTGCTAAGTTATATTGAAAAACGTCCTACTTTTTTAGGAAATTTTGACAATACCAGTTTTAAATTCATTATATATTTGAAAATATGCCTACTATATAAATAATATTTTAGATGCCGATAAGGCATGGTATTTTGCAGTTATTCTAAAAAACGTGGCATCATGTTTACTCGGTTATTTATCAAGGTATTTACAAAAATTTTGATAAAATAGTTAATTATATAAAATGTAAGCATTTTCAGAAAAAAGAATTGGTATATATCAAATATTAATTTAGTTATCAAGTGCAATAGATAATATTATTGCCCGCGTTCTGCAATATTATCTATTGCACTTGATAACTAAATTAATATTTGATATATACCAATTCTTTTTTCTGAAAATCCTTACATTTTATATGATTAACTATTTTATTAAAAATCTTTTAAATACCTTGATAAATAGCCGAATCAACATGAGGTCACGTTTTTGACAATAACTGCCAAATTTTAGAATAAAAAATTATGAAAGAATTTCCTCGTACAAAAAGTGCCGTGCTTTATCGGTATCTAAAATATTATTCATATAGTAGGCATATTTTTCAAGATATAATGAATTTAAAACTGGAATGGTCAAAATTTCCTTAAAAAGTAGGGCATTTTTCAATATAACTTAGCAGAACCTCAAAATCGTCCAATGTACATTATTCAAACTTCAGTGAATAATTTACAATAGACACATAATGAACACATATGTTTTAAAATTTTTTCTGGTCCGTCGTGTTTGAGATATTCGCGGTTAAAATGAGGGGTCAATACATTTGAATCGTATATTAGTAGTTTGCGGGATTTAGAGTATATGTATAAATACTTTTAAATAAATGCGATGCTGTAGAATATTCGCAATTTAGTTTTCTAAAATAATGGAGTGCATTATTTGTAAGAAAATTGCGCGGGATGATGACAAATCTGTGGTACCAAGACCTACGATACAAGGTTTGTTGTCACTAATATCTAGTGCTGAAAAAAGACGACATCGCGGAAATATGGTGTCAGAAAAGATAATATTTTAAATGACGAAATTTAATTAAAATATCTAATAGACTGTCGTATAGCTAGACAAGTTTTGAAAACATGAACGTTTTTTGCAATCATACAATGCCGCCGCGCCGCGCCGATTTGCAACAGATGCTGCACAGTACGTAATCGAATACGAAATATTAATAATAGATGGAGGATTTCAATTAACAGAAAAAGTAGTTTCACTACATAAACGTCATTCAGAAATGGCCAAAAATCCATTTAGCAAACAGGAAGATACCAGGATGGTTTTGCATGCAATGTACGAAACTAAATTTAGTAAACAAATATTAATTTTACTGACTCTCCTTTTTTCGGACTCTGACTTAAATGGAACTAATTTATTTATGCAACTTGGACACGGCACTAGCAGACAATTTTTGTCAATATAGAAGGTAGTGCAAAGTTTATGAACTACAGTTTGTTCTTGTCTTCATTGTTTTACTGGTTGCGACACCACTAATGGTTTTTTAAAAATATTTAAAAAATCTGCTTGATGTTCTTAAAGAATATTGTTGTTTTTCAAAAATTATCGGAACTGCCATTGCTGTCTAAAGACGAAGCTTTAAAAATCTTTACAAAATTGATTCTAATACTGTACAAAAACAAAAATAAAGAAATTCAGATATTAAACGACCTAAGGATCAAATTAGCAACAACAACAAACGGAGCTTCCTTCAACTGAAGGCACCTTTTACCACCCCTTCTTAAGGTAAACATATATATTAAAATAATAGATTTCCTATCTAATACATTTAGTTAACTATTGCAGGTTTATGAATCAACTTAGAATATCGCACAGAAGCAATATGCCAACTACACTTATAAATACACATGGTTCAGGACGGAATTTAAGGGACGATGTTTGGACAATATTTTCATTCAGTATTTATTGTTCAGATAAAAATTGTGAAAATCGAAAATATGATTGTGTTAAAGAAGGCCTAAAATGTTGTAACGAGTGTAAATGTCGTACTTGAAATACTGTTATTTAAAGGTTTCGATGAATGTACAGACAAACTAGAATGCTTTTAACGCAGGGCCTACGTAACTAAATACTCATTTGTCAATTTGTCAATAGAAAAATAGTTGCAATAAAGTTGTTTTATTCCTGCGTCTTGGTTTAATTCAATCAAAAATGTGTAATAACCTACTTATTAGGTAAGTACTTACTTTATAACAATGATTTATATTTACCTGCTTTTAAATATTTTTTACCTTAAACAACAAAAGGTAGGTTTATACCTTAGGTTCGTACCTATTTTGGAGCTGTTAATAAAAGCCCGATTAGTACACATGAACCCAACAACCGTAGTCCGCAGTCGGTAAGCAGTATAATGAGAGCCGGGCGCGCAAGAATATGTTTTAGCCCGTTTTAAAAAAATCGCTGACTACATACTATAACCTGCACATCAAAAATTATGATTCTAAAAACTTTTTTCATATATTGGCTTCAATTGGTTCACAGCATGTATATACATATTTTCATAAATAATTTTTTTTCTCGATTGCTGAAAAATACGTTCACGAAAATAACAACTTTAAGTTTGCTATTATTTTAACAATTAAAAAAAATATATTTTATAATCACATTGTACATAGTTAGAAGCGTTATTGTGTCTACTTCAATTTTAAAAAAAAATCAGTTCCATAGCATAATTATTTTTAAAGATATGACGGTGGGGACGTTAAAAAACATGTTTCATGGAAAAATCATTTTTTTACAGTTTTTTCGAAATAAAAAAGTTCCTGACCACCAGAAAATGTCGTGAAAAGTGGTTTCATGTACACGATCACCTAATTAAAGAATCGCACCAAGTCTGGTTTGGTTCTACGCCAGTTTTTTTTCTCGGAAACTAAGCGACTTTGCTTCCCAATTTTACTCGTCTATACGTAATTCATTGATTTCTGCTCTCCACTGGCCCGCAACCACTGTTGTGTTCACAATGTCTTCGTAGTCGACACTTCCTGGCGGTGTGTAGGAGTTAGGGGATTTGGTTCGCAACCAGTTATGAAGGGCACACGTCGCTTTAGTTATTTTAATAGATCGGACGTGTACAAAAACTAATCTTATTTAATTACATAAGACATAATAGTTGAATAGTGTTAGAGCAGTGGAATAATTTTAAGTGGTTATAAGGCATAAATTATAAGTGATGAGTGGACAAAGCGGGGGTAGGCTCCCCTGATATAGACCCTCAGATGGTGTTAATAAAAATGAATATTCGGACATGGACGTGAATTTCGAGGCTTAAAGTAATTGCGGTAACGTACCAAACCAAAATTCCGTAGCAAGTCTAAACAAGGAAATTGTAAGTACTAATAATGATGACGTAAACAGCGAAAATAAAAAAAGTACAAACTCAACGTGACCAGTATCTATATTAAATGAATGACAAAGGGCCCCCAAATTTTTATCGAAAATTCAGATAAGGAATTCGAAGGCAACTTAAACCCAATTAAAATGGAGGAAATTATCTATATCATTATATCTGTCACCCCGAAGTCGACTACAAAATTAAACAAATAGTTTATTGGCAAAGAGAGAAGTCGGGTAATACTTAGAAATTACACAAATGCTAAAATCTTAAATAAATCTACAGTTTTATTAACAGAATAAATAGAAAGGAAAAAAAACAGTGACTCTATTAGATACGTGTCAACAACATCAATCAATGTTGCATTTAAGACACAAACGTTACCTAAGTATGTATCAATTAATCACATCTTATATAAAGTAAAGCCATACATTCAGAGAGTAGTCTTGTGTTATAATTGTTGAAGATATGATCACTTGGACAAGAAATGCAGAAGCAAACCTCGCTGTCTTAAATGTCACCAAAAACAAATAAGCACAGATTGTAAAAGTCCTGACTAAGACCTTAAATGTTTTTCAGGTAATGTAAGTCACTTAACTTCAGAATTTCAAACTTGCCCGGAATTTAACAGACAAAAATTAATAAAACAGTGTATGACAGTTCGATTAGGTTTTAATCCCAATGAATCCGATTCCGATACCTTCTAATACCTTTAAATTAAACGTCTGTCAGTGGAATTGTAGATTAACAATTGTTAATAAAAATAATTTACAGAATGTTGTATAAAAATCAAATTAATATCGCACTATTGTCTAAACCGTGGCATATTACTCAAATCAAATATTATATATAAAAAAACTCCACCTTCCTACACTTTACCACCATGCGTAAATCAAATAGGTGTAAAATTTAAACTAACTGAGGATGTTACTATACACGTTATTTCAGTTTACATTCGTCCAAACACGAATATATCCGTTCCACAATGGGACGACTTTTTTTTTGTCAGTACCCACCCCCTTCTTGGTAGGGGGAGATTTTAATGCACATAACCTCGCTTGGGGTTGTGATCACTCAGACTCTCATGTAAAAATATTGTTGCACGCAATGGTTTAATAATTGATTCGTGGATATTTTGCTTTGATATTTAGTTATGCGTTGAGGGTGAAGGACAATTAAATGCCGTTAATTTTTGTTGACTTTTTTCTGTGGCAATTCCCTTGTTACGTTTTGCAATATTGGTTTAATTTAGTTACAGTAAGTTATTTTAATAATGCCGCGTGTGAAAAGTTCGCGAGTTTGGCAATATTATAAAAAAAATAGACAATACTCGAATTAGTTGTAATCTATGTAAGAAAGACTTTAAATTTAGTGGTAATACCTCTAATCTTCATTACCATTTAAAGCAAAAACATTCAACATTCACTCAATATGAGAGATTTTTGCAAGCTGTGGAAGCAGATGAAGTAGTGAATAACCCAGAGATCGTTACTGAGCCTGCAGTTAATGTAGAAGAGACGGGGCCATCTATATCATCTTCTGGCTTAATAAGTGATGAGGCTGTTCCTGGGCCGCCCAAGAAAAAATTGCAGCAAATTGCACTTTCATTTAGAGCGGCTCATATGAGTGAAGTAAGAAGGAATAAAATCGATAAATTAATTATCGAGATGATCTGCAAAGACTTTCAACCTATATCTGTAGTTGAGGATATAGGATTTAAAAATCTATGGAAAGAACTAGACCCAAGGTACAATTTGCCTAGTAGAAGAACAATTGGAGGAACACTGTTACCAGATGCATACAGCCAAATTAAAACTAAGTTGATGCGTATTCTAAATGCCACTAAATATGTATCTATAACAACGGATATTTGGACTTCTAATAATACAGAATCTTTTATGACTTTAACTTGCCATTTTATTTTAAATGATAATTTAAAATCGTATGTGTTAGTTACAGCAAAATTGTCAGAGCAACAATCTGGTGAGCATTTGGCAGACGTTATGCGCTCTAATTTTAATGAATGGGGGATAAGTAACAAAATGTCGGCAATAGTTACAGACAATGCATCGAACATTAAAAATGCTGTCAACGCTTTAGATTACGAGAAATTGCCATGTGTTGCCCATACGCTTAATTTGGTGATGACCGATGTTTTAAACGACACTCCCGCTTTTGATGACATAATTAAGATTTGCCGAAGAATTGTAGGTCACTTTAAAATGTCCGTGGTAGCGTCAGACAAGCTGGCTAAAATGCAGCAGCAAATGGCCACAGATGAAGCAGGAAAAGGTGAAAACCTGAAACTGAAGCAGGATGTTTCCACACGATGGAATTCTTCATTACATATGATCGAACGGATGGTGCTGTTAAAGGAGCCTTTATCAGCAACGATGGTCTCACTTCCCAAGTGTCCACAAAATTTAAATAATGAAGAATGGATTGTGTTGGAAGACTGTATCCCTTTGCTAAAACCCTTTGAGGTGATTATAGAAGAATTATCGGGGGACAGTTACGTAACAGTGTCCATCGTAATGCTTCTTATACGAACACTGCAAACACACGTCTCACAACGGGAGTGCATAACACCTGTAGGTGAAGCTCTCAAAAATTCCCTTTTGCAGAGAATTGGCAAAAGACTTATTCCTTATGAAAGAATGCACCTAGCAGGCAGCGACTTATTTGGATCCGAGATTTAAAAAAATGGCATTTGCGACAGACTCAAATGCGACTGAGGCGGAAAACTTTGTAAAAAATGATTTAACAAGACTGCTTCGTTTCCAAACTTCAACAGAAAGAACAGAAATAATTAGTGAAGGAGCTTCAACGTCAGCTGTGTTAAACCCAAAGCCAGATAAACCCAAAACTAAATTAAATCTATGGAAGAATTTTGATACAAAAGTAAAAAGTCTTCTTCAAACAAAATCCACGCCAGTATCAAATTCACTTATAATTTTAAAAAACTACAGAGATCTGCCGTATGAAAACAGAGACGTTAATCCTTTAGAATTTTGGAATAAAAATCAACAACTTTTTCCACAGCTTAGCAGCTTGGCTAAAAAATATTTATATTCCAGCAACTTCTGTCCCTGCAGAAAGATTTTTTTCTAAAGCTGGCTTAATAACAAAAGACAGGAGTAATAGGATAAAAGAAAAAAAATTGGATTATCTTATTTTTATGAATAAAAACTACGAATTTCCCTAGTGTAGTGACTATGTAGTGTATTTAAAAACGAATGACTCTATTTAAATTTAATATATTTAGTTCTAAATAATCAATCAAAAATCGGGCCGTTAAGGCTGCCAGGGGCTATTTTGAGCCGTTGCAGATCACATTTCAGGCCTTTTGGGTGCCGCGGAGGCTCGAGATGGACCACCAGGACTCAGTTTGAGACGTTAAGGTTTTGAGGCTTGAGTAGTAAAAACTTACATATTGAGCCTATAAAGCTAATTTTGAACCATTATAAACTAAGCATCGGCCGTCAGCTACCAGTTTAGTTTTTATTAAAAGCCTTGTCTAAAATGTCCTTGAATTGGAGTGTTATTGTGAAACCACTTTCACGGCTACTCCTTTGTTTCAGATGGCGCTACCCTTAGTATATACCACTCTTGGAGAGCTTCTTAAGAATGTTATAGATGAGGATGAGGTTCTATCAAGGCTCAAGAAGCTTGCCGAAGAATATCTACCGATCAGATGGACAGAATGGCAGGTAGTTATAAAAAAAAACGAGAATTATGCAGTAGACCACCAAACCTTGAATAAATTGCGATTTGTTCTGTCCACAGTGGGTATTGCCAGAGCTTTTGATCCCGCCACGAATTTGATGGAGCGACCTTATTTATAGAGACATGATGATCCAAATGGTTAAATGGCCCTTTTGTCGCGGTCTAGTTATTAGTCCTTTGGAACTGTCTATTAAAATACGAAGTTTAGCGGTGCATCACGAGCTGGTTTATCAAGCTACAGTTCCATTAAAACATCTCTTATTGTCAAGAAGCTTCGCTTCAACTGGATGAGCAACTATCAGAAGGGGGTGGAGATGCTACTTTGGGTGAAAGAACAGGACGTTCATCTTCAGTGTCAAGTTCTAAAAGATCTGGTCTTGATGACTTAGAGGCACGCCAGGGAAGAATCGAACAGCTTTTGCAGAAGTTGATTCAGAGAAATGGAGGTCATGAATAATACTCTGGAAATGAAAAGAAAGAGAGGAAGGAGGGAAGGAATATGTTCAGTAGCGAATCAGAAGCAAAATTAGACATGGTTTCTTCTCCGACACGTGAATAGAATCAGAGAAGGCAAAGAGGCGGCGCTAAAGGCCGCCGAAAGCTCTATTAAGCCAGTAGAAATAAGCGGAAATGAGAGTGACCGATCCTGTGCCAGCACAGGCGGCACAATCAGAAAGAGAAGACACGCTAGAATGATCACAGAAGATAACGTCCCAGCAAGTAAAGAAAATGAGAACGATATTAAGGAAATATTTAGATTCAAAGCAGCCCGCATCCAGGAGGATGGGAACAGTAAGTTCACCCATCCTGGATCGGGCAAACGAAAGAAAATATCAACACCGGAACCAATAGAAATAAAAAATCCCCATGAAGGAAAGGCAAGGATGGAAAAAGACATGGCGGTAGTGCCCCCGCAGCCTGAACCAGTGCAAAGCACCTCACAACCACCGGCGGCCTCCAGGAAACCGCCTCCGATCATTATTCACGGCAAGTTAAGTGACCACAAAACACTTAACGCATTCCTAAAAAGAACACTAAGAGGCGGTTACCTCTGGAGGCATAGCCCCAAAAACACAACGTTGCAGTTAGACAACAAGCAAGACTGGAGGCGGATCAACGACTACCTAAACGAGGGGGAGGTACAGTACCACACGTATATCCCTAAAGACGAGAAGGCGCACGCCTTCATAATTAGGGGTATACACCATGACATTAAAACAGAAGAGATACAAGATGAATTAGAACAAATCCACAAAATTCCAGTAAAACAGATATATACGTTGAGGGGTACCAGAAACCCCTCGTATATGGTCACCACGAGCAGTGACATAACATTAGCAGCCCTGCAGAGTCGTGTCAGGAGCATTGACCACACTGCCGTGTACTGGGAACGCCAGTACAATACAAAAGGCATCATACAATGCCATAAGTGTCAACAATGGGGCCATGCCACCACAAATTGTCATTCGGCCCCCAGATGCCTGAAATGTGCTGGCGGGCACCAGACAAGGCAGTGTACAAAATCTCCTGACACACCAGCAACCTGCGCAAACTGCGGGGAGGCTCACCCTGCAAAGAGTGTAAAATGCAGGGTGTACCTAGACAAAATTAACTATCAAATGCAAAAATCGATTAGAGTACCTCCCCCACCTGCAACCAAATACGTGGCAGCACCCCCTCCAGCCACCAACGCGTGGGCAGCGAGACAAGAGAAATCAGCCTGGCCCCAGCTACCACCACCAGCAACCCAAGAGCAAAGGAAACCACAAGAGATCCCCCCCCCCACCCCGGACCAGACCAACCACCAGCAGCACCGGAGGAGGGATGGACAACCTACACAATCTAAAAATACAAACGGACCGACTAGCGACACTAGTCGATTTCGACGTAATGGTAAGGCGGCTGAGCGAGCATAATGATAAGCTCGAGAGGTGCACCACCACCTGGGAAAAATACCAGGTGATGATAGCTTTCTCTAACAGTCTACCCACCAATGGCTTTTAAGCTAAAAATCTCTTCATGGAACGCAAACGGTGTGAGTAATAAAATACCTTTTTTAATAAATTTTATAACGAGGCATAAAATTGACATTATGCTTCTGAACGAAACGAAACTAAACAGACGAGACAAGCTCCGCGTCCGAGGGTATACCACAATTAGAAAAGATAGGGCCGACAATAACAGGGGAGGCGGCGTGGCCGTACTCATTAAGTCTGACATTGCCCACACACATCGCGCTCTGCGAAACACTTCGGTGGAGCACGTGTGTGTGACGCTGGACGGCGGCGTGAGTATCGTGGCCGCGTACAATAGGCCTGCGAACGGCTTCACAGCGGGTTGTCTCGAGAATCTACTGAACGCAAGCCCGCGCTGCCTGCTCATAGGCGACTTTAACGCGCGACATAACGCATGGAACTGCCATCGAAACAATGCCAATAGCAACACTCTGTGTTGTACGCGAGTAATCGTAATGTCATCATACAGTATCCGGACGATCCCACGCATTTTCCGGATAACGGTACAACACCCACCACCCTGGACATAGTGGTCAACAAGGGTGTGAGAAACTCCACGCAGCCAGTGGCTCTGGAGGAACTCACATCCGACCACAATCCAATTCTTTTGGAATTGAACAATATGTCCAGGGAAGACAACACAAAGAATCACCTCATATAGAGACGCCGTCGGCGTCTCTATAAGAGACACATAAACACAAATCTAACACTAAGAAACGAAATCGCTACAGCCGCCGAACTGGAAAATGTAGTGGATGAGTTTACACGAATACTGCAGGATGCCAAACGGAGTGTTGCAAATGTCATTATCATAAATCCCTACAAAGACCGACTCGACGACGCGGTCAGACAAGATATCAGGGAAAAAAATCGACTCAGGCGACTTTGGCAGCGAAATCGTGATGTCGACGCTAGAGCCGAGATGATCAGACTGCAAAGGCGGATCAGGACCGCCATCAACACTGCAAAAAAACAGAAATGGCGGGATAGGCTGGAGGCGTTGAATCCTCAGGACAACTCGCTGTGGAAGCTGACACGAGCAATGAGAAATACGCGGGAGCCCATGCCCGCCTTGAAAAACGCAAACGGACGGACGGCTTTGACGGACTCGCAAAAAGCGAACGACTTAGCTGACTTCTTCCAGACAATACATAACACAAACCCACCTAACAATTTGGACCAGGACCGCATAGAAAACGACATCAACGAACAAATCGGTCATGACATCCAATTAACCAGACAGCAATTTTAAACGTCATGACCAAACCCTCGGAAGTGGCCGGCATTGTCCGGACACTACCAAATGACAAAGCGCCGGGGAAAGACGCTATTGAATATAAACTACTCAAATATCTCCCGAGGAAGGGCATTGTACAATTGACGTACATTGTGAACGCGATCCTGCAGCTTCAACACTGGCCCAGCCAGTGGAAGTGTGCCGTGGTGGTGCCGATCCCAAAGCCGAACAAAAACTCGAAGCACGTCGGCAGTTATCGACCAATTTCGTTACTGTCGGCGATCTCTAAATTGGTGGAGAAGGTCATCCTGGTCAGATTAAACACTGCCCAGGATGAACTCCACATCGATGATGAGTGTCAGTTCGGCTTCAAGAAAGGCAGGAGCACTACGCATCAGATCGTAAATGACGTCAAGGTGCAATGCAACCTCAGGAAGAGCACCGCCATGGTGCTCTTAGATATTGAGAAAGCGTTCGATACCGTCTGGATACTGGGGCTTATACACAAACTGAACCAACTAAACTTTCCCATATATATAACCAAACTGATTCACTCTTTCCTGACAGACAGGTCGCTGCAGGTCAGAGTGAACAACAAACTATCAACACGGCGGGACATTCGCGCGGGCGTCCCCCAGTGGTCGTGTCTGTCACCAAAACTGTACAACCTATATATAGCGGACTTCCCGGAGTTCCCGAATACCAAACTTGCTAAGTACGCCGACGACACAGCCATGTACGTGCATTCACATAATGCCCAAGCAGCGAACATGCTGCTGAAGGCACACATGGCTCGTGCCGAGGACTATTACAGCAAGTGGAAGATTCGGGTAAACGCCGAGAAATCCGAAACGATACTTTTCACACGTAGGTTTACCGAAAACCGAATTTTAACACCAATCTCGATCAGGGGCAGAGAAATTCCAATCAAAAATTGTGTGAAGTATCTGGGGGTACATTTAGACAAAAGACTTACCTTCAATACCCACATCAACGAGACTGTAAGAAAAGTCTACGCCACGTCCAGGAGTCTATATCCACTCCTGGCGAGGGGTAGCGGACTCAACAGGACGAATAAAAAACTGTTGTACACGATGGTGATAAGACCGGCCATCACATACGCGGCGCCGGTATGGTGTAGCATACCGGCCACGACAATGCGCAAACTCCAAGTTTTGGAGCACAAATTTATGCGCCTCGTTTCAGACTCGGGTAGGTACACCTCACTCAGAGACTTATATGACCGATGCAATGATATCACACCACTAGCGGACTTCGTCCGGGAAACATCACAAAAATGTTATGCCTTTCAACTGGGCGAAAGTCCGCTTCTGCGCAACATTACTCAAATCAGAATGCATAATGCCCCTTTCCAAATTAAACACCCATTACCATACCAGGCGTTGCCTATCTTTCGGCAACCTCTATAGCCAAACTGCTTTCTACCAAAACCTCTCACTATCACACACTTTTCACCACCGTATTTAATCTATACCTATTCCTTTCCTATTCCTAACTGTTTGTACTCTGTATTTTTGTAATTTTTGTAATTTTGTCATTTTTTGTTAATAAATCCCCTCTCGACCGAGAAACTTACAAAATCAAAACCTATTAAACTCCTAAACTTCCTTTCCTAAATCAAAACTTCCCAATGGCGAGTAGACTGTTGGGCGAAAAATTGCCTCGAACGGGTTTTTTCATTAAGCTTTTTCCCGTCTCACCGACTCAAAATTTAAAAAAAGTGCATAACGCGAAAAACGCTAAAAAGTGATAACCTTAAGTATTCTAAACCCACCAAGTGGGCAGTGCAATCGAAGCGCTAGATTTAAGCCGCCGCAGGCGGCAGGAGTTCTAGCCCCTTAATTATTAGTTTCTTTGAGCCAAACCGGTCGCGATCCGTCCAACCGCACTAACACCACGGCGCTGAGCGACGTGGTTGTACGGTTGGTCACGGGTCTCGATCCGGGGAGGCAATGTCTGTAAATTCTAACTATGAATAAATTTGTTATGATGATTATGATGGCATCCTCCGCCATTGTTGGATGAAAGCAGAGTGTCGTCTTTTAATTTTAATCCAGCCAGAAAACGGCTGTACCCCCGTACCGGAGCCGGATCGGGTTTTTAATGAGCAGGCCATACTATGTCAACGGCTTGGAACGCCGGCATGGACTAAAATAAAATTTGCGGAGGTGTAGAAGAAAAATCAGGCAGGGGGAGTATTTGCCCAACTGCAGGTTAATTAGCAGCTGAACTCTGGGAGCTCTTTTAGTCAGTATTCTGATTTGTATAGTAGATCGGATTCATCAATGTGAGTTCTCTGCCATGGTATGTTACTTTGTAACAGTACTTAACTGTTCCACTTTAGGTAAAGGAACCTACCTAGAATACCGGCAAATCCGTGACTTAGATACTTTCTCCTTGCTGTCTTACTTCAAGCGAGTAACATGTGTTAAATTTTGTCTCTAATTAAAAACATTTCAGTCGCGTAAATAGGAAACTTGAATGTAAGTAGTTTGTTCAATTTAAAAAAGATTAAATAAACGTTAATACGGTTCCTTTTCTTATCGTAGATCATGGATTGAATTACTTCCTTTTTATCTAACAATTTCGAATTTTTGAGTATACTTGGCTTTTGGGATATTTAACTTATAATTTTACCTGCATATGTTAGCTACGATACGTGGAATTTCCCGGTTTATCCATGGGCACGCTTAAATAGCTTTATACAACTAAAATTTTTTTACTTTTTGGCATACATATGTGCCGATGTCCTCTAATGACCATTTAAAAGAAATTTAATATCCCGTTGGTGAATATCGTCGAGTGAGGGTCTGATCAACCAGCACGAGACTTATTTATCGAAGACATTTATGAAGCCTGAAGATAACTGTTTCCAATGTTTTTTTGTTGATGGTCACATCTTGAAATTCTGGGAGATGGCGTCCACGTAGAGTACATGTATGTTGGCATGTTGACAGAAGAGAGTTCAAAAGTTAAGTACATTTTATACTGGTTTAAATCGTTTCCAGCAAATTTTTATTAACTTTCGTGGAATTAAGTGCCGCATCGAGGGATGTTTTTTAAATAAATTTCAAATTTTACGTTTCAGCGAGCAATTAGGACAGCGAAGAGCCTATACGAGAAATTCGTGTAAATTGTGTAATTTTTTAAAGTAACCGATATACCAGGAGTGCTAGGTATTGGACCTAGATGAACAGCACTGGTAATGAAGTTTTCATTAATTTTCAGTCTTTGAGACGATTTTGTGTATCAGTGCTGCCATAAAATCGCCGGTTAGTTTTACAGCCTTACGCTGTATAACCCCGAAACATTTTTCTTATCCTGGTTTAGGCCAGCTTATCCTATTCGCTATTTTTTTGGCCAGAGGGTCATATTACCTTTGCTTAGGAGCATATTTTTATCTCCAAGGAGATTTTTGTAAAGTTATAGGTTATTGGCGGGGATCGTAAATGTAAATTTTTTCTAGAGTGTAAGAAGTTTTCTATAAGTTGGTAACGTCTAGTGATAAACAAAATTGTTTTATATTTAACTGCCAAGTGTCATTATTTCAGTAGCGTCGATCACTTTGCCTACTTTGTGTAAAGTTCTTTTATTCTACAAACGTGGCTCACTTATTGTTTTGCGAGGCGAGCTCTGATAGATTAATTGAATGTAACTAAGTACGAATTTTATTAGGTGTCATAATAGTTTATAGTGGTGACGTATTATCCATATGATATAGTTCACGTAGCTTGTATTATTTTTCCTGACAGCTGATGTCGAATCTCTAGTAAAGTTTATAGTGTCCCACGTCATTAACATTCAATAATCTGTGAGAAGTGTTTTCTTATATTAATAACTTGCCGTAATTATCTATCTGAGCTGCCCGTTAATAGAAATTTCTAGTACAGTATCTCGACTTAAATTAATGCGTTTAACTAGTGAGTACTTTAAAATTTTGTGAATAAATTTGGCAATAAATTTTGAAAGTACCGCCACTTGGGGTAACTTGAACCCTTTGAGGGTAACTTTAGCCCTGATGCAGAAAAAGGATTCTTTGTGGTATAGTTACCGACTATATGAACCTATTTAACTAGTTACAACATCAAACGATAAGTGGCAGTACAAGTATCACTTTAAGCAAGAATTTCAGTTAGGTCGCAGTTTTAACACTTGGTGGCAGTATCTAACAAAACAACTACCTGTTGACGCACAAATTTACACATCTCAAACTTTTACCTGTGCAACGAGCAAGGATAGTTTTATAATTTCAGTAAGTGTATTTTTGTATGCCTGTATTAATGTAGAAACAAGTTTTATTCATTGAAATGTGATTTCTCACTCGATTTTCTTTTGTCTTTGCTGTTTTGTAGATTCGTGTAACTTTGTTCCAGTTCGTGGGGTAACTTTAGCCCGGGCCAAAGTTACCCCAATTAATTTTGCAGAATTATTTGAATTTTTTTTTAAGTTTTATTTTGTGTCCTACCCTAATTCTGTTCTATCACCTAGTTTGAAGCAAACTGTCTTCTTTTTCAGAAGATAATGCCTCGAATTTACCAGAGACGTCTCGGTTCGAGAAACTATAAAAATTACACGGCAGAGCAATTACAAGAATGCTTAAATAGCATAAGATCGAGACAAATGAGTCAGCGAAAAGCTTCGGTGAACTTTGGTATTCCCATATCTACAATTAAGGATAAATTAATGGGAAAGCACGAAAAAAATGTTGGTCGTCCCGCGTGTTTTCAGATGCTGAGGAGATTGCCTTTGAACAATATCTTATTAAGGTGCCCGATTACGCATTTCCTGTGGTTGACCCTGATTTTCGTATGGCAATTAAAAGCTACTTAAACAAAAAAGGCGTGAAAGTGCATTTATTTAAAGATAATATGCCTGGTTATGAATGGACACGATTGTTTCTTAAAAGACATCGTAACTTATCAGTGCGTATAAGTTTAAATATTAAAAAAGTTAGAGCACAGGTTGCAGCTGCAGAGATTAATAGCTACATGGAAAATCTCAGTGTTGCTATAAAGGACATTCCACCATGTCGAATTTGGAATTATGGTGAGACGAACTTCAGGGATGATCCGGGCAACAAAAAAGTCATATGTAAACGAGGCACTAAATATGTCGAAAAAATTTGCAATTTCAGCAAAAGCTCAACATCCGTCATGTTCTGTGGAAGTGCAGATGGAAAATGTCTAGCACCCTATGTCGTCTATAAAGCTGAGCATATTTGGTCAACATGGATCGAAAATGGCCCCGAGCATGCGCGTTATAACCGCTCAAAAAGTGGATGGTTCGATGGAACTACATTCGAAGATTGGTTCGAATTTCATTTCCTGCCAAAAGTCAGACATGAAAGTGGACCCGTAGTTTTAATTGGAGACAATCTTTCCTTACATATAAGTATGCGTGTCCTTCAGCTTTGTGAACTGAATAATATCAGGTTTGTGTGTTTGCCACTAAACACAACACATCTCACCCAACCTCTAGACGTCGCCTTTTTTTCACTAATGAAAAAATTATGGAGGGGTATTCTAACCAAATGGAAAGAATCTCAAGTAGGTTCGAAGTATCCAACAATCCCCAAAGATTTATTTCCGACATTGTTAAAAGAATTGATGAACAGCTTAAATGAAAACAAAGCGCAGAACCTTATATCTGGTTTTAAAAAGTGTGGAATATATCCCTTGAATAAACAGATGTTACTTAACCGATTACCTGAAAATCTAACTCAGCTCATGAACACATTGTCGGCGAGGCTTTTTTAGAGCAGCTACAAAAAAAGAGCAGATATTCTTGGTACCAGCACCCGCAAGAATGGACGGAAGAAAATACAAGTACCAGCTGGAAAAAGCATCTCTGTTGCTGATCTTCAAACAGCAGCAGACGATCCTGCCTCAGTTAAATCTAAGCGGTCTAAACCCAATTTAAAAAGTAAGAAACAGATTAGTGACTCAAGTTCTTCAGATGAGAATTCTGATATTATGTCCTTGGGATCAGATGAACCGACTGAAACATTTTCTGATCTCGAGGAGGAAATGTCAACCACCTCGATCACCACTGCTGACTTACCAAAGACGAAACCTGCAGAACTTGCAGTGAAGGACTTTGTGATCATTGCGTTTAATGGGGAAAAGTATCCTGGTAACATTGTTGGCATTTCTGAAGAAGGCCCAGAAATTGAATGCATGGAAAGAGGATCTAAATGCTGGAGGTGGCCAGAGAGAAAGGACGTCAGTTTGTATCATTGGGAAGATATCGGCAGTAAAATTAATCCGCCGAAGATGATTTCTAAGCGAAATCAGTTTGCAGTTCCGGAGCTTATTGATTTCGTTTAAAAATACCCACCTGAATATTCCTAATGTTAAACAATAATATTTAAAAAACTGTAACTATATATAGTCTACCATTTCAGTCATTTGTTTATTTTATGTGATAAGTTTCTTACCAAGACATTAATAAATGTTTGAATTTTCCATTTTTGTCTTATTTATTGGCTTGATATATTTATTTCTGTAAATAATTCGCTTATCGTGATATATTAGATACTAAAATTTGGTGTAACATTGTCCAGTGTCATAAAATGTGTCTCTTTATACTTTTTCCACTAATGTCAAAGTTACCCCAATCGTGGGTAACATTAGCCCAATTAAAAACATTTTTTTTAGTAACTATAAAGGTTTTAAATTTTATCTACAATAGTGGATATGACCTTTGGTTCATATTGAATCGTAAAAAAATATTACAAGTCATAACTTCCAAAAGTTTTCTTAAAACGTAGTCAGTTATTAGAAAAAACATGGAAAAGTGGGCCAATGTTATCCCACCTAATTTAGTGATATAACTGTTTGAAGGTATCGCAAATTGTATGGTAGTTTTTTCTTGTAAAATTTATTTATCTTGTAATTTTAATTGTAAATTTACACTACATGTTTTGTTCATACTAACTATATGATACCATTTATTTAACTTTACATTAGTAACCGTAAGTTATACTCTTAATCGATATTAAATCGATTTCAATTTTATCTGTCGTTTTTCTTTGTGTCATTTGTGGTGTATTTTGTTTTTCTTCTGAATCTCCTTTAGATTCTGGCGCCCGAGGTACTTTTAAATATTCTTTTGCTCACAAAATTAAATTCTCCAACTTGAAGTTTTTACAACTTAGATCACTCTTGGCTTTACTATCTGGGCTATCGTTGACGCTCACCCACGGCCCTCTGCCTCCTATAAAACTGGAAAGCCGAGCCTAATTAATTGGTAGTAAGTAGGACTAGTTTATTTTGAACCTGGAAAACCGCCAGCCATATTAGTTTTATATCATCCCGGAATATCGACTGCTAAGAATTATTAATTAAATTGTAAGTGATATTGTCAGTTTGGACTTATCCCATTTAATTTTATAGTAACTTACATACCTCCCGGGGTGAACAGTTACAACTTCAAAGAAAATTTTTGGTAGAAGGCATGCAACAAGTAATGACAAGCATCCGCAAGTAGCAGAAGATCTAAAAAACGCTTTTTTCATCACCTGAATCGGAACTCAGGAATGTTTCGGATGATCTCCAATTCGTATGTGGAAAAAGAGATAACAGAAGCCAGGAGGAAGCTATATGAGCCTAGTAATAGCTTAGCGGCTCAACAGATGAGAAATATACCTCCTCCACTTACTCACCTTTACGATGAGAAGCAATTGGAAAATTTGTTGGCAAATCCACCGAAATCTTTACCATCCTATAGATTTAGAAACCCGTTTCCGCACAGACAACAGGATGATAAAAAGAGACGGGGTTACAAAGAATGCAGCAGAAGAGTACATTCTGGTTCTAGGCAGGATGGGTCTACGTTTGTCCCTGATATACAGTATTTACTTCAAAAGGTTCTAGGGGGGCAACTTTGCCAATACGCAGGTCGATGGGCTTTTCTAGGCGCTCCTCCAAGATAATAAAGGTGTACTCCATCCGTTTTACCAAACCACCACTTCTTGCACCTTTAGATCATCAAAGAATGTCAGTAGTATGCATGACACTGGCCTTGAAAAGTCATTAACGTTAATGAGGTAATTAAGATAATGACGTAATTGGGATATCAAACCGCGGATTTTGGAAGTTTTAATCACCGCGAGATAATTATCTTATCTGGTGGGTGGCCCCAGGTCATTAACGTTAATTAGATATACGTGCCTTTCAACATGTGTAACTTGGCTGGAATTTTTGAGAGATTAAAAAACTTGATTAAGAGTCGTTTTGGTCTACGTGATTTTCAACAGGCACCGCGGATTTTGGAAATTTTAATCACCGCGAGATAATTATCTTATCTGGTGGGTGGCCCCGGTCATTAACGTTAATTAGATCTACGTGCCTTTCATGTGTTACTTGGCTGGACTTTTTGAGCGATTAAAAACTTGATTAAGACTCGTTTTGGTCTACGTGATTTTCAACAGGCATGCATGTGGAATTCTGACCAGAATTATTTATTTTTATTATTGTTTAAAAAATGGTCGTAATAAATATGTATAGCAACAGTGATTTTCTTTAAAACATATATTTAAGAAAAAAATAATGAATCATCAATGTTCTCTAGGTGATTTTTGCTACGGCTATTGGAAATACTAGGAATAGAAGCTAGTGTAACAAACTGACTGGAATCTTGGGTCTATTAAGATAAAAAGATAATTAAGTCAGTAAAACCGCGGATTTGGCGGTGTCCATGCTTTTTAACGGTTGTGGAGAAGGCCCAACGACGTGAAAATGTAATGGGTAAAACTCCAGGGAGCCTCAGCGGCTTTTGGATGATTTAATATGAGAAAAAAACAAGTTACTTAGGTATTCAGATTATATTTTAGGAAAAATTAATATTTTTAAATAGTCATCCCTGGTGGGTTTTAGGAATATAATTTACCATATTTTCTACTATTGTTTGAAAATGGTTGTAATAAATATGTATAGCAACAGCGATTTCTGTAAATTATATATATTTTAGAAAAATATAGAACATTTCACAGACTTAATATGAGAAAGAAATAAATTGCACAGGTATTCACACTGTCAAGGCGGTTATGTGTTAAGAAAAAATACATATTTTTAAGTAAAGTCATACCTGGCTGGTTTTTAGGAATAAAATTTATCATATTTTTGTGATATTGTCCGTTAGAAAATGTTTTCATTGAGTAAGTGAATGAATTTGAAAACCTGCAAGGCATATTTTAATATTGTATTGTAGTAATGTAGTAGAATATCTTATACTTAAATTTTAACTCGCTGAGGGTTTTAAAACACATTAGGCCTACAATAATTAGGTACCTAGTGGGAATTCTTTAAATTACCTACAAAATCAGAAAGCTGTTTATTTGGCATGTATATACCACTAGTTACTATCGATCCGTGAGCATCCAGTGTTGTAGTGCAGTTAAGTGATTATATTTGTCTACAAAATTAGAAAAGTTGCCAATTAGGCATCTGCAGCAATCGTTCTGAGGATATACTGTGTTGTGTTGTGTTCAGTTAAGTGAAAAATGGAGCAATTTAAAGCTGTGTTACACGCATATAGCTTAAAAGGATTAATAAGCATGTACATCAATAGTGATTCGCTGGAACATTTGATGGCAGTGAAAGGGGTAAATATTTATTATTGTGTTTTTCTTTAATAACCGTATAAATATTTTTAGCATGTTGATAACAAAATTGTATTCGATGGCGACGACAGCATTGATTTGCTTGATTAAGAGTCCCTTGAGAGGCGTATACAGCAACTTAGAGCAAGTCAAATGTCTGGAGCAGGACCGAGTTCCACGGGCACAGTAACACCGCCGCCACAGCCAAGGAGCAGATCTGACCTGGGGCCCGAAGGTAATAACATTGGAAACAATGGTTTCAAAAACATTGTCGTAGAAAACTAGTTTGACCGCGAAATAAAAAAGTTTAACCTAACAGCCAGGCGGTACATCTTCAGCTTTAAACCATTTGACGGGACCAGCAACCCTATGGCATGGCTTAAGGTATGATTAAATTTAAAAATACATATTTTACAAAATACAAATTTTAATTTGTTTAAGGATGGTCTCAACGAGGTGATTGGTGCACGGGATGAGAGGATTTAAGGCCGACGACCGTGTGGGTCTAATATACCACAACGAAGGACATCCTGACAAGCCATTGGCCATATCGTTCAGAGTAATGCCGCATTTTTTACAAGCGGAAAACTAACGATCTCTATTGACCGAATATGTCTCCCAGCAGAGAACGGCCGCATAGCTTTAAAGGGTACTAGTTTTGAGGAGTTCTGCAGTAAAAAAAGAGGTATCGTAGAAGTATTTAATAGCGACAATTTTTGTCTCGCATACGCAATAGTGTTAGGTTAGTGTCATCGGCAGTCAGGCCTCAAATGAACTGCGATGCGCGCCGCCACCTATATTTATAAACTCGGGTAAACCGAGCGCTGACCAATCAGGTGCTCGCTGGCCCGCCGGCTGGTAAATAAAAGCGCACGCCGGAATCCAGCCAGCATCAGTATAAGTGAAGAGTTGGTTTAACGACGATAATTTAGTTTTTCTTATATTGCGAATTTTTTGAATATTTTTAATCTAAAAATAGTTGAAATCTGTGGTAATCTTCGAAACCGTGAAGCTACACAAGTTTTACGCCTGAACACAGTCTCCTGTCCACGAATCTGACCCCCTGTAAGGAGGCCAAACCCTGCCTCTACGGGGACGCCGTGAAGCGACGCCGCCGTGAGAGGTGGAGCACAGCCGTGTGTGCTGGCATTGTATAGATAGCGGCCGGGGTTACCCAACTCATGCGCGGAGTGTTCCCACGTTGCTGGAAGCGGCGACTGAGAATGTGCCATTTCCTTAATTTAGATCTGAAAAATACTCAAAGCAAAACCACCTGGGTGTCGTCCGTAGACGAGATAATATCTGCAAGCAAGTTTGTTGCGAGCAGCGACACAACTGCGAGCCAAAAGCAGTGTATCGATAAATAAAATAATTAAAATATTTCCCCCTGGGTGTCGTCCGTAGACGAGATAATGTCTGCAAGCAAAGTTTGTTGCGAGCAGCGACACAACTGCGAGCCAAAAGCAGTGTGTCGACAAATAAAATAATTAATATTTCAAGTCTAAGTCCTAGATAAACAGAGTGGCTAGGTCGGACGTTGCCGACGTGCAGCTAGGCACTCTGTGGTCAGCCCTAACTGAAAATTTGAATAAAATACCTTGTCTGAATTTAGGAAGCGTCTGTCATTCGCGTCTTGACAAGAGCAGGGGCCTAATTCCTTCTCAACACTCCGGTACGCTCGTTGAGTCGAAATGCGTCCCTTAGCTTGCCGAATTCCCGACGAGGCGAGTGGCTCAAGAGACCAATGTGGACGAGGACGTCGCCCACGTTGAAGTCGCCTGAGTCGGCCTTTCTCGAACAGTGCTGAATTACACAGCGGAAATCAGGAGCAGAAATGTTTCGTGGAGATCAGGATGGACAGTGGCGTATGAACTGACTTGCCACTGGATGATTGGAGCATGCGGTGATATGATGTTGGATGCGGAGTACAGTTGATTCAGGAGCGGCTGATGTCTTGGAATCGGTGCCACGAGCAGGTAGAGGTATCTTTTTACTCTGCCGTGGTGAGGGGAACAGATCGAAGCGAAGCGAAGCGGAGCACTTTCGTTGACACTTACCTAGTCCCTGTACGGCGACGAACTCTCTCACACTGTCTATAAAGTCTTGCGCGGTTGACCAGTCTATACGAGAGTTCGTATTTCGTAGTAACTATCGGAGTGTCAACTTGAAGTGTAGAATCCCTCGAAGACGTTGCTGTTCCTTATCTTCGTGATGGCGGCAACCTTGAAAAAGGCTAAGCCGAATTCTCGATTAAATTTTGTGTGCAGTTTTCGAATACCTTTATTAGATTTGATTTTGGTGTGTCTAGTTGTCACACCAAAATCTCGAGAGTTTTGGGTCGTGTAAAATATTTAAAATATTTTGCCACGAAACTGGGTAAACTGGGCCGTTGCGGTGTATTGACGATACACCGCCGGAACTGGGATTTAATGATAAATATTAAAAGTGAATTGCAGCCTGACAGAATTACAAAATGGAAATTAAATAACAAAGTGAAAAGTTGAGAATCTGGTACGTGAGTGATGCCGCGGCGGCTGCTGGCGATCGACTGACTACCAAGTGCAAAACGTGTTTATTTTATATGTTTGAGTCGCGCCAATGGAGAGCGCGCAAAGTTGCAAGCGCTAAGGGGTGGAGCCTAAGCGGGCTGCGCCGATTCATATAAATATGAATCGCAGATCTGTGCCTCTCCATTTGGCTGTCGACGTTCGACCTGTGCACATCTACAATGTTTGCTCGGAGGGAGCTTATATCTCCTGGTGCACACCGGAGAGGATACTTATGACTTAAAATGAATGTTTATGATAATATGCACTTGTAATAGTAATGAAATCTTAAAGTTAAATAAAATTACTATGCTAAATTTGGCTGAGAGCCTGATATGAAACATTAGTGGTAAAGCTAGCCACATTTAGATATAATTTAATACTAGATTCAAAGGGGAGAATGTTCCTTAGGTCCTAAGTAAAATTAAGAAATTTTTATGGTTTCCTAGTTTGGGCTTAGGGCCCGATGACACTCCAACCTACCTACACAAAATGGGCCGACGGAAGAAGGAACGGTTCAAACGGCAAACAACACTTTCATCCGCTAAACACACAGAACACGATATACATACACCTACCAACACCGATACACACACCAGTTCATCCGAAAGCGATACAGACACACAAAACCCTCAACAGGTAAACACATTAAATATACTCAGGGATGATAACTCTCCTACTAACTCCTGTACTAATTTATATCTACCATTATCACAGCCAACCACTAACACCAATAACAATAATAACAATAGTTTAAATAACTCCCCCAACGGCTCCATACATTCAACTAATTCGTTTAATGTCTCAGCACCCTCTGATTCACCCGCCACCACTACTATTCATACTACAAGTCCACCCATATACCCATCGTATCTTAATCTCACTCTTACTGCTACCACCATCACCACCACATACACAACCACCACACTTACTAATTCTATGTTAAATTCCACTACCCCAATATTCACATCAACCCCCATATGCTCTAATATTATACCCAACTATGAGCTACCCAGGAACCCTGATAATTCTGACAGTAATAGCAATGAATCTAATATCTCTAATAAATCAAACATGCAACTTACCCCTTCAGTCACCCCCTACAAATCGCCTAAATTACCCATTCCAATTCCAAAAGAAATCGATAATCTAATAAATGAATTAATCAACGAAAATAGCAGCCTATACATACCCACTCAATCATCTAATATTTCAACTCCATCCACCATAATTAGCAATAGAGAACCCATTATTGACACTGCCCAAGTGTATGCCACCGCTAACACCCCTGCACAACAATCTACCAAACAACCCACCACCCAAATAAAGTCCAAAACCATCAATCTCTCTAAAACAACTTCTAAAACAAACCCGAACAAAAGGAAAAAAATCGCACAGCGACCAGACCACCCACAAAATCTCGATATTATCGAAGCCATTCCACCCACACCCTCAACGTCCAACCCTCCAATAGATACAATGGACTATCAAGACACTCCACCCTCTACATCTACCAATACAAACAATAATATCAACCCCAGGCCAAATTCACCTAAAACTACACCTACCCCATCACAACGTGCCCCTCCACCGATACATATTTACACAAATAACGTCAAAACCACAGTAGCGGCAATCAATTCATTGGTTGTCCCATCACCAAGCTATAGATATAACAACAGTTCTCTTATATGCTATCCTAAGATGCCTACTGACCACTTCCAAATTAAAAACCTATTGACAGCCAATAATATTGAATATTATACACATGACATAGATTCCCTTAAGCCCATAAAAATAGTTTTAAAATATATTCCCCTAGAAATAACCACTGAAGAAATACAAGACGAACTCAATATGAACGGCATTCCGTTCATTAGAATAGCCCGTATCATGCTCCCTAACAAAGAGGGCAAAAATGTACCTTCCACTTTATTATTGCTAACCATCCCTAAACAAGCTCTCGAAAAATACGAAAAGCTGACCAATCTGTGCCACTATCGTATCAAAATGCCAATTTACAATAGATTTAATATCCCCCAGTGTCATAGATGCCAACACTTCGGCCATTCATCAGACGTATGTAATCGTAACCCAAGGTGCCTTAGGTGTGGTACTTCACACCAGGGCCAGTCATGCATTGCACAAGAATGCAAATGCGCCAATTGCGGCGGAAACCACCCCGCCAATTACAGAGGCTGTCCGGCCTACGTACAGGCAAAAATAAAATACACCCCCAAACCAAAACAGCCCAATACACAACTTCCTACCCCTGCACAACGACCTACTACCACTAGACAACCACCCAACTTACAAATACATAACAACCAACAAACCCCACAAGTAAATATTAATCCACCGCTCTCCCAAGAAGCGGCGGACGCTCTCACTTCTCAAAACATACGAGCCTGGCAGCAATTTCGCTCCAGAGACGTACCCCAGACCCAAAATATACAACCATCCCAGCCCCCTGCCAATACAGAACACTCCGAAGACAACCCTCTTCGGGAAATTTTCAATTTTCTAAAATCATTCAATATTAAAAAAATCTGGAGCGAATTGAAATCTCTAATAGCCACGCTGAAAAATACACCAGACCCGTTAGAAAAAATATTCATAATACTGGAATTTGTCACTTCATTCTTTAATGGCTAGCTCGAATAAACTCAATAAAAACAATTTTAAACTTTTGCAATTTAACGCCAATGGCGTAATTAGACAAAAAACAGAACTACAACAGCTTTTAACTAATATGAACATTCATGAATGCTGCATCTGTGAAACCAATCTAAAAGCCAATAAATCCTTTACCATCCCTGGATATATCACGCATAGATCAGACAGATTAGACGGTCCCGGAGGCGGTACCGCTATACTTGTAAAAAGAGAAATCAAACATAACTCCACTTTTATCCCTCAACTAAACACCCTCGAAGCGTGCGCTATTACACTTAATCTTAATAACAGCCCAGTATTAATAGTATCAGCCTATAGACGCCCCATAAATCACTTAGACATCTCAGATTTTGATACAATTTCTAATATAAATAAAAAATTCATAGTGCTAGGTGACTTTAATGCCAAGCACAATCTTTGGAATAATATATCTAATAGTTCAAATCCCTCCGGTATATATCTACACAACTATTTATCCAACTCTCCGGAAGTCAAACTAATAGCACCGCTCGAGCCCACTCGACCCTACCCTGCCTCTAGTATTATAGATATTGGTATCACTAAAAACATTGATCTCATTTATGAGAATCAAGTCATTCCAGCCCTAAATAGTGACCACTATCCGGTCCTGACGAATTTTACACTTAACAAAAAACTGCCAATTATAGACAAAAGGCCCCAAGAATCAGACTACGACTGGAAAATTTTCACCCAGTATATCACTAAACATCTTCCCGACATCTCAAACATCTACACAACAGCTCACATTGACACACTAGTACAGACTCTAACCACACATATCACCACCGCTCTATCCGTTAGCCAGAAAGATCTCCCTCCCGTTCCTTCCACCAACAACTACCCCGGCAATTAGTAGATAAAATTAAACAAAAGAACAAATTAAGAAAACAGTATAATCATACTCATTGTCCTACACTAAAAACCACTATTAATCGCCTTAAAAAAGAAATCGATTCTGAAATCAAAAATTTCAAACAACACGACATCGCAAAACTAATTGCCTCCCACCCTAACGATCCCCATTATGTCCCCCGTCTTTTTACAAAAAAACCAACCACCCTCCCACCCCTACAAACCCCCCATGGTGTCGCACAAACCGACGCGGAAAAAGCCGAGTCATTTGCCAGGTATCTTGCCACTGTATTCCAACCCAACCCCATCCCACAGGATACAATAGATAGAATCGACCCAATCCTTCAGATGTACCACAAACTCAACCTTCTCCCCGAAAACGACCCCCAATTTTTTACCCCCTCACAAGTTCGAGCAGCCATCATCAAGATCCATTCAAACAAGTCACCTGGACTTGATAACATCCCAAACTTTATACTTAAATATTTACCACCCCAAATATATCTACACCTCACCAAACTATTTAGTCCGAGAGCTGGCAGTAAAAACAACTTCCTCACAAGTTACCAAAGGTTTGAACTGACACGTCGGTTTTACTTTAGATTGTAATTTTAAAACCGCCCGTCTGCCGGGCGTAAGTGGTCGCTTTATTAGATTTAAAATTAAAAAAAATAAATAAAAGTAGCCCATAACTACCCAATTATTACCAACATAAATGTTTTATGAAAATGGCCTAAGATCTTAACTAAATTGAAATCGTAAGCGTCTGCCATTGGGAATGGTCGCTACTTCGGAGCAGACGCTGTCAAATATTTCAAAAAAACGCCATCAACTTCCTCACAGGTTATCACCGTTATTTTTGTGTCAAAATATTACTAAATATGTTACCAACCAAAGTTAAAAAAGAAATTTTTGGCAGACGGTCGCATTCAAACCGCAGACGGGGTTTTAAGTTGAAAAGTAAAAAAAAATTGTCTCGACTCGAACAGCAAATTTTAGCTTATAAAAGATATTTATTTGAATTAAAGAATGCTTTTTATTGTGTAAGTAATGAAGACGTATTAAGAACACTTCGGCAGACGATCGCATTTAAAGGACAGACAGACGGGACTGAATTGCTATCAATATATTAAAGTATGCGTAATATAATATTATATAAATGACCTCGGGAGTATAGAGTCCCTTAAGCAAAAATTTTATGTAAGAAAGAAGCTAGTGATATAATACCTATTGAATATTTATTTAATTTTAAACACCCAATAAGAACAGAAGAAATAGAAACAGGAATAAAAAAAATTGAAGCAAGAATAATAAAACACAAACAAAATCTATGTAGCAAGCGATAGAAATAAATAAATAATATTATGAATATGAAAATAAAAATGCAAATTTAATGTAGGTACTATTCATCTTCATCACTACTTGCATTGTAAAATACGTCATCTTCATCAATGTCCGGAGCTGGGATTTTGCAAATTTCTTCGAGTGTAGAAGGGGTTTGTGGTCCAATAAACCATACCAGTTGGTATCTTTCATCGACTAAAAGCCAGTCGTGTTCTTCAGGATTAAAAAAATTTGGATTGGCCTCTGTTGCATAATTCCTGATGGCGCAAACTTGATTAACGAAAAACAGCCGAAGCGAAAGTCGAAAGAAAACTACTGGGACGACTTTTAGTAATGTGTTTTCGTATTCTCTGACAACCGTTCCGTTGTCACTGAGTCATCTCGACGGAAGTATGAATAAAACAGCTAAATCAAAATTAAACAAGTTATTAGAAAATCGTGTATCAACTTCTCCAAGTCAAAGTCAAATAGATTTTTACGATTATTGACGGATTCCTCTTGTTGCATCTCTTATGTGATCCTCTTACTTATGGTAGATTGGCTATATACATTATTAAGAAATTATGCAGAACATCAAGCAAAAGAATAGACCTAATTTTTGACAAGTGTGTAGTGCCATCATTAAAAGATATCGAAAGAGACAGAAGAGCAGGGGTATCAGGAAGGGATAATGTGTATAATATTGTTGGAGAAGCGCAGAAGCGGCCCAACGATTTTTTAAAACATTGAGAAGTGATTCTTAAAACCGAATTCGTGAAGTTCTTAGTGAAATACTGGAAAACAAGTATTTCTCCGGGTATTTTGTGAGACAAATTTCTTAGAGTAAATTGTGAAGATATTTGTTTCATGTTTTATGAGATTGATGGACTTGTGAATTATGAAATTGATGAGAATTTATATTGTAGTCATCATGAAGCTGATAATAGAATTTATTTCATACATCTAAACTACCAGAAAGTATAAATGTTGTTATACGTGCCTCCGATACTGATATATCAATAATAGCAGAGGGAAATATGCACAAACTAACAAATAAAGTGCATATTTGGATAGAAACTGGACTTCAGTCACAGAATACTTTGAGATACGTTTCTGTTAACGATAAATATACAAGTTTAGGAGACATCCTTTCTCAACCTACCTATCACGCTTTAACAGGCAGTGACTATACCGCATCATTTGCTCGAAAATGTAAAATAAAGCCTCTTAACATTATTGAGAAAGATTCAAATATTGCCAAAATTTTAGCTTCTTTTGGCCATTCCCAAAATATATCGGACGAGCAAATTGAAGGCATTGAGAAATTCGTATGCCGCATATATGGTAGGCATAATGCTAATAGTGTGAATGAAGCAAGGCTAGATTTGTTTCTTAGAAACCATGGTGGTATTGTGTCCCAAGGAAGAAATCCCTTAGATAAAGTTAAAAATTTTGATTGGAACTTGATGCCACCTTGGCGAATGGTACCAATAAATAAAATAAAAAGAGCTAATCAAGCTTGCGCCATCAGGAATTATGCAACAGAGGCCTATCCAAATTTTTTTAATCCTGAGGAACATGGCTGGTTTTTAGTCGATGGAAGATACTAACTGGTATGGTTTATTGGACCACAAACCCCTTCTACACTCGAAGAAATTTGCAAAATCCCAGCTCCGGACATTGATGAAGATGACGTATTTTACAATGCAAGTAGTGATGAAGATGAATAGTACCTACCTACATTAAATTTGCATTTTTATTTTCATATTCATAATATTATTTATTTATTTCTATCGCTTGCTACATAGATTTTGTTTGTGTTTTATTATTCTTGCTTCAATTTTTTTTATTCCTGTTTCTATTTCTTCTGTTCTTATTGGGTGTTTAAAATTAAATAAATATTCAATAGGTATTATATCACTAGCTTCTTTCTTACATAAAATTTTTGCTTAAGGGACTCTATACTCCCGAGGTCATTTATATAATATTATATTACGCATACTTTAATATATTGATAGCAATTCAGTCCCGTCTGTCTGTCCTTTAAATGCGATCGTCTGCCGAAGTGTTCTTAATACGTCTTCATTACTTACACAATAAAAAGCATTCTTTAATTCAAATAAATATCTTTTATAAGCTAAAATTTGCTGTTCGAGTCGAGACAATTTTTTTTTACTTTTCAACTTAAAACCCCGTCTGCGGTTTGAATGCGACCGTCTGCCAAAAATTTCTTTTTTAACTTTGGTTAGTAACATATTTAGTAATATTTTGACACAAAAATAACGGTGATAACCTGTGAGGAAGTTGATGGCGTTTTTTTGAAATATTTGACAGCGTCTGCTCCGAAGTAGCGACCATTCCCAATGGCAGACGCTTACGATTTCAATTTAGTTAAGATCTTAGGCCATTTTCATAAAACATTTATGTTGGTAATAATTGGGTAGTTATGGGCTAGTTTTATTTATTTTTTTTAATTTTAAATCTAATAAAGCGACCACTTACGCCCGGCAGACGGGCGGTTTTAAAATTACAATCTAAAGTAAAACCGACGTGTCAGTTCAAACCTTTGGTAACTTGTGAGGAAGTTGTTTTTACTGCCAGCTCTCGGACTAATTTAATTCCTGCTTAAGTCTAACCTACTACCCTAAAAATTGGCGATCCGCCAAAGTAGTCAATATCCTTAAACCTAATAAATCCCCTCTACTTGTCGAGAATTATAGACATATCAGCATTTTACCCTCCCTGGCAAAAGTACTTGACATACTACTATTAGATATAATTCACAAACAACTGGAAGTGGCAGACTCTGAAAGCCCGTTTCAATACGGTTTCAGAAGAAGCCACTCCACTACACAACAGCTATTCCGCGTCGGCGAAATCATTACTACCAACCTAAATCGAGGTCTACTTACGGGGTTTGTCGCCCTAGACCTCGAAAAAGCATTCGACAAAGTCTGGCACCCTGGACTACTATATAAGCTTCTCATCTCGGGCATTTCCGTACGTATTGTTAAAACAATACAGTCTTATCTTTCCGACAGAACTATCCGAGCTGTAGTCAATCAGGCGTGCTCTCCTATCACTCCAATCTTTTCTGGCGTCCCCCAGGGTTCTTCCCTCGGTCCCATATTATTTAACATCTACACCCACGACATTCCCACCCCAAACGACCACCGAAACACCCTATGTCTGTACGCAGACGATACGGCGCTCCTCACTACCTCTAAAAATCCCACTCTTATTACAGAACTCTTACAAGCGCAAGTCAACGATGTCGTCGGCTTCTATGACAGCTGGGGTTTACACACCAATGTTAACAAAACCCAAACAGCATGTTTCACACGCAAATACATCACTCCACAGAATAAAATAAAAATTCACCACACAGACACAGATTGGTCAAAAACAATCACATATCTTGGACTAATTATTGATAAAAACTTAAATTTCACCAAACACATTGACACCATCAGCCACAGATTCAAATTTAGGCTCAGAACACTACATAGCACTCTAAAAAACGCTCCTATCGATTTAGCTACAATGATATACAAAACATATCTCAGACCCGTCATTACCTACGCTGCACCCTCGTGGTACCCTTTAATATCAAAAACCCAGAAAAATAGGCTACAAACCCTCCAGAACAAAACACTCAAAACCATAGCCAATCTCCCCTACGGCACTTCAGCACAAACCGCTCAAAACATTACTGGCACATCTTCTATAGACAAATTTATTTGTCGTAGACTAATCCCCAATTTTACACTCTCTCTACAACAATCTGTCAATCCCACATTACAGGAGCCGTTAATTCCCAAATTCCTCCATGCTCCCAAACATCCTTCACTTAATTATTTATATTCCTCCACCTCACTCACCTAGTACTAACTTGTTTTGGAAAAAATATAAAATACACAAAAAAATCATAAAACACAAAATAAAAACAAAAAAAACACAAAAATACATAAAACAACCAAAAAAATATATATTACAAAACATACAAAACTCAAAAAAATGCACAAAACAATACTACATAACACCGCATAGTCTATAAACAAAAAGAAATCCGTAAAAGAGCCATCCTTTACCACAATAATTGTAAAAGACGCCAAAACCTGAACTTGTAAGCACACTAACCAATACTAACAATCATCCCTGAGTATATACCAATTCAACGAAATTACCAGTCAAACATATATCATACTACAATACACACCAACCTACAAAATCAGTCAGCTCAAAAGAGAGCAAGCCCACAAAGCACAAATATGTCTAATCTACGGCAAGCGCCTATCGTAGGCGGATACCGAAAGCATCCCATGCGGGAGCAATACAGTTCATCAGCCAGCATCAGTCGATCAGCAGCTATAGAGCAACTAAGTCGATAAGACCGCCCACCCTTCTTCAAGTTGTTAAATAGTATTGTGTGTTTTTATTTACTACCCTCGCCCTTTCCAGGGCGCCTCTCTGGACTAATAATCCAGCATAAAAGGTTTCACAAGTGAACTATGTTCACTCGCAGTGGCAAGATAGTGGGCTCAGGGGATATGGACGACGCATCGGCGGCGGCCCCCACTCACTGCATGGCACATCCGACAGCACCCCAGGACAGCGAAGCGCTGTTCACTCAAGATGGTAAGGCAGTGGGCCCGGGGACCATGGACGGCGCATCGACGGCGGCCCCCCCTCACTGCATGGCATACCCAACAGCACCCCAGCACAGCGAAGCATTGTTCACTCGAGATGGTAAGGTAGTGGGCCTGAGGAATATGGACGACGCATCAGCGACGGCCTCCCCTCGCTGCACGACATTCCCAACAGCACCCCACGACAGCGAACACTCGTTCTCACCGGAGGAGCAACATTTCACCAGGGTCACACCAATGTCCGAGCCCGAAGAGATCTCCACCTCCTGCCCGGAATCCCTCACCGTCGGGCCATATAACATCAACTCTACCCCGGAATGGCCACAGCTCTTCTCGGACGCTTCGCTTACTCCACGCCGACCTCAGGCCACCCCTCGCTGTATGGAACCATCGACAGCCGCATACCCAAGCAGAAGTCCATCCCCGGAGGGACAGCAATTCAACGCCCACGCTACACCGACCAGCGGCATCTGCGAACCGACCATCGAACCAGGACTAGTCTCCCGGGGAATTACTACCCCGCTACGTCCACTGCCAGCCAGCCGACGGCACCCAGCGCCACCCCAATGACACAGCAAATCGCCATCCCAGGACGAACAGCCGGGGCGATCCCTGCCCCTTCAACGGCCATAGTGGAAAACCATCAACCAGGCCTGGGACTACCCACCTATGAACAACTGGCCCAACTACTAGCCTTGACGACATCCAATTTAGCCCAAGTAACCGCCCAGCAACAAAATAGCCGGTCTCCCATTACTGCACGGAGATCCCCACGGCAGCCTGACGCCAGGGAGCGTAATTTCCGTGGACATGGCGCCCAACGTGGGGCAGATTCCTTCTGGAGGGAGGAGGACTCGCAACGACCCAACGATCGGAGAGAGGAGATAGATCTCCAGTGGCGCTCAACCGAAAACCTACAAGATATCATGACCAGAGGAGGAAAGTGCCAAGGCAGTCATCGAAGCCGTTCAAGTCCGCCCGAGGATACCTACGAGGAGGTCAAAAACGATGCCCACCTTCGCCGGCCTGGAGTGGGAAGACCCAGTAAACTTCCTGAACGAGCTGGAAGAGGCTATGGAGAAGGAAGACATTCAAGGCAGAGATAAGGTACGCGTGGCAAACGAGCAGCTAGAAGGCCCCGCCAAGAGGACACTGGAGATGTGTATCCTTATGTAAATAAATACGGAAAGTACCCAATTGGCCATCCTAAGATATATATATAGGCAACATCGAGTGTCAAAGCCTAGATTTTAACACAGTGGAGGGCTTAATTAAATGCACAGTTTTACCACCGGATAATTTGTATCATACCGTTTTACCATACAAGTGTAACGGTAAGCTTACATTTCCCCTGTGTTGCACCTGTGTCGAAACTTCTTTTCAAGCGGAATGCACACACACTGGTGAGGAGCGTAAATTTACGGGCACCTTTGTGGCAGACGAGTTGAAGAAGGCAGTTTCTCTGGGTTATAAAATTTTAGAGTTTGTAGAGATTTGGCAACATGAGCTAGAAATTTATGACAGAAAAAAAGACTGGTGGACTTTTTGCTGGGTATGTCGACAACTTTCTTAAAATTAAACAGGAGTGTAGTGGCTGGCCTAACTGGTGTACTACAGATAATTTAAAACAAAATTATATTCGTGCATATGCCCAGCGAGAAGGTATTAATTTAGAGCCGTCAAATGTGTCTCATAACGCCGGTATGAGGTATATTTCTAAATTACAGTTAAATAGTTTTTGGAGAAAATTCGGTCAGCGCGAAAACTTAATGCAGACCTCTGTCGTGCGCGAGAGTATAGAACTTTTCAAGCTATTAACAGACCCCTCTGTTATTGTACACAACATTGTCATTATTAATTATGATGTCTTATTGGTTTGTTGGGATAAGCATGAAGACGCTGTAACATCCCTAAGAACGGTTAACGTCGTTTTAGCTGCTTACACCACTGCTAGTGCAAGATTAGAGCTTTACCGATATCTCGAAAAATTAGGCGAGAGGGTTTTATACTTCGACACCGACACACAAACCCGGTGAGTGAATGCCCGAGGTGGGAAATTATTTGGGGCAATTAACCGATGACATTGCAGAGTATGGCACTGGTAGTAAAATCACAGAGTTCGTTAGCGGTGGGCCTAAGAATTATGCCCTTAAAATGTTCTCTGGCAATAATAATGAATATCACCTGTAAGGTGAAGGGCATAACTATTAATTTTCAAAATTAAAAAACGGTTAACTTTAAAACTCTGAAATCTATGGTATGTGAAAACGCCGCGTCACCCTACCTTTACAACGACAGAAAAATTTGTCAAACATCTACGTACGATGATATCACAAAGCCAGAAAAAATTATACGCTGTAAGCTATACCAAACGCAGGCGTATAGAAAACAGCTACGATACCTTTCCGTATGGCTACAGAACTTAGCAAAACTATGAAATGTGTTTATATATTTTTAAATAGATAAAACATGATTTGTAACACGCGGTATCTTAGTAAATAATTAACTGTCTAAATATGCATGTGTTTTTAGTTGTAGTGTGTATTTATTTTAATAATAATGTAAATATTAGTAGATAGGAAGGAAATAAGTTTGTGATGATGAAAATAAACGCAAGAAAAAATATTTTTAATTTTTTAATTTGCATATTTGAAATAGTTCTTAAATATAATTTTACATATGATGTCATTTTTATCTACTTCACAAGTAAATAGGTTTACAAATTCATTAATACTATAATTTTTACTTAAAGCTAATAAAAATAATATACAGTATTGACCGCAAATTTGTGATGTAAAACTTTGGAGGATGTTTGGATTGTAGGTCCACCTTGATGTGTTTCTATTTAAAAAACGCTTGATATTTTCTTTTGTGACTCAGGTCGATTGTTTACTCATATACATAACAGCTTTTCAAAAATGAGAAGAGCCTTTATCAATCCAGGATTTAACAAAAATTTGAAATCTGTCATAGAAAACAGTACACCTGACACATTGTTATATTGGGCAGACTTAAACACACGAATTAAAGAGGCCAAAGATTTGGAAAAAGTAGGTCAAGAAATAAAATCAAGAGTGATGAAGAAAACTCAAACATTTAAAAGGCGTTTAAACTGGAAAAGCCCACCTGCTAGACCGTCGACACAGGTGGGGTATTGCACCAGTTTCAATAGGAAAAGACTTCAACAAACAATGTAATAGAATTTTTAAGCGTGAAATTTAAATAAGGGGCTTCGTACGGTACATTAAACACAATGAGATCAGCAAAAGCCCTAATTTTATTAGACGATATTTCTGACAACAAAAATATGAAGGTATTTATAAAATAAGACCAACTAAGCCAAAATATGTTCAGTTGTGGGACATAGGTATTGTTCTAACATTTATATAAACAATATCCATTAGACTCCTTATAATGTTTTCTTAACCGTTTCTCGTCACCAAGATAACTCCTTGTTTGAAAACAGTATCAGAAAAAACTATTGCACTGTTGGCTCTAGCCACCGGACATAGAGTTTAAACTTTCAGTCTTATTAAAATAGAGAATAACATTAAAATAGATGCAGGATTAGAAATTAAGATACCAGACCAAATCAAAACATCTGGTCCGGGCAAATACCAGCCTTTGTTGTACCTTCCCTATAATTTAAATAAACCCTAGCTATGTGTAGTCAAATGTATAGACTTTTACATAGAAAAAACAAAGGCCTTGCGTAGTAACAACAATTCACTTTTTATCACTTTTAAAAAGACTTATATAAAGACTATAAATCCGTAGGTACAAAGACGTTAAGCAGATGGATTAGAAATGTTCTTAAAGTTAGTGGTATAAACTTGTATACTGCTCACAGTACTCGACATGTATCTACGTCAAAAGCTTTCAGCAATGGACTTGATTTACAAGTGATTAAAAACTCCGCAAGTTGGTCAAAGAATTCTGAATCCTTTGCTAAATTTTACAATAGACCAACAAGTAAAGAGCTTAATTATACGTTAACTGTTGTTAATTCATATATTAACATAAAAGTTTAAGCTAAGTCAAAGTTAAATTACTAATATTATCTTTACATCGATTTGTTTATTTTGTTATGACTAGGTTTAGATATTTTTTGTTTGATTTATGGAAAAAATTACATACATACTCTGAACATCTACATTGTTTAATCTTGGAGAACGAGGCCCGACGTATAATTAAACGATTAAACGAACTTACCTAAGTGATGTTGAATCGTAATTATACGAGGGCCTCGTTTGAGAAGATTAAACCCACCCTATTTCACTTCCCCAGAAAAGTAGGCAGCTTTTTCTTCCCAAGGTGTAATTTTTCAGCTCTAAACTATATGAAGTAACGAAGGCACGCGCGACGGGGAAACCCTTGGCACTGCAATTTTTATTAGCTCTGAAACTAGTGGTGACACCTCGCGGAATCGGCGTCCTACATTGTTTAATCTTCTCGAACGAGGCCCTCGTATAATTACGATTCAACACCGCTTAGGTTTAATCGTTTAATTTCTGCGTTTAATTCCATCATAAAAAAAAAAAATATTTTAAATTATAATACTAGATACGGTGTAGGAAAATCGAATTTTCTAAACTCGTGTAATCGCTGAACTCGCCGACTGCTACATTATTTAGCAATTTCCACCATCGTTTGGAAATGTATAACTTTTTCTCCTTATTACACAATATACTATCATCTTTCTCCTATTTTATAAATAGGTTTTGTTAGTGTCATTTCGTTATTTTTTGTTTAGGAGTGAAAGTTTATTTTATAGTATACCCAATACCACAAATTTTTAAAACTCCGGTGACACACCGAACATCTTAAAGTATTATGGGTTGCATTTTTTGCAATTCCGATCTACGTGGCGGTAAGCATCTAACACACCTTCTCTTGGAATTGGGTAGCGTTGGTGATTGGTGATTCACACAGAAGAAAATTATATCTACGTATTCGCGTTTCGTTTTGTTGCACGTTATTCGACTTTCTAGCTCGAAAACGATATAAATCATAGCATAAGTATTATACAGCTGATTATTTTTCAAGCGTTTGAGTATTTTATATAGTGTTATTTGTTATCTGATTCATGATCGCAATTGGTTAAGTAATATGTTTTATAGTTTATGTCATGGATAAGTTGAATGAATTGTTATTTTGTACATTTTTTTTTAATGTCAAGTACAAGAGTCATAGATAAGGGGGGGTAGGAGGGGGTGGCACCCCCACCAATTCATTTGCCAGTTGGATTGAGAGGGAGAGTTGGGAATTTTCAGTTGGACTTTAAGTTACCGTTGTCATTGTCCAATGTTCCTATATTTAACATTTATGAAAGAAAGTGTTTATTGTGTTTGATAATAATTAGTCGGAAATAATCGGAAATACAAACTATACTCGCACCACACAATCTCACATTCATCCATTCCTGGAATTCTTTAAAAATAGAAAACTAACCGGCCAACAACCAACTGCAATTCTCAGAAAACCCTTAGCGGCAAGCCGACAAGTAGACCGCTCGAGTATTATTAGTCGACGGTATATATAAACATCATCGAGTCCATAGCTATTTACTTAGTAAATTATTTGATTTCTTATTAACTTTGTGGTTCATATTTTAAAAAATACACTTGAACTTCAGCTTTAATCTGTCCTGTCCTGTCCGAGCAAAGAGTGTTTATTTTTGGAGTTGTTTCATAATTCGTTGTTTGTTAAAAATCACAAAATAACACTTACAATATTTAACAATAGCGGTAAAGCAAATCCCAAGCGATACAAAGTGAAATGTTTATTATGCAGTACAGTGTTTAACAACGATTTTCAAAAACAACATGCCGAAAAAATGCACAACGGGCAGAAGATTAAAGTGTCAATTTTGGGTATTCTAGCCAACTCTTTCAAGGCCGCCGTAAAGAAATTAAAGACGGCAGAAGCAGGCCAACAGAATTAGTCATTTTTTTATGTCAGATTTTTTATTAATATATTCAAATTAAAGTGCAAACGGTCATGTTCTTCTTAAGATTCAGGGATATTAATGGAGACTGAACCTGTTACTGCCCTTGGTGTTCCCTATATTGCTACAACCGAATGTAATTTAAAGGTAACTGATGTTAGACAATGTAAGCAACCATATATTTAAGAAATGTCTGTTTATTATTTATCATAATATAAATTAACATTTTATAGTAACGACGCCTGCAAGTTTAGAAATTCAAGTAGAAAATGAACCAGAAATAACAAAAGATAATCATCAGATTAATACTTCTGAAATCTCCAGCCCAAATGGTCTAGTTAATTTAATATGAACAACAATTATGGGGCGTGAGGTGCATTTTAGGTCATCTAGGAAGAGCACAAAACGAGGGAAAGTAATGAAACGAAGTTGGTCACGAAGAAAACAGTAAGTATTTTTTATTTTTAACAAATTATCCGAAAAAATATTGCGTTTTTTTTACAAACCCCGTAGATCTCCGATGCAATTGTGCAAGGGGGCAGACACGATATAAGGGAAGTAGAAAAACGTGTTTCCTGTTCTGAAACTAAATAATTAATTGTTTAGTTTTACTAGGTTTTTAAAAAGACTTGAACTTCTGGGAAGCCCATGTGGCCAATAATAAAGAAAACAAGAAACATATCTTTGCTTGCAATATAGATGTAGAAATGAAATTTTTAAAAATGATCCAGTGATACTGCAAGATACAGATGTGCTGGAATACCAAAATGTGGAAGATGTTAAAGATCAAGATATTATACTGGAATCTAATGAATATAATTCAGATAAAGAAAAGTGAGTAATATGCATTGATATATTACATAATGCATATAGTATTCATCATACTCGTGTATAAACTAATGCATTAAACATTTGTATGCATACATAATTTTTATTTTAGTCGTCATTCTCATATTATAAATGAAAAATGTATACCATTTGAGAATTGCGAAATTGTGGGTCCAATAATTTTAGGAAATCAATTAATTCCTAATAATAATCTCAATAGTGTGCCAAATTCAAGAAATAATGAATGCTGTGAAAGTCCTGTTGCATCAGGCGTACATTCTTTACAAAGTGAAAATGACACTCCCGTAGTTGAAAACTTACCACCTGAAAAATTAGATCTAGAATGTTCTTTTACTTCCCAGGACGAATATCACCGGTAAAATTAATTTTGGTGTCGCATTTGTGAACTTGAATATACATTCCACATTGCCTGTTTCATGTTCACAATTCCTTTTTTTTTCAGTATAATGGCACGTGATATTTGTGTAGAGAAAGTGTTGCTTGAAGAAAATGATGTGTTATCAGGGCAAAGAATAGTTGATCTAAACTATGTTCTGAAGTGAGCCTTAAATTTACAGGTGTTACATTCAAAGATATGCACACTGGAAAAATGCAGCTGATTAATAAAAAACGTAATATTGGATTAGTTAGTGAATTAAATTTCAAATGTAACATGTGTGGCTATGAAACCACAAAATTCACCACAGAAAATCAAAAATAAATTATGGTGCAGAATGGGGAACTATAGCCACAGGATCAACCTATACTCATTTGAAAGAACTAACTAAGCGTTTCAGATGTACCTGGAATGTCATACAAACTCTTCCATAAAATGAAATCATCTTCCATGAAATTGAACTAGGGACCACTGGAAGTCATATTTGTGGACATCCATGGAAAAGTCAGGTAAGCAAGAATACCGTCTGGCAGTACAAAGCAATGAAGTAAATGAAGGTCAAAATGTCTGTACCAAAGGTTATTTAGATGGTGTATGGAGTCATCGCTCTTATGGCTACAATTACAACGCATCGGTACAGTAAGTATTGTAAGAACTAACTATAACCTAATTCAACGTGACTAGGTGTGTTAGTTTTTTATTGTAAAATCTTTACAATTAGTACATTGAATCTCATTCAACATTGTGACATGAAAATAAAATTTACCTTCCAGCCGTGAAATTATATTTGTGGTGGTTCATTATGTAATGATATTTTTCTTGTTTTAGGCAATTGTAATTGGTGCATTAACTGACAAATTACATTTCCTGGGAGTTAGGAATAAATATTGTTGTGCATGTGCACGTGCCACAAACAGACCAAAACAACAACTGAATTCGCATATCTGTTTTAAAAACTGGGAGGAATCGTCAGGTGCCATGGAAGCAGATGTAACTGCAGAAGGTTTTAAACAGCCAAATAATGCATAAAATGAAATACTTGTTTGTGGCAGATGGAGACTCCAACGTTTTTGCCAAAATTAGGGAAAAGGTTCCATATGGAGATGAAATGGGAAAAATAGAGTAGAAGAATCACACCACCAAGAATTATTCAAAATGGCTATTTAAAATAAGAAATGATAAAGAAATACGTACCATAGGAAAAATTTTAACTGTTAGGATTATCAAACATTTACAAAACACTGACTTGAAACAATTAAATATAAATGCTAACCACGATATCGAGAAATTAAAAAGAGACTGGGCAAATGGTCCACATAATGATAATCATCTGACATGTAATCCTGAATACTTTAACACAGTAGGTGATGTCAAAAACAGCAAAGTGCTGGAGTTAGAATCTACCGGAATTCACTACCATATAAACAGTAATGTAACTCTTGTGATTCGAACTATAAATGATAGTGGTTGCCCTAGGGAACGACTGCTAAGCGTTGTTTAACGGTAGGTACTCATCAAAAAATTTCTGATAAGGTAGGCCACAACTTCGCTTTTATTCCCGGCCAAGCTCAGAAAACAAATACAGCATTAGAGCACAGCTCTAAAGACAGTCCTATTGTGGCAGACACTAATATCCTACATGATTTGTATATATTTTTTAGTTCTAGCACTGAAAGCTGTGAGCATATCCTTTGAAGGTATAATTGAAATATTAGATAACACAGTTAGTGATCAGAGCATTGCTAATAAAAGCAAGGCAAAAGCCTTGAGTTTATTGTCATTCGACTTCGACAGTTCTTTACATTTCACAAAACACATATTTTACAAATTGAAAATAGTCACTAAAATTTTGGAGAAAGATAATCTCAATGTGGCAGAAGCGATGGAAATAATATCAAGTCCTTCAGAATCTTTGAAAGCCATCAGAAATGATGGAAAACAAATAGATGACTTAATCGAAAGCGTAATGATTTTCTCACAAAACATGTTTTTTCTCCAATAGAAGAGTCCCAAATACACCATAAGCGGTGATTAATCCCTGAAAAGTTAGATATGGATAGAGATAATATAGTTGAAATGAATATTAAAACATTTTACCGTAAGGAATTTATCTGTGTTAGATACATTGAATCAATTCCTAGAAAAAAACCTGTCTTTGGTATTGAGTAACATATCTGATTTTGTTAACATCATCAGTTAATTTATTGTACAATGATGACAAATGATGAAAGCAGTGTTCCCAGAACAATAACATACAGAAACTTAAAAAATTTTGATATCAATCTCTTTAAACAGGATCTCTTCAGTATTTCATTTGTTTATATTTTCGATATGCACGACGTAGATAATCAATTAGAATATTTAAACAACGCTTTACTGAGTGTATTTGATATTCACGGGCCCACAGTAACATCAAAATGAACTAAACCCCATGCACCATGGTTATCTGACACTGTGAAAAGAATGATTAAAATTAGAAAAAATGCTTTATTGAAATTCAAAAAAACTGAGCAAAATCGTCAGTGGTTATTTTACAAACAAATAAGAAATTTTACATCACAATTAATTATAAGGCCTACTTAAATTATAAATTAAATCAATGCGATCCTAGCAACAGTAGAAAATTCTCAAAAATAACAATATACTTCCAAGTAAAATAACTACAAAAATACCTAACAATTTAAGGGATGCAAATAAATTTAATGAGTTTTTGTTAATGCGCCGCCTGCAACTACCGTTTCCGCGACAATTTTGAATAACTACAAAAATAATACGCTTTTCGATTGCACATTTAAATTTAAACAAGTTGATGAACTAACTGTTCAAAAATTATAAATGGCATGAAAACCAACGTTACAAGAAGTGATGAGATCAATATTAAAATGATAAAACTTTGCCGTCCCTATGTTTTTCCATATCTACTACATATTATTAATTTTTGTTCAACGCAAAATGTGTTTGGTGGTGTTAAAAAAAATAAATCCTGTGGAATTTCGAGATCTTCGAGCTAGGATTTTACCAGCATTCTCTAAAATAATTAAATATATAATGGAAACACAATTAAGATCATACTTATTCGAAAAAAATATATTGCCTTTTTTACAGTCTCGGTTTAGACCGCGATATAGCTGTGGTACTGCGTTCTTGCATGTAGTTGATGTGTTGGCGGCTATGAATAAAGGACAGCATATTATTCTCGTTTTATTAGACTTTAGTTGAGCTTCTGATACGATTAATATTTTTGAAAATTACCTAAAAGGGAGACAACAGAATGTATTGCTAAATAACAATTTTTCGAATTATAAGTTATGTTGCTATCATTGTTTACCACTTATTTTTATTCTGATAAAAGCTTTAGTAAAAATCATAATAACCATTGTTAAAAACATCCTTGTGAAGAATAACAAAATGTATCAAATGACCACAAGTTCGATTAGCAAGCATATAAATACCCGCATCGAACTTGTAGCCATCAGAATGTGTTATAAGTCGTTCTAATAAAGAAGTTAAGTCTACACTGTTCCTTTCTTTTACCAAGAAAATCCCTGTAACTTACTTGGCGCAGTCGATAGGATAGTGCCCTTTCGGCAAGTCAGTCAGTGCACCGAGTCACTCTCGAGAATATCCTTCATGAAGTGAAGAAGTCTCAGAGGTTCGACATTAGAAGTCTATGTCAATAGTTGAGGCCTATCCAAAACAATCTACATGGATAAGGAGAAAAAACGTGTCAACACTCAAATCCTTAGAACAATTTCTTTCTCATCATCTAATTGAAAGTCATTTACTCTGTGTGATCCTTTCAATTTGCAACGACTTTTCCAACTTCACTTACTATTCAACTAAGAATTTGTGTGATATTCGAAAAAGCAAACCACCAGTTGCTAAGTCAGTCTATTATTGAGACAACATTAGATATAAGATGTTGTTCTTTACAATTTACAGACAGGGAAGAGTCAGATTCTCAACCCTATAATTAAGTTAATTCACTCTCATGCCGTTCATTGATTTACTTGAAAGTTTAGAAGAATTAAGAGTACATCCACTAGCATAAATAACGAACCTGAAACTATTACCCGTGTACCCACTCAAATTTCACTAAGACCGCGTAAACTAACCCCTATTCAAACTTCTTTCGGTATTCCCCAAAATTCAAAAAGTTAATTACACCGACCTGCAAGGGTTTTTTGTCATAATCCAAATAAGGGACTCTGAAGGTTATTAACGTGCTAAACACGATGCCGTTGGCCGTTTTACGCCATCACGTCACAATTTTGAAAAAACCTGACCTAAAAGTGCTAGCATTTTTCGCAATATCCTTTTTAAACTTTATCACATTAATTCTTTGGCTTGAAAATGTGTCCGTAAATTAAGGTTTTCTGAGATAAAGTTCAAAGTTGTAAAGAAAATACTAGGTTTTTTTATTATAAGGAATGCTATTAATAGTCAAAAATAAACATACAATGTATTTTTCTTACTTTTTGCGCTAGATATTGCCAAAAGTTAATTATTAGTATGGCCGGTATTGAATTTCCTGTTTTATGTACACTGTTCTAATTAAGGTACTTTTTAAACAGCAGTAACAATAGTGTTTTATTGTTATTTAAACAATATCTGTTCCTCTTTTATTTCCAAAAATATGGCACCTACACATAAACAGAAAGTGAACTATTCCAAAAAGTCTTTGGAAAAGGCCTTTGAAGACATACGGAATGGAATGTCAGCAAGGACTGCATCTAAAACATATCAAATACCAAGAACGACGTTAAGGGATAAGATAAAGAATAGATATGCTAACGAAAAATGTGGCCGACAGCCAATCCTGTCGAACGAAGAAGAACGCTATATAGTCAAGTGGATTCACTTTTTGGCTGATAGTGGTTTTCCGGTTACTCGGGAGCAACTTACAGCCTGCGTTGCTACATTAATTAAAAATCTTAATCGTCCAAATCCGTTTAAAGATGACATTCCAGGATCGCATTGGTATCGCAAATTTATAAATCGGAACAAAGATGTATCCCGCAGGTTATCTCAAAACCTGACCTCCAGTCGAGCCAGCAAGGAAATGATTACAGAAGGTTTCTAAGTATTTTGAAAATAATAGGTTAACCGAAGTATTAGAAGATAGCACTCGCATATTTAATTGCGATGAAAGAGCTTTTTTTCTTTGTCCTAAACAAAATCAAGTTCTTGCTCGAAATGGTTCCATAACTGTATATAACAGAATCGAAAATGATGAAAAAAAATGTCTAACAGTACTGGCAGCCGTGGCTGCGGACGGAAAAATACCACCTCCGATGATTCTCTTTCCGTACACTAGGCTACCAAAAAAACTACCGCCAACCATACCAAAAGGTTGGGGAATAGGATACACTGAGGGCGGTTGGATGAACATGGAAGCGTTTTATGAATATGTAACCAACTGTTTTTATACATGGCTAGAGAGCAATAACATAAAACAGCTAGTTGTTCTGTTTCTAGACGGACACACGAGTCATATTTTTTAGCTTTGAGCGAATTTTGCAAAGAAAATGGCATTGTATTAGTCGCTTTCGTACCAAACTCGACCCATATACTTCAGCCACTAGAAGTGGCCGTTTATCGTCGAATAAAAGCCACTTGAAGAAAATTTTAAGAAAGAACATACTAGTGTTAGTCTATTTTCGTATCTGTACATTTAAATTTAAATATCGTAATTGTTCCAATGTTATCGTTCTAGTCGAATCAGTATAGTATAACTGGTTGCCTATCATTGCGTTCCATGCCGCAAGTTCCTAACGTCTCGATTATAACCTTTTTAAGACTGTTATTGTGAATTAAACTTATTGTTTTGTTCATGGAATTACGAAATATAGATTTGTAATGTTCGTTATCTCTTTATTGCAGGGCTTTTAGTTTCATTTTCACTTCCACCTTTACCTTACTTTTATTTTTGGACTTTTACTGGTATCGTTTCCTGTATGTTTGACCCTAGGTGTTACCTTTTTGGTTATTTGTATATTTGAGTCTGGATTGTATGTGAACTTTGATTTTGCTGAAACTTGGTTGTCAAGCTGTTGGTTGGATTTGCAATCCTGAGTTGTACCGGTGAGACTCTCCTGCCTGGTTCCGTTGGAAGCTACGCTCCCCTGGTAGGCCTACTATAGACATTGTGAAACCTGCTGGAGGTAAGGGTCTTTAAATAGCATAACGAGGGACCTGATATAACATCGCACCTTCTACGTGAGGCATAGAGAGCCCGTCAGGTTTTTTGTGGTACTAAATTGCTGTGATTCGACCCACGTAACTACATTTTTTCCACATATTCCACTTAATATTTTACACATTAAATTGAAATTGTCAGTAAATATTTTGCACATAACCAATTAAATTTTTATTAATTTTGAACACCACGCTTGCAATTTTTTCACTTTTGTCAATTTAACCTATCGTCACTTACCTGGTTCACATTATTTTGTTCATTTTACATTATTATTCAGTATTTTAATGTAATTATCTAAGCCAGTATATTTTGGGGGTCATATATTGCATACTATTAGTTAAGATTTTATTAGTTTTAAGTTGCCGTACATTTTGTGTTAGGTTAAGTGTGTGCCACAGATCTAGGTATATTGATTGCGTGTAATACTATTTCTGTGGGATATGGTTGTAATCCTACCTAAATGTAATAATTAAATCTGTTATAGTAAGACGCTTATTTGTTTTCACCAGCTTACACCCAACACCCCATGTTTATCGAATTCACCCCAAAGGACTTGACTAGTCGGCTATGTGAGCCTCTTTCGCCACCAATTGAATGCAGAGAGGGGACTGCACGTAAAACAAAAATTTTGTTCAGGGTACAGGGTCACCACCCTACCCTGCAGTATAGCTGATACATCAGCCTATAAAGTTAAATTCTTTTATACTATTCCCCTATTATCTGGGAGCCTTGCAATACTAGTGGAATAAAATTTTTGAGAATTGACATAATACCAAAAGAAAATGATAATTTCGCTAACAACAATACTTATAGAATAGGAAATCTAGAAGTTATTAATGCGCCTAAAAATGCGTCTATTGGCCCCGAGTATTTAAATAAAGAAAATATGCCGGAATCAAAACTGTCATCACCCCCTTCGACTTCCCAAAACGTTTCTCCTCCGAAAATGCCAACAACCTTTAAAAAAGCATTTTTCTTTCCAAAAATAGTTACAGCCAATGCCAAAAAACGAGTCACAGAGAAATTAACACCAGTTGTTGCAATAGCGGATGAGTTTATGGAATATAAAAGACGAATTGAATTAGAGACACAAGAAAAAGAGGAAAGAAGTAAAATAAGAATAGCCACACAAAATACGATTTGAAAAGGAAAACAAAGTTATTGAAAAAGAAAAACTTAACATAAATTCAGAAAAAGAGCAACCTAATGAACAAAAAGAAGCAAAACAACCAGACATTAAAAAATGTAAATCAGGAAAAATACTTAAAGATCTGGAATTATTAAGAAATGAGACAAATTTTCTGGAGTTGAAAAATATAGATAAAAATAAGGCAGTTGCGGGAGAACACGAAGAAATATATTTAGAAGGAAAAAAGAACGAAAACACTGCCTTTTAATCTGGGAATGAATATAAAGTAGGAGAATTCGTAACAGTAGTTTATGAGGCGCAGTATTTTCCTGGACAAATTTTAAACATTGAAAATAGAAAATGTAACACGAAGGAATAAGCCAATAGTACCAGAGCGCTCCGCTAGTAAGCGGAAAGCGCAGCAATTTGGACGTTGCTAGCCTACTGTGGAGTATCAGACTGCTCTGTCTCTGGATAGCCTACCTGGCGCACGGGTACAATCCGGACGTTGCGATCTAAGTTACTCCTGAGGCACCAACCTCGCGACTTAAATCGTTTCATAAGTATTGTTAGTAGTAATTAAGTGTTAGTCAATAAATTCGGTATATTTTAATTGTGAGATTTATTGTCGACTTCCGACACACCCCCATTAAGGAAGGACCCCCTGCAAGGCCCCTTCTTACAAAAATACTTTATGAGGGCCATGACAAAAACGGGCTTGTATTGGAAGTGGCCAGAGAAAGAAGATGTAATATGGTATGACGTAGATGAGATTGTTCATAGAATAGACCCCCCTCAATCTATAAATTGTTTTTACTTAGTGCCTGAAACCGAGAACCGAGTGCAATAATTTGCAATTAAATTAATAATATATAATGTTTTACATATTTTTACTACAGTTTATATTCGTACATTTTTTAGTGTTCTTTCCGAAATAAAAATTTAAAAAATTTATTTTAGTATTTTATTTTTTAAATAAAAATTATTCGCTACATGAAAAATACGGAGGTAATGGGGAGTCAAAGGGCAGTATTGGGATTTAGATGCAAACGAGGAAAATGTAAAGAAAATATATAATCATAAAACAACAAATTTACAAACTTATCGGTTAGTTATCGGTAAGTTAATCTGAGCAGAACATTACCGAAAATGAAGGAGCCGACGATGAGGAATCTTAGTATAGTAGTAGACTATGTTTCACTGGGAAAGATGGAATTACAACATGGAACAAACTAATGGGACCTACAAGAGCACTCAAAACTCCTTTAGGAATATGGACATTTTTCATAGCTGATGAAATGTTATTGTCGATTGTAGACAACACCAATAAGGTTATTAATTCGGCGAAAGAAAACTTTTCACGAGAAAGAGACGCACAACCTACTGATATTCCAGAGATACAAGGTTTCATAGGACTATTATATTATAGTGGAATTCTAAAAGCTAACCATTTGAATGCAGATGATCTTTGGGAAACTGATGGGTCTGGAGTTGAAATTTTTCGCTTGACAATAGCGTTATCTCGTTTCCGATTTCTGCTAAGACGTATTAGAACTGATGATACAGCGACTCGTACAGAACATGTAAAATTGGATAAACCTGAACCAATAAGAGTTTTCTTTATAAGTTTGTGGACAGTTTTAAGAAAGGATATAGTTTATCTGAATATGTTACTGTCGATAAAAAGCTTGATTCATTCAGAGGACGTTAGTGTTTCCGGCGGTATATTCCATCCAAACCTAATAAATATGGAATCAAAATATTTGCTCTGGCAGACGCAAGGATGATATATTTTTTTAATATGGAAGTATACGTTGGACAACAACCCGGAGGGTCCCTTCCACGTAAGTAACACTCCAGATAGTGTGGTAAAAAGACTATGTCGGCATATTTATGGATCAGGCCGAAATTTGACCATAGACAATTGGTTTACAACTATCAGCCTTGTTGACGGTTTGCATAAAGATAAAATCACTGTGATTGGTTACTTACGGAAAAACAAACGGGAGTTATCTCTTGAATTCTCCAAACCAACGCACTCTGTACATACAAATATGTTTGGATATAGGAAAAAGTGTAGCCTTGTATCCTACATTCCAAAGAAAATGAAAAATGTCGTACTGGTATTCTCATTACATCACGACGATAATATTGACAAACGTACAGGTGAATTACGTAACCCAGAAATTATTACTAATTTTTGCTCTAATTACAACTGTGCAAGAATTACCAGACATTGGCTTAAGGTAGGATTTCCTAACAGCGTCGAAACGCATGCGTCAGACGGATACGTCAGACGTGAGGCACTGCTCAAAGCGAATTTCACATTGTTGAGAAGGAGTCAAAACGCAAACGCATTGCGAGGTACAGTGGAAAGCATTGCAAGTGTGTGTGTGATTTACAATTTGTCCTGTTTGGTTAAAAAAATGAGCACTCCAGCAAAGCATAAAATGGTTCCATTTTCTGCTGAACAGGACGAACAACTAGTAGAATATGTAGCTGAATACCCAGCTGTGTATGACAGTGGACACAAAGACTATAAAGACCAAAAACAAAGAGAAAATACATGGCAAAAAATCTCGGAAGAAATGAACAGAACAGGTAAGTTATAATAATATATTTATTAGAAAAAATTTTTGTTTACATTTAAGAAAAATGGTAAAATGTCGGTTACCGAGCTTTCATTTATGAATTTACTGACGAAATCATTTTCTCTTGCCAAGTGACACTGCCTTGTGGACTGTTAAAGTAGGTTCTAAACAGGTCCCTGACCTCGAAACCTTTAGTGCTTGCAAATCCTCCTGTTCTTGTTAACGGTGTCATGTTGTCTATTGGCAAATGAACATCAGGATCACAGTTAAAGTAAGGGATATTATGTGTCTCCAGGTATCCATCTCGTAACATGTTATGTAAACAACATGCGGTAGTAACAATTAAATCTGTCGTCTCGGGTAATACGGCAATTGGAGTATAAAATATCCTAAATACTTGTGTTAATAGTGCAAAAGCATTTTCTGAGACCCTTCGAGCACGAGAAAGTCGATAATTATAAATTGATTTTGATTTATCCACATTTGCTTGAGTTTTTGGATATGGTTTCATCATATACTTCGCAAGTCTGAATGCTTCGTCGCCAACAATAACATGGGGCACTGTTATGTCAGATCCAGGAATTTTTTTTGGGTGCGGAAAGTTCGTTTCACTACGTATACGTGCGCCCATACTTGATTTTTCAAATATTCCACTATCGCCCTCTTTTCCATACGAGCCAACATCTATAGCAGTAAATTTGTAATTCGCATCCACAAGAGCTAGCAGAACTATCGAAAAATACTTTTTGTAGTTGAAAAACAAAGATGCACTTCTCCATGGACAAACAATTCTAATATGCTTCCCATCGATGGCTCCGATACAATTGGGAAAATTCCATGCGCGGTACATTTCGTCTGCTATTTTTTCAAAATCATTAACAGTTGGCGAAGGGAGAAATATGGGTACCAATTTTTCACACATAGCTGCTAGAACTTCTTTAACAATTATACTAATGTATCCAGGGGAAATACGGAAAGCAAATGCCAAAGATCTGTACGTTTTGCCTGTGGCAATGAACCTACAATGAAACAGCCTCGTCAATACATTTTACCATATAATTATCCTTTATATACAGGGTGTCAATAAATCGATGTTATAAACTTCAGGTAGCGATATTTTTTATTTTAGACAAAAAGTCTATTATAAATACGTGTGTCCTAAAATCGCCTGAGGTGTTACGGCCTCTCACTAAAAGGTGTGACTAAAATTTACTATATGGTTATTATTTCCGGAATGCTCAATCATAATACAATAAAATTTGGTAATTGGTTGTATGTAGGTGAGAGTAATCACATGAAGTAGTCGTATTGTTATTATTCCGGAAATAATAATTATAAAGTAAATTTTAGTCCTCCCATTAGGGGGTCGTAACATCCTAGGGGATGAATTTAGGATACGTGTTCATTTAGACCTTTTGCCTTAAAATATCGCCAAAAACACAAAACCCGAAGTTTGTAACATCGATTCATGGCCACCCTGTATGGACATTTTTTAACGTAATAGGTAACCGTGGCACAATATCCAGTAGTTTAAAGACAACTTCTAAACTGTACCTATTAATTTAAATTTGTTTGTGTGTTTCTGTCTGTATATACATAGTTACATCAAACTTAATTATATTTATATATCTACTTATCTCTTTGTTCCAGTGGCAGACTGTAAAAAAAGATGGCGAAGCATTCGTGATACCTACATGAAACAACGTAAGGCTTCGATAGGATCTACTGGGTCAGCGGCCAAATCAAAAACAAAATGGCCGTTATTAGCCCACTTAGAATTTTTAAATATGGTCTCATATGAAAGAAAGTATGTTTATGATTTGAATGCATGTCAATATATCTTAACCTTATTTCACTATTTTAGCAGTATAATCAATGCGACTATAAATGAATCACAAGTTGAAGATGAAAACAATTGTCAGGTGATTGAAGATGTACCTTCCGATGATGAAGTACAGTCCAACACTGACATTTCCGATCGGAATGCGCATCCGGAAGAAATTTCATTAGTGGTTGGGGAAAAGAGGAAATCAGCCGAATCGTATTCGTCTACTGGTGTCGGAAAAAGGCGAAAAGACACAAATGCTGCCTTAATACAAGTATTCCAAAAAAGATGTCAACAGCGCGATAAAGTCATAGAACAATTATGTACTAAAACATCTGATATATCTTCATCAGATACTGATGCGGTGTCACTATTTTTTAAAAGTATAGCTATGACAGTTAGTACATTTCCACCTGAACTGATTATTGAGGCGAAATCAAGAGTTCATCAAATTATTAATGACCTAGAATTGAGATCTCTAGCAGTGAAACAACAACTCCAACTTCCACGAACATCGCAACCGCAACCACAACAACATTCTCGTCCATCAACTTCTCACAGTCACGTATCAACTGAGGCAGGAAGTTATTATTCTAATTTTACATCTTCATTAGATTTCGACGGGGAGTCTGACTACACTATACTGTAACTAATGTATGTTAAATAAATTTACCTTAATGTTAAATATAGTTTTTCTTCTGCTGATATAGGGCACACAACTCTAGCGTATGATGTTTTGGTAATACAGTCACCGACAAGATTTAACACAAAATGAAACTGCTGCCTATTTAAGCGGAAAAACTGTCTAAATGTATCATCTTCATAACTCAAATGACCTCTTATCAGTAAATTTCCGTAGCCTTCCTTGGTTCTCCTTTTAAACAGTTCTCTTTCAGATTGTCTCTGTGGTTTTATTGCAAAATTTAATAACAACATTTCCTCATCCTCTTCTTCTTCTAACAGCAACCACTTCAACACAGCGTCTTCCATATTATTTCTCAAACACAAAACCAAATATTCAACCTGCTGATATAAGTACAAATGACAACTGACCTTTAAACGCACGCTTTGCAACGCTGCTAGGAAAACACCCCCACTGCGTCTGTCGCTCGCGTCGAAACGTATCAAAAACGGATGCGTCAGACGCATGCGTTTCCACGCTGTTAGGAAATCCTACCTTTATGGTTGTCTTCTATTCTGTTTTGAATACGGCTGGAATTAATTCTGTGGTTATCTACAATTGAATCATAATCTTGCCTGCATGTAACCTTTTTGAAGATATTTTGGAGTTACTATTTATAATTTTTTTTTACCTGATTTTTTATTTAGTGGTAAACAATCTCAAGTGCCTTAATTACGGTCAGGTATAAAGTTTATTAACGATAAATCTGTTATAAAACGTGTTAGTTAAATTACTTTATTAAAAATTGAAGAAATCAAATTGCTAGTTTTATTTTACATCTGAAAATAATACGCAATTAGCCTATTTAAAACTTTAAACCCTGTTTTCTCTAAATTTATAATAATGGAGATAAGATTGTTCACCTCTCAGGTACAGATATGTATAGAATAAATTATATAGTGTTATGATTATCGTTCAAGTGAAAAGACCATTTCTTAGGGAAGGTATGTTAAATTTATATCATGTAAAAGGTTATTTGGGGAGTATTTTTGCTTATGGATCTTTGGTATTTTCTTAGATTTGACGGCCTAGACGAGGTAATCATATCCTAGAGTACTTATATGCTAAACACATTCCGTATTCTAAACGTATGAGTTATAAACTGGACCCACTATTTTGTAATAAAAATTAATCTGGACCTGAACGCTTATTTGCTGCCGTCGCTGTTGATGTAATTGCCGTACGTGTGGCGTATGCTAGCTGCCTGCATTCCCCGCCGCTGCCGCCTACCGCCCTATAAGGACTAGGATAAACTCCCTTGCGTAATGTTAACTGGTTGTGGATGATCTGGAACCCATCCGTCGAGAACCTAACGAAGGATAGGAAATGCTTACATCATATTAAGGTCAGAGTGAACCAATTTCCTTGTGGGAATTCCGTTAAATTAAACATCAAGTTTATTATCGCGAATACATTCAATTGTACGTTATTCTACTGATACGGGTTTTTTTTATTGAGCATAGTAATATCAGTTACATAGTGTAAGGTCATAATTTGGGAACCGAAAATAGTACTATTTGAGGGCATATGAATTTTTTGTACAGTTATTCATATTTATTTAACAATATATTCCATCCACCCCCTTCTAATAATATGTTATGATGATAAATGAGAAGTAAATGAATTGAGAACCTAACACTATGCTTTATTTTGATAATAATACAGTAACTGCCCCGTGAGCTGCTAGGGTTGGCAATTTTTTCTTGATCTTAAGTCCAACAAGATCAAGTGGCGTCTTTCACCAACATTTTTTTAGGATAATTATTTACAGCGAACGAATCCTTACCCACCCCCAGTGCCTCCGACACGAGAGCTGCCGCCTAGCAAATCGAAAGGGGCGTTGCAGTACCAATAGACAAATCAAAACGAAACGTTAAACAGATATCTATTATACAAGTTGTCCACTTGCAAAATATTTGTTAACAAAAGGACTAACTTTGCTTGGAACAATGAAAAAATTAGGAAAGAATTACCTTTAGAATTCCAGGCAAATAATAATAATCGGGAACTCATTTCAGTTTGGTTACCAATATGATGCTTGTCTTGATTCAACTGTTTCCAAGAAGAATAAAGCAATAATTTTTCTCTCAACGATGCACAGCTCTTCTGATACAGATGACAAAACTAAAGAGCCACTTGTAAATTTAGATTTCAATGCCACAAGAGGTGTCGATACAGTCGACCAAACGTGCTCTCCTACACTACGTCTAGAATTACAAAAAGATGGCCGCTTGCACATTTCTTCAGACATCTAGGAATATGTGAAATTAATTCAAGACTCATTTTTAAATTCAACAACATTGATAACGAAGAGAGAAGAATATTTCAAACAAATCTCGCGTTACAACTAATGGAGAACCATTTGACAGATAGGGCTCAATAAAATCGCTCTCTAAAGATGTCTCTGCATTTTTGTCTAAATACGGAGAGGACGAATTACGAATAAAGAACCAACAAAGCCAGACTTCTGCCACATATGTGGCAGTCACAAAAATAACAAAACAAAGTCAATTTGAGTTTGTTTTCAAAGGATTCTTGAAACCTTTAGCGGCAGTTTTCTCGAAAACAGTTGGAAATATCAAGTTCTACCAAGTGAACCGTTTTACCGCGGTTCACTTAAGTCTACTTTCGTAAGTAAAAGGAGAAAAAATATTCATCATCAGTATAGCTCATGAGGCGCCATCCATAGACGAGCGTGATGTGATACATAAATTATTGTTTCTTAGCTTAAGACACGTTTCTTTACCAAATTTGGGGAAAATATGTCAAGACTTAGTTGAGATATTGCAGAAAAAAGCACAAGTTTAACACCTTGTATCTTTTCCACAGTAACAATTTACTAAAGCATGTTTGGTTATATCCTTTGGTCCAGAGAACGTACCCTTGAATTATGACCTATTATTAATTTTGTCTACAAAACAAATGTAAACTTATATAGCACTTACTTTTAAAAAACTAAAACTAGAATTGTTCCCAAATCTAATAAATATATATTCGCAAGTCCTGGCTCCACAGATAGATGGATGACTGGAGCATCAAGTATACGAAAATTTGCATGCAAATTGGAGCAGAGAGGCCGGAATTCATATCTACGAAATTTAGGAACCAAATTGCGACTAATTTACAGCTAATGAATTTTCAGAACGATTAAATAGAACAGATAGCACGTTATATGGGGCATACAGAAAGAACCCACAGAGAATTTTCGGTAATCATGTAACGAAGATAAAGCAGTGTAAAACTTTTTAAACTCAGACATTGGCAGAGCTGTATACCACAGAATTGAAACATTGGTAATGTAATGTACCCAACACCCTGTATATTGTTTTTCATATATTTTAAATGTGATGTAAATAATTAACCTTAGTCAGAATCAATATTGTGTAGTTCTTAAGAATAATGTTGTCAACAAACAATTAATTAGATCTAAGACAAAGTTGCTCCACCGTTATCATTGTATACAAACAAACATTCTAACAAAGAAAATCTAAAAGTTCCTATTTATAGTACATTAAGATTATTTGATACTCTAAGAATTATGTCTCACATTGTTTACTGTTTCTTTCCTATTTTTGTAGACATGACAAATAATCATTATTCTAATATTGTCGCTTACGTCAAACCCCTCACATATAAAGTACAGTATAGTATTGTATCATTCAGAATCCATAGAAAATAGATAGAGAGTAGATCCATAAAAAGTCAGTCAGTCATTCTAGATCAGACTAGTCAACTATTGTAAACATTTATCAAGTATTCTTCAAGTTCAGCAACAGTTAGTTAGTACTAGTATTTTAAGTTATATTATTATAACCATCGATTTAATAACCTTACAAAATAAATCTTCGTTAAAAGTTGTGCCAGTGTTTTCCTCTGAAGCAGTCCATTACAAGAAAATTGGTGTCAGAAGTGAAGGGATTTATTTGGAAAATCTAAGTAACGTCCGTCCGTCCGTCGTCCCAGGGTACCTGTACGAAGAAGCTTCCAGCTTTACAGAAACCTACGACAACAGCCTGCAGAAGAGGAAGTGATGAACCTAGGAACATTTTTAATTATTTTGTAAGTCATTTCAATCCATGTCTATATATCCTGATCTAAATACTCTTAAGTTAGAAGAAAAGCAAAATATAAAACAAGAAAAATGTCGATATCATTAGAATTGGCCGAAAAAATGCTTATAAAATTTGATGGTACAAAGTCAAAACTTTTTGAATTTATTGATAATTGTGATAAAGCGTACAACTTAGTAAAAGATGAATGTAAAACAGTGTTATTTGCAATTATAGAAACTAAGTTAACAGACAATGCTCGTTCTGTAGTAAGAAATAGATCTTTTGACGATTGGGATAGTTTAAAAAATCATTTGTTAGACATTTATTCAGAAAGGAGAACAATAGGTCAGTGGCAGTTAGAGTTAAATTCTTGTAAACAAAACCCAGGTGAATCTGTCATCTCATTTTCCAACAAAGTAGAAAACTGTTACATTAAATTAATTAATGCATTAGACACAAAATTAACTAAGGAAGCTAGGTTAGCATGTGTAGATTTACTTAAAAATGAAGCTATGAATGTATTTACAACAGGTTTACAAAAAGATATTTCAATCTTAGTCAAATCACAAAAGCCTGATTCTTTAGAAAAAGCTATTGCACTTGCATTAAACGAAGAACAAGAACTAAAATCAAAACAAGAAATTTTTAAGTACCAACATATTAATAATTCCTCTGCCAAACACTGTACTAACTGTAATAAACCAGGTCATACAATTTTTAATTGTAGATATAACAGAAATTTAAATTTCAAAAATTACAAAGCAAATGAAAATAATATTAGACACTTTCAAAATTCTAAAACTCACAATTTTTCTCCTAATTCGAGCAACAATATAGCTAATAAATCAAGTAATTCTTTTCAAAATAACTCATCGTTTTACAAAACCAATTTACCTTCTCAAAATAATAATAATAATAATACAAAGTTTTGCAACTATTGTAAAAAACATGGTCACTTTATTTCTGAATGTAGGAAACGAGAATATAATAATAATCGAAATCATAATAGTTCTAGCAACAATCGTAATTCTAACTCTAATTCTAATACTGGAAATAATTCAAATATTCATTTTAATCAGTCCCAAATCAAAAGTAACAGAACACAAAATTTAAACTCCCAGACTTCTCTGCCAACACCGGCCGGGCCGAGAAATGCTCACCTACAGGCCGAATTTCAATCTTAAATAATGCTGTTACCACATACACTTCTTTTTTCGTAGAACAAGCTAGAGAAAATCCAAATAAATTTTTATTAGATACAGGCGCAGATATTTCATTAATTAAAATTTCAAAATTAAAAAACATACCATATCATGAAGATCAAATAATAACCTTAAAGGGCATTGATTCAAACATAGTTCAACCAACAAAAACAATCGGATATATTAATTTAAATTTTAAAATAGGTTATTTTAACTTTGACCATATATTCCATATAGTCCATGACAACTTCCCAATTCCATTTGATGGATTAATCGGTAATGATCTACTAGCCAAGTATACATGTCTCATTGATTACAAAACTGATACTCTCCATTTTAAAAATAACTGTCAAATTCCTCTATTTCATATAAAAAATCCTTTAATAAATACACCAGATCACATATCCAGTAATCTTAATAATTCAACGAATACAAGTTTAAACTCGAATTTCAATTCAAACTCAGACGAAACCGTCAAAACTACTCTTAAACCTCGCTGTGAAACAATGGTAAAAATTAAAATAATTAATAGCGAAATTCAAGAAGGTATTTGTCCAGATTTATCTATTCTCGAAGGCGTATATCTATGTCCAAGTTTAGTAAAAGTTCAGAATAATTTTGCTATCACTTCAATCTTAAATACCACTGAAAAACACGTAGAAATAAAAAATATAGAAATAACATTGGAACCTATTCCTTTAAATCTAAATGCTAATATCAATCAAATCTCAAATTCTAACCAAGATTTCAAATCCGAAAGACTTCAAAATATTTCAAACTTGCTCAGAACCTCTCATTTAAATAAGGAAGAAAAAGATTCACTCATTAAATTATGTCACGAATATAATCAAATATTTTATCTAGAAGGCGATAATTTAAGCTGTACCTCCGCGGTAATGCATGAAATACCTACAAACTCCTTAATTCCTATACACTAAATCCTATCGTTATCCCCAAATCCACAAGGAAGAAGTAGAGAGACAAATAAATAAAATGCTTGATCAAAAAATCATAGAACCTTCAATGTCACCTTGGAACAGTCCAGTTTGGGTGGTTCCCAAAAAGGAGGACGCGTCTGGTAAGAAAAAATGGCGAATAGTCATCGACTATAGAAAATTAAACGACATTACCATAGGCGACTCGTATCCTCTACCTAATATTTCTGATATATTAGATCAACTAGGTCACTCTAAATATATCTCGATCTCGCATCAGGTTTTCACCAGATTAAGATGTCTCCCAAAGATGCTAATAAAACTGCATTTTCAACCCCTTCTGGTCATTTTCAGTATACCAGAATGCCTTTTGGTTTAAAAAATGCCCCTGCCACATTTCAAAGGCTAATGGACGTGTTGGCTGGCATAAAGAACTATAGGTGTTTTGTATATTTAGATGACGTGGTAATTCACGCAGATACATTAGAAAATCACAACAAACAACTCGCAGAAGTTTTTCAAAGATTATCAGATTTTAATCTCAAAATCCAACCAGACAAATGCGAATTCCTCAGACGCGAAGTCATGTATTTAGGTCATCTCATTACAAATGAAGGTGTAAAACCAGATCCAAATAAAGTTAAATCAGTTCTCGAATATCCAGTTCCTAAATGTCCGAAAGACATTAAATCTTTTCTAGGCTTAGCAGGATACTACCGCAGATTTATAAAAAACTTCTTCTCTATCTCAACCTCTCACAAAACTCTTAAGAAAAGATTCTACCTTCAATTGGACCAGTCTACAGCAAGAAGCATTTGAAAAATTAAAAACTGAACTTTGTTCAGACCCAATTCTTCAATACCCTGATTTTTCTAAGACATTTTACCTCACTACCGATGCTAGCAATTTTTCTATAGGATCTGTTTTATCTCAAGGCGATCCGCCAAACGATCTCCCAATTGCTTACGCAAGTCGAACACTGAACCGTGCAGAATCTAATTATTCTACCTCAGAAAGGGAGATGCTCTCTATTATATGGAGCGTAAGACACTTCCGTCCCTATCTATATGGTCGCAAATTCATTATCATTACTGATCACAGACCACTAACTTGGTTATTCAATGTGAGAGATCCCGGATCACGATTAGTCCGATGGCGACTACTTTTGGAAGAATATGAATATGAAATTAGGTACAAACCAGGTAAATTGAATAAAAACGCTGACGCTCTTAGTAGAATACCTATAACTACTCCTAATCCTGAACCTTTAACCTCTAAAAATCAAGAGTATGTTACTCAAATAAACAAAATTTCGAAAGAAGAAAGTTACTCCGAATTTCTTACAAAGTTCCAAAATACTCTTATAACTAATACAAATATAGAAGAAATTGGTGAAAATATAATACTCCTCAGATCATGTTTGCATTCCCATTTCAATTGATTTAGAATTCGGTGATAATATTCAAAATGAATTTAAGACAAAATTTAACCATTTCCAAATATTAAAAGACCAAAATCCAAAAGTTTCAGATATTATTAAAATTCCGGAAAATAATAAATTTATCTATTATTTGTTTTTAAAAGAAAATTATTGGGATTCAATTAGGTACGAAGAACTATTTAACATATTAATTAAATTAAAACATCTTTTAATATCAGACGATATCAAGACTATTAACTTACCTCGCCTAGGCAACCATTATGACAAATTAAGTTGGAATAAAAGTCGTTGTATTATCAGATACATTTTCAGGAATACCAATATCAAAATAAAAATCTATCATGATACTTTAGCCACTCCTACACCTGAAAATATTCCTAACATCCTAAAAGAAAATCACTCTAACCCTACATCTGGTCACTCAGGATTTCACAGAACTTACAAAAGAATTAAACAATTTTATAAATGGAAAAATATGAAAAACGACATAAAAAACTTTATTAAACATTGTGAATCTTGTCAAAAAAATAAACTAGTTAGGAAAAAGAATATCATGCCAATGGAAATCACAAGTTCCACTCCATTTGAAAAATTATTTCTTGATATAGTAGGACCTTTACCACTAACTGAAAACGGTAATAAATTCATACTTACTTTACAAGATGATTTAACCAAATATTCACAAGCATATGCAGTTCCAAATCATGAAGCCATTACTATAGCTCAAAAATTCGTTGAAAATTTTATTTGTAAATTTGGCATTCCAACATACATTGTTTCAGATCAAGGTAAAGATTTCACTTCAAAATTATTGAATCAAATCGCAAAGTTATTTAAAATTAAGCAAATTAATTGCACAGCATATCATCCTCAAAGCAACGGTGCTTTAGAAAGAAGTCATTCCACTCTTGCAAATTATTTAAAACACTATATTAACGTTGACCAAACCGATTGGGATCAATGGATAGACTTTGCAATGTTTTCTTATAATACAACAGTTCACACATCTACAAAATTCACTCCATTTGAATTAATTTTCGGCACTAAAGCAAACATACCTTCAAGCCTAACGAAAAATCCAGAATTTCACTATACTTATGACGACTATGTTGACGAACTAAAATTAAAACTTCAAAAATCGCATGAAATAGCAAAAAATCAATTATTACATTCCAAAGAAATAAATAAAAAATATTACGATCAAAAAGCTACAAATAATATCAAATACAAAATAGGCGACATGGTATATCTTAAAAATGAACAAGGCAAATTAGGTAAAAGTAAAAAGCTAACTCCAGATTACAAAGGACCATATAAAATTGTTGACATAAACTCGCCAGTTAATTGTACAATATTAATAAATAAAAGAAAAGTAAAAGTCCATACAAATAGACTCAAGCATGCCTTTGTTTCAGATGCTTAGTACTTCGATTTGTCCTAAGCGACGATCCGTACTCGATAACACCTTTAAGAAAACCTTCCGGCATCTTCTATGAACACATAAAATCCGTAAGATTTCTTAGTTCAAAATGGAATCTAGTAACTTATTTAGATTTAGAACCTTTTGATAAAAAGATAAAATTTGTTGAAAACTATTACCAAAAAACGATAAAAATCTGCCATAGAGATACAATATTTTCAGAACTATCATTATGCCAAACCTCACTAAAAGTTTTAGGTCAAATAATTCCGAAACTCTTTGTAAAAGAACAAACACTTAAAAGTTTAATCGGTCGCTCAAGAGTAAAAAGAGCTTGGTTTAATATCGTAGGCACTGCATTTAAAACAGTATTCGGAACTCTAGACGAAAATGATGCAGAATATTATAATAACGCGATCAATAGCGCAAACGAAAATGAAAAACATACTTTAGAACTATTAAAACAACAAACCCAAGTAATTAAATCCACTATAACAAATTTTAACAATACCATTACAGATCTAAATAGAAATAATATACTTTTTGCTAAAAACTTTGAAAAACTTGAAAATTATACAATAATTCAAAAAAATATTTTAACTTAGAATTAAAGCAAGAAATAGAAGAACATTTTGCTCTACTCACATTGATAGTTAATGAAATAGAAAATGAATATTCAAATTTAATACAAGCCGTTCTATACGCAAAACAAAATTCCTTGCACCCTTTTATAATTACGCCACAGCAATTAATCACAGAATTAGTTAAAACCTTGCCGCATTTAAAAAGTTCCATTTCATATCCTTTACCTTTAGTACAAACTAATGCTTATAAATATTTCGACTTAATAAGCATCAAATATCACTTATCAAATGAGAGAATTGTATTTGTTATATCCATACCTTTAGTAAGCCAAGATAATTATTTTTTGTATAACTTAATTCCATTACCAATTAAAAATCCAAATCAAACTAGCTATATCTTTATATTACCCTCTATTAATTATTTAATACTTTCTGAAAATAGAAATATGTATACCACATTTAAAGATTTAAACCACTGTAAGTCATTAGAAGGTAACAATTTAATATGCGAAAATGATGAACCCATTTTTCTTTCTAATTCAAGACAAATTTGTGAAATTTTACTTTTAACGAATCCTAAAGAAATTCCAAAAAATTGTGACATAAGAATTACAAATTCGATTAACGAAATATGGCATAAACTCTCCAATTCCAGCAGTTGGATATATGTTACTCCTAAAGAAATAGACGTAACTTTAAGTTGTACTAATTATCCTTTGACAAGTTTTCTTCTAAATCACGTTGGTATAATAACTCTAAAAGAAAATTGCAAACTTTATACAAGTTCCATAATTATCTCATCAGACCCAATAATTCAGTCATCTAATTTTCAATCAGTAATTCCAGATATAGATTTAGTAAATGATTGTTGTGAGAACAAAACATTGAAAAATATAAGTGTACCAAATTTTATACCAATCAAACCATTAAGTTTAGACAGAGAATCGCTAGACGTAGCTAGCCATAAATTAAATCAAATAGAGACATTGGCAGATGAATTATACACTTCACCTTATTCACAGATAACAAACAGCTCTTACTTCGTTTATATTATTTGTACAATATTTAAATGTATTATAATTTATCTCATATATAGATTGTTTAGGTATATAAGAAATAAATGTAAAAATAGACATGAACACAATAATTCTTCATCTTGTCAACAAATCACGAACTGTCTCACATTAAATATTTGTAGTAAAAAGGAAAAATTTAATTCCGAAGTAACTTTTGACTGTAAGCAAGAAAGTTCACCAGATGATGAATTATCTTCCATAAACCCAAGACGTAGCCTAAGAATCGCTAAGTTAAAAGATAAAATGTAAATCATTATAATGTAAGATGTAAATTTAATTGTTTAACGAAAAATATGTAACCATATTTTCTTTTTAAGGAGGGAGGTGTAATGTACCCAACACCCTGTATATTGTTTTTCATATATTTTAAATGTGATGTAAATAATTAACCTTAGTCAGAATCAATATTGTGTAGTTCTTAAGAATAATGTTGTCAACAAACAATTAATTATATCTAAGACAAAGTTGCTCCACCGTTATCATTGTATACAAACAAACATTCTAACAAAGAAAATCTAAAAGTTCCTATTTATAGTACATTAAGATTATTTGATACTCTAAGAATTATGTCTCACATTGTTTACTGTTTCTTTCCTATTTTTGTAGACATGACAAATAATCATTATTCTAATATTGTCGCTTACGTCAAACCCCTCACATATAAAGTACAGTATAGTATTGTATCATTCAGAATCCATAGAAAATAGATAGAGAGTAGATCCATAAAAAGTCAGTCAGTCATTCTAGATCAGACTAGTCAACTATTGTAAACATTTATCAAGTATTCTTCAAGTTCAGCAACAGTTAGTTAGTACTAGTATTTTAAGTTATATTATTATAACCATCGATTTAATAACCTTACAAAATAAATCTTCGTTAAAAGTTGTGCCAGTGTTTTCCTCTGAAGCAGTCCATTACAGTAAAACCAAGAGTGCACGTGCCGCGAATTGTTTTCTCCAATAATTGCGATGCGTATAACAATTATTCATTGATCAATTTTTTTTTTACGTGGGATTTTCTCAAGACTGCTAACCCTAAAAAAAGTTTCGAGTAAAATAGTCCATCCTTTGTATTTATTTCTCAATATATTTGGTATCTATTTCTAAAAATAAAAAAGTTTCCAGCTTCTATTTACCTCTGAAAATTCTCAAATTCTCTACACTTATAAACTTATTAAAATATTAACAACTTTGTTAACAAATATGTAGGAAAAACACGGTAAAAATTTGAGACCAATTCAAAGTTCCGCTTTTGAGTTATAGCTCGTTAAACGAAAATATAAATGTTTTTCTTAATTTATTTTCAATTTTCCTTCGCTTGTCTTGCGATATGATTACATTGTCGTTTCGTATTCTTCCTACCTGTCGATATGCTTTGAAAGATAAACAATTAATTCGCCCCGTTGCGATCCCCTCGGCTGAGTGCTTATTATGTTTTTCGTATCTATCGAAGCGAGTCTTTAAAATTGTGTTTCTAAACCAGTGATAATTAGTGCAATAAGTATCAATACAAGAAACACAAATTGCATAATATCTTCAGAGAGCAGGAGGAAATAAAGGAAAAATTTAGGAAAGCCCTACCGGCTTCCTCTCCTCGTAAGTAATTTAAATTATTACTCTAAAATAAGTTACTTAGTTTTTTATACACCTTGTATATTCTTTAAACTTGATATCCTAGACTTCAACATTATTTTATGTTTAGAGAATATGATATAAATATGATATTTTTTGAGTCCGCTGAAATGTATTGATAGATTGGTATATAGAATGGACTCTTAGCAATAAGATATTTAGCTGAGTTTGCAATAATGAACTGAGAATTCAGTCTAGCGATGACATTTGAGTAACAAGCATAGTTTGTAATATTATTATAAAATTGAATTAAGTGGAGTTAATTTTTACACTTCTTTCCCCCTTTCAGTGCGTTATCTTATAGGATACACATATACAATACTTAAAAATATTACATCAGGCCAAGGGCCTAACGAAACAAAGGGTTCAATAAGAAGGCCGAGGTGAAAACCGATACACCGAAATTATCCTACGACAGTAAATTATTCTTTAACAATACAATGTACAAAAGGGCCGAAGATCGAATAAGACAAAAATATGACGGATATGCCGAGGGACTAACCATTAAATAAATTACAACTTATCAGAATGAGTCGAGGACTTGTCATAAGGGCAAATGACTTGAAAGATAAATTAAGTTTAAAATAATTTTCAGTTGTGAGTTCTCAGAAAGAAGACCTACCTTCAGAAATTTTTAAACTATTAAAAAAACCGAGGACTGAAAAATAAATTTCATTTAAAAAATAAATAAATATCTATAGTACCTACAAACAAATTCCAGTAAAGTAAATTAATCATATCTTGAAGGTTAGAAAAGAATCGTTGAACCGATTCAATACCTAACTTAATATAAACATTGTGAGTTGAGTGTGTGGGGTGCTTTGTATAACGGGGAAAGGTGTTATGGATTCTGGAATTTCCTAAAACATATCAACTTCCGGCCTTGGTGGACTACAATTCTTTACCAAAATAAAATGTCAGAGTACTTCTAAGAATTGATAACAAAACCGCCATTGCCTGTATTAATAGAAGGGGTAATGTAAAATACCCTAGTCTAAATAATATCACTCAAAAGTTGTCGAAAAATAATAGTTTTGCGACTTGTACCATCACAGAGGCTGACATGAAATCAAGGTGTCTCAACAGAAACAAAATATGAGTTGAACAATTTTGCATTTCAAAGAATCGTTAGCAAATACGGAAATCCTAAAATAGATCAATTTGCAACTAAACTCACCCTGACCCAAATTCCATATCAGTCTTTCAGTTCCGTGGAAAGACTTAGACTTCTATGCCTTTCCACCATTTTCAATGATGACGAAAACCCTTGAAACAAAAACACAAGAAAAAGGGTCCGGAATAATAGTGGTACCAAAATGAACTTCACAACCTTCATATCCGTTATTCAAAACATGTTAACAAAACAACACTTACATTTTCAATCAAATAAAAATCTACTTATTTCACATTTAAAACATAATCACCTCCTATACAAGGAGATTACCCTGGTGGCAGCGAAATTGTCCGGATGACATTTGTAACATAAAAAAATAATAATAACAGTAGCTATTCCAAAAGTGACTGCGTCTGTCTCAATAGGCACTTTATACCAATACCGCCGTTTAAAAAAATATTGGTATTACATTAAAGATAATAATTATGCCGTGTTTACTTACAATTTAAGTAAATATTTAAACTACATAGTAAGAAGTAAACAAAGGTAGCTTGTATTCAACTATAAATATTAACAGATTGAGCTTAATTTAAATGTTTCGTCCGAAACTAAAGATGAAGAAGTAATTAAAAGATTTATTAAAGGCATCTATAACAATAAACCACCGCAACCAAAACATTCATATACATGGAATCTATAACCAGTTTTAAAGTACTTATCATCTCTGCACCTCTTAGAAATGCTTCAACTAGATTTGTTAACAATAAAAATGGTTACACCTATGGTCTTAAAAACGGCCCACAGTTCAAACATTAATTAAAATCACAATTAGCAATTCAGTAAAATCACCCGAAAAAATTGAAATCAGGATCAGTAAAAAACTTAAAACCTCTGTAGCTAATACATGTCAGCCATATCTAGTTTTCCCATACTTTAATGCTGAACCAGTTATGTGTGGCATCTACATTAGGCTATTACATCAAAATCACTTCAAAAATGAATTCAACACTTTCGCACCTAATATTAACGTATAAGAAGCCCTTCCACCCTGCTTCCACACAAACACTCAAGTAGATGGATAAAATTAGCACCGTACAACTTTGAACGGCTACCTAATTTTGAACAAAATCCTGATTTTGTTAATATAATTTTTTTGACAGGATTCTGTACCTATTTTAATAATTTCGGTGTACGCCACTGAAGATCTCGATCTTAGGTATAAGTTGGCACCATTGCTGCTGGGATCACACAACGCAACTTCAGGCCAGTTCGTAAATGTCAACAGATGGTTAAACCGTGTTCTTCGTGTAACAGAAAACTTTCATTTGTATTTGTATGTATTTTATCTAAATTTGCATAACAACCCTTATCGGTAAGTAATTTAATGCTTATTAATATTTAATATGCAGTTGGAGTTAATTTTAAACAGTTTTTTGTTATCGTTTTCTTTTCTGTTACTATGCGATTATCAGGTTAGGTTGCTACAACTTTGAACGCATTCAAAGATGGGACCGTGTTCAAAGTTGTGGCTAATTTACTATTTTACTTCCACATCCACATAGTGGATTGGAAGTATAGTAATCGCAAAAAAATTTTCAAAAATTTTTATTCGCGAAATAGGTTTAGAATGTCATGAAACGTCGAGATTTTAAATTTGAGCGAAAAAAAAATTTCTGTCTGTCTGTCTGTCTGTCTGTCTGTAACTTTTTTTTGTCCGCACGTTTTCTCCGGAACGGTTTAAGATATTGACTTGAAATTTTGTACACGTATATATTATAACGAGATCTGGAACTGGATTGTTTTTTGAGGATATCCGGTGAAGAGTTGGGGGTTAAATAGGGGTAAATAGGGGAAAATAAGTAAAGCAATCTTGTAAGAGTACAGAAACTTGAAATTCGGTGTATGTACTAGAAGTTAAGGCCTCAGACTTTTTTATAATATTTGTCAAAAACTTGAAATTCGGTGTATGTACTAGAAGCCAAAGCGTCAGATTTTTTAATAATATTTTTCAACCCCTACCACCCCTACTCCAATATGAAAAGGGTTGATAAAATAAAATTGAGATATTCATTTGAAATTTGGTACACGCATGTATTATAACGACATCTGTAACTAGATTATATTTTGAGATGATTCCGTTGAAGGGTTGGGGGTTAAATAGGGGTAAATAGGGGAAAATAACTAAAGCAAGCTGGTAAGACTACAGAAACTCGAAATTCGGTGTATGTACTAGAAGCCAAGGTCTCAGATTATTTATAATATTTTTCAACCCCCCACCACCCCTACTTCATTATTAGAAGGGTTGATAAAATATAATAAAATTGAGATATTCATTTGAAATTTGGTACACGTATGACTTATTATCTGGAACTAGATTATACTTTGAGATGATTTCGTTGAAGGGTTAGGGGTTATTTAGGGGTAAGTAGGGGGAAATAAGTAAAGCGAGCTGGTATGAGTACAGAAACTTGAAATTCGGTGTATGTACTAGAAGCCAAGGCCTCAGATTTTTTAATAATATATTTCAGCCCCTCACCACCCCTACTCCATTATTCAAGGGATTGATAAAATAAAATTGAGATATTCACATGAAATTTAGTACGCATATGTATTATAACGACATCTGGAATTAGATTATATTTTGAGATGATTCCGTTGAAGAGTTGGGGGTTAAATAGGGGTATATAAGGGAAAATAAGTAAATCAAGCTGGTAAAAGAACAGAAATTTGAGATTTGCTGTATATACTAGAAGCGAAGGTCTTAGGTTTTTTATTAGTATTTTCCATCCCCCCACCACCCCCACTCCCTTATTAAAAGAGTTGATAAAATTAAATTTTTTTCACTTGAAATTTGGTACATTTTCATGTATTGTAACTATATCTGAAACTAGATTATATTTTGACATTATTGCGTTGATAGAGTGGGGGTAAGTAGAGATAAATCGGGAAAAATAAGTAAAGCAAGCTGGTAAGAGTATTGCAACATGAAATTCGGTATATGTCGTAGAAGCCAAGGCCTCAAATTTTTTAATAATATTTTTCAATCCTTCCACTACCCTTACTACATTATTAAACGGGTTGATAAAATAAAATTGAGATATTCACTTGTAATTTGGTAGACGTATGTATTATAACGACATCTGAAACTAGATTATATTTTGGGATGATTCCGTAGAAGGGTTGGGGTTAATAGGAGTGACTAGGGGAAAATAAGTAAATCAAGCTGATAAGAGTACAGAAATTTTAGATTCGGTGTATATACTAGAAACCAGGGCCTCAGATTTCTTTCTAATATTTTTCAAACTCCACCACCTCCGCTTCATTATTAATGGGATTGATAACATCAAATTGAGATATTCACTTGAAAATTAGTACACGTATGTATTGTAGTGACATCTGATTGAAATGACTCCATTGAAGGGGTGGGAGGTGGTAAGTTGTGAATAGTTGAAAATAAGTAGGGTGAACTAGAAACTTCATTGTTAACGTATATGGCAGAAACCAACGCCTCAAACTTTTCTATGACATCTGCCCCAAATATTATTAAAATTCTATGACCAATAATTTCCACATACTAGAGTGCAAATATAGTCAAGGTGTTTCCTTTAAAGTGACTTGGATGAAGAATCTGGATGTGGAAGTAGTGATTCCTTATTTTTTTATGTCAACTTCATTTCCTTCCAGATATGAATTCCAAACGTAAATAGAACTCAAACTACAAAAGATACTCATACGCTAAATAAGGCCCTTCAAGATATTCGAACTCGTAAACTATCATTACGACAGGCTTCAAAGAAATATAAAATATGCGTAGGGACTCTCGGTAACAAATTAAATAGAAAACACATGTCGCAAGTAGGATACCCTAACTCGTTTACATATGTGGAAGAAAAGGCATTTGTACAACATAATCTAAAAATAGTGGCTTGGGGGTTTCCCTTTAATATTACAGACAAAAGAATCATGGCCAAAAATTACTTGTTCGGTAGAGGCGGTGTTATTAAAGAATTTGAAATCAACATGCCTAGCTGGGTTAAGACATCATATTTTACGCGAAAGAAAATGCCACTATTTGTGATGGGGAGCACAAATGTCAAAAGGCATGGGTGTCTCTATTCGCCGTCCATATTTTAACGTCATTATTTCTTAAGCATAATGTGAAATTACTTGTGAAAGTAGGGAGTAAAGAGGTGTCCATAGAGGCTAAATTCTCAGGTGTAAGAGAAGCATATGAGATGGATAAAAAAGCCACATTAATATTTAGGGCAATGTCGAAAATTAAGGATAGATACATGGCCCCCATCATGCCATGTGAGTCAACATTGCGGCACAAATGGTGAGCAAAACTGTGGCGGACTTTATTTAGACCTTGGTCTCATCTCTAGAGGTGGGATATTTTATTTGATTATTTTTAAAGAAGTTAATGTGTTGGATATAGGCGAACTGGAACAACTGCTACATTTTTACAAGGAGTGGACGAGCTGTTTGACAGTTCCATAGGCAATCAGAAAAGAGCCCCTAATGCAAGGCTGGATAGGAGGGGGCAATATTGTAGAGGATAAGATTTTTGAGAGAATTTTCAAAAACTATACATCAAAAACGCGCGAAAAACAACTCTCCCATTCGCCAAGCTCGAAACGTAAATAAAAAGTCATCTAGCATTTTTTAAAGAATTTCAAAAAATCCGTCACCGACTAAACTAGTCCACCCGGTATAAATTAATTTTTCATACCTGTCCCAGCTCGTTACCGCCAAAGGCGACACGTGCGTACAATGTACTATTCAACCCTAAAGTATATTGCATAAGATTTTAGAAATTTACGGAAACTTGCTGTCTAATAAATTAACAGGTAAAGGAAACCGCGATTCCTTTGACCATCAATAGTTTGTTTCTTGTAAATCTATAAATGAATCAAATCAGGGCCACTTCAAACGACGAAGTGCCTGCCAGAGGACAAAGAAAATATCCATTGTCGCTTAAGACAACCCACATAAAGATGCCATCATCCATCAGAAAAATAACATGTCTTAAGGAAACCGCCACCCTCAAAACACCCCCCGGATCCAAACAAATCTTCAACGGTATCTATTACCAGACCCGAACTTTAGACCAGCCAATATTAAAGAGAGCCCAAGGATTGAAGTGGCTGTGATAGCGCAACAGGTGGAGGCGCTCATTGACACAGGTTCAATGAGGAATTTAGTAAAAGAAGGGCTATTCCCTTACCCATATGATGCATCCAAAACATACAGATTCCTGTTGGCCTGTAATGTGAGGGTAAACTCCTTGGGACTAGTGACCCTTCCCGTGACTATAAATAACGCGCTCTTCATGAAAGAGTTTGACGTAGTGCCAGACCTAAGTGAGGACATGATCTTAGGAATAGAGTTGTTAGACAATAACAGAGGTCACATAAATTTAACCGCTCGAACCCTCCGCTGCGACAAATTTCCTAGCTTCGAGGCAAAGTTACTCTGCGACGCCCAGCAGCATATCGCCGTCGACTTCCGCGATGCCACCATAAAACTAGTGTACCCACTGCCCCGACGACAGGACGTCAAGTGAAGTGTTTGTGCGGCCCCCTAAACAATTCCATCTTTTCCCCTAGTGACTAAGACGCTGCCACCCCATTCCCCGAAGTCTAGTGAGCAATAACGCAAACAGTGCCTTTAAACCACCCCCTAAAGGGATGATATGGACATCTCGCCCAGTCAGAGATCACTTTTAGTTGGTTTTTGTTTGTGCTAGTCATTTTTTGACTAAGGAAATATTTTTATTTTTGTTATTTCATACCTAATGTTTTCTAGTCACCTATACATATATTACGCTGTTTTTAGATATGTGACGATCGATATTTATTTTCTTTTTTGTTCTTATAGAATATTTTTTATTTTCATGTTTATTACAAACACACCCACGACCTTTATGTTTGTATTTACTCGATATATTTGATATGCTCTTTACAATATTTGTATATACCGTTCGTATTTGCTCATAAAAAATTCGAAAGTACCACGAAATTCTTATATCTTACTATTTCGAAAGTACCACGAATTTTCCACATTTTGATATTTTCGAAAGTACAACGAATTTTACCATTTTGCCATTTTCGAAAGTATCACGAATTTTCCACATTTTGATATTTTCGAAAGTACAACGAATTTTACCATTTTGCCATTTTCGAAAGTACCACGAATTTTCCACATGTTGATATTTTCGAAAGTACAACGAATTTTAACATTTTGCCATTTTCGAAAGTACAACGAATTTTTTATGTTTTGTAATTTCGAAAGTACCACGAAAAATTTACCACATCAAACGAAGAAGTGCCTGTCAGAGGACAAAGAAAATATTCATTGTCGCTTAAAACAACCCACGTAAAGATAACATGTCTTAAGGAAACCGCCACCCTCAAAGAACACAAAGAAATCAATGGCTATTCATAAAATTTACTATAAAAACTCCGCGGACCGCGAAAGCAGCGAGTCTTCTCCAAACCAGCCACCGACTAGTGTCTTCGGGAACTACCCTCTTCGTCCGGGGGGTGTTTGTTTGACTGACCGTTTATCCGTTCATCTCGGTGTTTGACTGAATAGTCATCCATTTACTTCGGTGTTTGTCCGCGTAACCAGTACAAAATTCTAAAACAATGTCGGTAACCGCGTAAAGTGCATGCTGTGCGTTCTCGTGTTGTGGTTTTAAAATCAGCAAACAAACTGTCAGTAGTGTTAAGAAGAAAACAAACTGTGTATAAACTGAGGCTGTGAAAATCGAACTTGTAAAACTACTCAATAAATAATCTTTGTTAAAACTTCGTCGTTAAACTAAAACAAGTGCCTTTCATTTCTGAAATCTCCGCTAAACCTCTTTTATTGTGATACAAGCAACCGACTGACAGCTAGCTTAGCCGCCTGAGGAAACTTCTGGTGGTTCACCCCTATTTGTGAACAACCCTTAGGTCGAAATTCATCTCACCAGAAAATCTCAACCCCATCCAAGTATAAATAAGGGAGTTGGAGGCGTCTTTCTGAAAATAAGTAACAGGAGAGCAGGAGTGACAGTGTCCCAAAACACCCCTGGAGGGGCTGATGATCCCTTCAGACGAACATCACCGCCGCTAGAAGTCATCAGAGAGCTCGCCGGAACAAGGTAGGGTTACATTTACCTATTATCTACCCCCTTAAAGTGCTACGGACCGAATTCGAACAAGAAACCAAAAACCAACCCCAAAATCCACGTTCCACTTTTTGTATTGTATAACAATATGGCGCTCAACGATGGGCGTTATTGAAGAAGGAACCAACCCTCTCAACCCTCAATCATCAACAGAAACCAAAAAATAAATTTTTTCAAAATTTTTCAAAAAATTTTAAAACCAAAAAACAACCCTTTTTTGCTTCGTATTACAATAGCAAAGGGGGCATTTGCCCCGGGCGGCATATCTGGAGGGCAGCAAATCCGATGTTTGTAAATGAAGAAAAGTACAGGTAAAATATTTAACAAATAATTTAGGAATTAATATTGCGGTATAAGAAACCTCAAAACAATATTTTCATATTTATTGCTTTTTCTAGTTCGTCATTACTCATTACTTTTCATAAAAAAATAATCTGGCAAACCTGCATATATATTAGATAACTTAGTACATAAGTTATTGGTGTCGCGAGTACTCCTATAGTTAGTGCTATTTATCTGTGCGTTTGACAATTAGCAATTGGGTTACATTGACAGCCTTCATTTTCAGTTAATTGTTTGCCTGTTTGGTCAGTAAACAGGTGCATATGTTCTTTTCGATTGCTGTCAAATAAATGTGAATGAATCAAGATTCATGTAGAATCGGTTATTAACGCGTGCTGCTGCTGGATGTTTTTCTTCAGGCATGCGCGATTGACTTGTAGTTTATCTTCTCGACGCTAGGAGCGGTTGCCATTTTGACAACAAGGAAATTTGAAAATAGTCTGGATGTGTATTGGATCAAAACTTTGGAAACTTAGAAACATATAATGTATATAATCTGGGAGTACCTTTTATTTTCAGGTTGGTCGATAACCATACCATGATTCCTAGAAAACGTTTATCTAGGGCTTAATATCTGAAAAGAACAGAAATTAAAGTAAAAAAAGCGAAAGAAAGTGCGATATCAATGTGTAGTTGGTTCAGAAAAATAAAAAATCACCTTCGAAGCTTAACAAATCAGTTGAAGAACTGTCCGATTCCGACGAATTCGAAAACATGGAAAGAGAACAATTAATTTTACTATTAGAATTACCATCTAGATGTGACACAGAAGAATTCAATAAGAATGAGGCCTCTACTAGTTACGATAATCAAGAAAATTATCAGGATCAAGACGATGTAACTACAATTGAAATGTTAACCTAATGTTCGACAAAAAAAAGTGAAACCATCGTAGGAGTAAACGATTGCACAACAGATAATATCGTTTCAGTTGACCCATCTGAACCAGGAACATGGCCAACATATGGAAATATGAGTGACCAAGTGCGCTGTTATTTACGCAGTGAATCTGTCAAGCTAACAAAGACACTTCCTGAATCTATTGATTTCGAATCAACAGAGAGAGAGATAATCGTCACCTTACGCCTGCGGTGTTGTACAAAGAGTTGTCTAACCGTGAAAAAGTAAAAAGAACATGGTTAACTTATTCTAAAAAAGAAAACTCTCTGTTTTGTATTCCATGCAAACTGTTTAAAAGCTATAAATCTTTAAAACTCTGGATGCACTCTTTACAAACATCTGGCTTTACAAATTGGAAAAAAAAATTTGGAGAAATTATTGAATGTGATAAAAATAAATGGAGAGAAATTTTACACATAATAATTGATGACATACTATACCTCGCTACAAACTGTCTTCCATTGCGTGTGTCAAAGGAAACACAAAGTGAATTGTGCACTTGGTATGCCTCAAAAGAACAGGGAAACTTTATGAATATGATTATCTTATTACCCAAGCACAACGCGACCTTAGAAGAACTTAAAGAAGGCCATGTACTTTATCTATCAGAAACAATACAGAACGAGATCATTCAAATGATGGGCAATTGAGTCAGGCAGAAAATTCTTCACGATGTATACATCAGGCTAAGTATTATACCATGATATTTAATTGTACTTGTACAGGTAATAAGGTATGTAACTAAAAATGAAACAGGTGATTATGTAATTAAGGAAAGTTTTATTGATTTTTTAGAAGTTTCTGGAAAATCAGGAGATTACCTGACTCAGAAATTAGAGAAAGATTGGACTACCGCGGGCAGGCTTATGATAGTGGGTCAAACATGGCAGGTGTTTACAAAGGTGTGCAAGCCAGATTGTTGGAAACCAATCCAAAAGCAGCATATATTTCATGTATAGCTCACTCTTTAAATCTTGTTGGTGTGCATGCAGCATCAATTTCTGCTGAAATTTCTAATGTGTCTGGAGTAGTCCAAAGGCTCTACACATTTTTTGTATCTCCAACAAAACGCCCTGTGATTCCCAAGACCGTCATAATTAAAAAATATTGACATCAATAATATTGCAAATAATTATACCTGCTACTTCTTTAACGCTTATATTTGAAGTAGGTATAAAGATAGATCTCTATAAGAAAGTAAAACAGTTGAATTTCTGGTTCCGAAGTGACCACACGGCGTTCAAGCTTACTTGTGTTAGAAATAGCATCTGCCACGCTAAATTATTAAGCGTCAGTTCTTGGAATTGTTTTGGTTTTAGTGATCGCTTTGTAATGGACTTCCGGGAAGAAGACATACCTTATATTGGTGTAATATAGTAACGAAATATTTTCAAAGTATTTGTGGCATTCACAGGAAGCGAAAAATAATACAATAATGTTTTACATAATTCATAATTCAAACTTTTAACTACTTTACTCCGCGCACCCCCGCTTATACTATACAAAAATTGAAATCTTGGACTTTCTTGTCTAGAAACCATTTTAAATAATCTGCCATGAGCTCCCTGTTTTTTAATACAGTCTCTACGTCATCATAGTTCTGTTCGTAGTCATTTTATAAATGAAATTATATATATATATCAATGAAATTAATTTTTTATTACGTTGTCCCTAGGTACCGATTACAAATATTCCTTAACATGATTTTAATAGGAAAATGGGGCTTTGACGCGACACATAGCGAGAACAAACAAATATGTTAGGATTCTGATATCGAGGATGATGATAGTTTATTTGTTACCTTGTATGTTCCTCTTCAGTTAATTTGTAGATCAGACATTCCTGAAGACAAAATAATTTGCAACCGTGTATTTCTAAATTTAGCGATCGCGAAGTTAGGGTACACTATTCCTTACAATTAACTATGGTTGACGGGAAGGTCTGCAACGCTCTTAGCGAATCAACTTCAAGTAGGTGTTACACTTGCGGTGAATCACCTAAAGAAATGAATGATATTGATAAATATCTTAAAAAACCAGTTGATAAAAGTAGGTATGAATTTTTCTTGTCACCACTTCATTCATAGATTCGCTTTTTCGAATATTTTATACATCTTTCGTGTAGACTTCCGCTAAAGAAATTGCAAATTAGATCAGCAAAAGATAAAGCTCTTTTTACACAGAGAATGAAATCTAGTCAAGGCCAATTTAAAGAAAGATTAGGCTTAATTGTCGATAAACCGCTTAGTGGTGGAAGTGGGACGTCAAATGATGTAAATATCGCTAGAACATTTTTCGCCTAGTTACTGGGCTTGACAAAAATATAATTGACAGGTGTGGTACCTTGCTCAGTGGATTGTCATCAGGTTACAATTGATTATCCATTGTTATCTAAAGGTGAATTATCTGAAGAGGCTGCAGAATCAACAAACAAATATTATTAAATTAAATAATTTAATAACTTTTGTTATTGCGATCACACCAGAAAAATGTCACGCGTTGTTACTAATACTCTTCTACCTTCTACATAGACTTTTTGTTAACTGGGATCCATTAATTACTAGTCTTCGAATCTTGCCTCGTAAGAAACAGTCAGCGTTATCTCAGACGGTCTTTTAGATGTTTTTTTAACAGAATCATCTACTTAATTAAAATAAGCAAGTAAATAACTACATTATTAGTTTTAAGTGTGACCAGACATATTTTTTGTTGCAATGCGCAATGTTTTTATATTTATATTACAATAAAACTTTGTCAAATAAGTAAATTCTGTTAATATACTATAAATTGTGTATAACGTTTATATTAGAATTATCTACAAGTATATTACTTGACGATTAAATAATTATGTTTCATACTTACCTTATTTTCTTCTAATAAAGTGTACATAACCATTTGAAAACTAATGTTTTGGTGTCAAAATGTGTCTGTTATGTCCTAAACACCAGTACGTATCTTAAAAATAAATGTTTAAAAGTCGTGTCATCAAACTAACAGGGAACAAATCAGACTAGATGGTCTGCTAAGTTAGAAGCAATAAATGCTCTAAAAAAATTGTTGAAATAATCGATGCTATAAAGAATTTAAGGAGCGACAATACCAACCTGAAACCAAGTCCGAAGCTGACAGTCTCCTTCACACAGTGCTTAATTTCCGACTTATTGCATATTTTGTAGCATGGGCTGAACTTTTGAAAGAAAAATTGAGCAAATAAAGAAATCCAAAAGCATGATATAATTCTCTGTCATTTGAGATGTTGAATGGACTTACCATGGCTAAAAACAGCTAGAGAAATGGCTGAAAGTATCGGGGTTGAACCGACTATGGAAACACACAGAATTCCTAAAAAGAAAATCACGCCTGGTGAAAGGATGTTTGATGAGGCAAGACTTCTGTCGAAGAGAGATATTGCCACTCTGTAAAAGAAATAGTGGACGTGATATTGTATGGGGACGAGCTGACCAAGTTAAATGATGAAACCCTTAGAAAACGGGCTATATATTTAGCAAATAAGTATGCAGAAGATCTTAGTGTCGAATAGTTTCCATCAGAGATTTTAGTCTTTCGAGATCAAGTTAGGAATTCAGACATCTCAAAAAATGAATGCTTATGATTTACTTAACTTAATCCATAGCAGATATTTAATGGATGCTTCCAAATACTTGCATAGCGTTAAGGATCTACGTAACCTTACCAACTACATCTGCTGGATGTGAAAGAAGCTTCAGTAAACTAAAATTAATAAAAAATTATTTAAGGTCAAACATGACACAAGAGAGACTTACAAACCTTGCCATACAGTCGATTTAAAGCGAAGAATCTAATTCAGTAAACTATGATGATGTCATAAACAAATTTGCTGAAAAAAGTAGTTTATGAGTAAAATGTTTTTATGTTACAACATTACCTAAACAAATACATTACTTCAGTTATTTTATTTTTCAGTCCATTTTACTCGTAGTTTTAAATTAAAACGTGTATTGTCTTATGCTTATTGACCAGAATTTATCCATTTTATTAACGGATTAAAATGTCAGAAATGTCTTCTAAAGGTGAGGACAGCAAAAGTCAACGTTGCCCCTCCAAAAATTAATTGTAGTTCCAGCCCTACCCTGATGGCGAACTTATACAGCTGAAAACATGCATATATAGTAAGTGAAATATGTGATACTAATATTATCGATGCCGTTTTAAATGTTGTATATGCTCTAAATAAATGGGACCCATCAACACACAGAAATTAGTAACAATGATTATTACAACACAGAACATTCAAATGGGAATATTTTTTGTGGTTCCCCAGTTTCTCATACCGATTTGACAAAAGATACACATGATGATAACTTGGGTATCGAAAACAATGATCTAAACAGTAGGTACTGAGAATCACAGTAACAGTAATTAGATTTGACAGGCCGAAGGATTGTTGATGTACAACATTTCATTGATTCACTGAAACTTGCCGCAAATCATGCTCCTCACATGGACTGTTCATTAAATAATTTATTCGTTACAAAAGAGCAACAGATAGGATTTGCATCAGTAATATCAATGAAATGTAACATGTGTAACGCAATTCAAAATGTCGAAACAGTTTATGATCCTGATGAAGTTAACAATAATTCTGTTACTGGAATAATGAGTACTGGCTCAGCTTTTCCCCACTTACAGCAATTCACTGCCGCTCTAGATATTCCATTTGGTCAAAAACGTATGATAAGATACACAATAAAGTATGTAATGCTTGGGAGCACACTGCACTGGAAGAAATGGCTACAGACCCACGAGAGAAAAAGAAACTCGCAGAAGACAGGCATATCTAAGGTGACCAACTGTACTGATTTAATCAGAACTATACTACTTTTGTGGCCTTTTTTCTGAAGGGAAATCGAAGACAGTAAAGGTTCTGATTTTTATATTCTTGTTCTGGTCTGTTCTGATTTGGTTTATGGTTTACAATATACAATTAATTTCCAATTTTGTCATATAAATCACTGAATCAGAATCACCCAATCTCACAATGCTGCTACTCGCTATTCACGACATCACAACTCAAACTAGGAATAAATCGAGTGCCGGCGGAACCATTGCTACTAAACTAACTCCTAACTCTTAGTCCTGTTGGTACTTCGGTTTTCGATTTAGTACAGTAGTGATTAGTCTCTTAATTGGTGCTGCTGAACTAGAAATAGTGGTATTACAGAAGCGTTATGAACATATGTTATGTCGCCCCAAAGAGGAAAGTGCGTTTTTAACGCATAATTACAAAGAAACCCCATATTAAAGAAAACAAGACGATACAGACGCTAAAAAGGTTCCAAAGTTAAGTGCCTAAAATGTTCGTCCGAGTTTTCAGTTGCTAATAGCGGCAAATACCACGTGGGAAGCCACATTAAAATTGCCAAACACAGAAAAGCAGCAGATACATCAACTTCCAGTTCCACTGTCGAAAACTTTCTTAAAAGCACAACTTTCGACGAAAATGCAAAAAAAAAAATTGGAGCAATTGAAGGATGTTGGGCTTACCATACAGTATTTCATAACCAGTCTTTTAGATTGACTAATTGTACTAGTGTTTTGAACCAATTATTATAGTAATTTATTTTTTACAGGTGTTTTGGCCCCATTTGCCATTGAGCAATTAATAAATTCTTTATCACAAGCTAATTATATCCGTTTCTTCAGATGCATCAAATCACAATACCACAAAAATAATCCCCATTGTAGTACACTTTTTTATTCCAACGGGCGTGCAGGTAAAAGTGTTAGAAGTAAAAGAGCAACCAGGGGAAACCTTTGATATTTCGAATTATATTCTTGAGACTTTAGCGCGATATAACCTTACTACCAAACTATTGGGAATATCTGCTGACAACACAAATTGTAGAGAAGAAAAGGAAAAATAATGTATTTCACAAAACTAAAACAACATTAAATAAATCCAACATCGGAATTGGATGTTCTGCTCATGTTATGAACAATTGCGCAAGCTCAGCGACGGATGGTTTACCGGTAGGTATTGAGGCTGTAATAGGAAAAATCTATTCATATGTCTAAATGATACTAATATAAAAACTGAATATAAAAATTACAGAAATAAATTAAATTTACTTCAAAAAATATATGGCATCGAAAATTATAAAAAGGAAAATAAATAGATATGATAAAACTAGATGACAACTCCATAGTAAATAACCAAGCAGAAATGGCTAATCTGTTTAACAACCATTACGCTAATGTTGGAAAAAATCTTGCAAAAAAAAATAATTGCCTCCGAAAACTATATTGAACATCTGGACAGGACATATATCTTTTTCCAAGTAACCCGGTAGAAGTAAAAGACATTATCATAAACTTAAAATTAAATAAAGCTCCAGGTAAAGACCGTATAACAGCGAAAATTTGAAAAGAAATGCACACTTAGTAAATAAGGTGATTACAGAAGGGATATTTCCTGATGAATTAAAAGTAGGAATTATTAAGCCACTTTATAAAAAAGGTGACAAAACAAAAATGAGAAATTACAGACCTATATAACTGATTCCAAATCTTGCAAAGGTGCTGGAAAACGTTACAAAGAAACGAATTACTAATTTCACAAGGAAATACAAGATCCTATATGAAATGCAATTCGGTTTTCAAGAGGGCCGCTCAATACAGGATGCTATAGCATACGTTACTCAAAAAATATATCAAAATATAGATAGTAGCAAACCTATATTTTGTATATTTGTTGACCTAGAAAAGGCGTTTTACGCGCTTAGTCATTCTAGATTATTAAACAAATTAGAACATTTAGGTTTTCGTGGTAATGTACTTAAATTAACGGAGAGCTACCTTTCTAAGAGAAAGCAATATGATTGAGCAGTCATTAAGCCAGCAAAGAATTGTTGAATATGGAGTGCCCCAAGGTACAGTCTCTTATTTAACCTCTATTTAAATGATTTGTTAACATTATTACCATATAAAGGAACGATACTTAGTTTTACGGATGACACAATTATTATGCATAGCGCAGAAACCTGGACAGAATTAAAGCAAATAGTTGAGGAAGAATTTAAATCTATTAAGAACAGGTTTGATATAAATTTACTTACTATCAGTTGCGAAAAGACTAAGTATCTTCCCTTTACGTCATACCAATCAAACTTACCTAATCTTGATCCACTACAAATTCGCACTGACAAAAATAAAAAAATAGAAATTGAAGAAGCCGAATACGTTAAATATTTAGGTATAATCATCGATAAACATTTTAGATGGGATTTACAAGTAAATCACATTATAAAAAAACTAAGGACCTTATTGCCAAAATTTAAATATTTAAGACCATTTCTAGATTTACCACGGATGCGAATGTTGTATTATGCTCTTATTCAAACTCAACTTACATACGGCATTATTGGTTGGGGGGGGGGGGGGGGGGGTCAATAACATGTACCTAAAAAATTTAGAAATCCTTCAGAAACAGTTCTTAAAAATTATTTTTCAAATTATATTACCTTTCCAACCTATATTTTATACAAGGAAAGCAAAATATTTGACATCAGACAGCTTTATTGTCAAGATATATTAACATTCCAATTTAAACATAAAAACAAATTAGAATACAAAATGCATAACTACGACACTAGACATAAAAGCATCAGTAAGAAAATTAAGGTTAAAAAAACAAGGAGAAAGAACTTATACATACCTTGCACCCAGAATATTCGACCTACTTCCATCTGAAACAAAAAATACAAGCACACTTATAAAACATAAAACTAAAATTAAAATACGGTTACATGAAACTCCGCGAATGTATATACACCAAATAATTGACTCCAAAAATACTTACCATTTATAAAATCACAGTACTCTGACTTATATGCGTTACCTAGTTCCCTAGTCAGCTACTGTACCTACTCTGTATCAAGTAAAAAAAATACATATTAAAATTCTTTTTTAAGTAATGTAAACGTTTCCATTTTCATTTAAATTAACTGTTAAATTGTTAAATATATCTATATTTGCACTAAGATACATACTCCAATTCTAATTTTGTATTGCATCTCCTAATCACTCACAAGCAAGAACAATGTTCTTTTAGTGAAATGATTGGATCGACGATATAAACTTGTTATTCATCTGGAGATCAAGGAAATATTTAATAGTTTAATAATTAGGTAAATTATATTAATGATTAAGTATATTGTATGTATGTATATGTGCGTGTGTACATGTGTGTATATACGTGTGTATGAATATGTTCCTCAACACCATCAAATTCCACAGCTGCTGCTGCTGGCCCCGCGACTCCATCAAACTCCACAGCAACTCCGCCAAACTCCACAGCAACTCCACAGCAACTCCACCAAACTGCACAGCCGGCCCCACAACGTCGTCAACAACTTCGACAGGTGCGGGCTCCACAACAACCTCGGCGAATCTTTCACCTTCAATGGCTACCCACTCATCACCGTCAACATCATCGGTGGCTAGCCAGTTTAAAAAAGCACTACCTTCCATTTTGAAAACAATTTTCTTTACTTTCAAATTGTATTGAAACTATGATTTGGATCCGAATCACATTCTCTATTTATAATATGATAGCACCCCTACTATGACAGACCTAGGTGGGGCTTCTCTAGCAATATTGGTTCGAAGTAAAATCTTAATAGTAGTAGGGTAGAATATTAATTATGACTGGTGCGTAGCTCTCCCTCTACTCACTATGCTTTTGATTTTTCTTACAATATTTACATGGGAAGGGTGGTCTTAAAATGATGAAGGAAGATGAAGGAAAATGCCTCTTGCTAAAGGGTAGAAATCTTAACAATTGTAGCTATATCCATCATAAAACAATATTACAACTGTTATATAATGTCAAAATCTAAGCGTGAGCGTCATTTTTTTTCTTGCTAGTGGACGATTAAGGCGTATGTATACTTGCATATACTTGAAACATTAATATATTATAGTGCAGGTAATGTAATGCTTACTTGTATATAGGCAACATAATATTTTTATCTTTTATGTACAATTACCTGCACTAGAGTATTATTAATATGTTACCAAGTAGTAATATATAAGTTACTGTTTAAAAGTGAATTGTATTGAAACATATTCTTTATCGGATTTTGCAACTGTAGAAAAAATAACTATTTTTTAGTTATTTTTCTGCCGTTTGCAAAATCCTATACAGAATGTTTCAATATTACTTATTATATAGGCAACACAATATTTTTAATTTTGTATGTATAGTTACCTGCACTAAAGTCTTACGAACATGTATAAACATTTTATTAATATGTTATAGTTCAGATACTATATCGACAACTTTATTTTCTATCTCATTAGTATACAATGATATCATTGGGGAATGAAATGAATAAAACATTTATATACAAAAAATATTATATTTATATACAGAAAGAAAAACACATTAAATAATAAAAATATATATTTATGTACAAATAAGAAAAAAAATGCATATACATAAAGAAGAAATATATATACAAGAAAAAAAAATAGTCGTGGGATTCCTCATCTGACGTATTGGGTACCGTCTCCGCGGACCAAGTAGACAGCGACTTTTCCAGCGGGCGAACCTTTCATCGATGTTGTTCGAGCAGCCCGCGCCATCCTGGTTAAGCTCAGCGCCTGTACTATCAGCGGGTCCTCTGCTCTCTTCTAATAATCTCCGCCAGGGTGAATCGGGAATTATTGCAGCTAAATATGCAATCCCAACCCACTCCGGCAGCTCTAAATCACTGGAGGAAGACACAGTGTTGTCTTGCACGTTACTAATTTTCATGCATATTAGGTACTCTTTTGCGTGCAGAAATGGAAGTAAAAAGCTTGCGAGACTAGCTTAGTTTTATGCTAATCGATTTCCCACCCCAGTTCCGATCTGACTATCATACGAAGCGGAGCGGTTAATATAGTGCTAATAAACTCGTTAATTACACAAGTGCTACAAGTGATAATCGTCTGTTCTATCAAAGTATGAGTGCTCATAGCGGGGGTGAACCCCCCGATATTAATTGAATAACATCTAAGTCAAGTGATATAATTTATGACGACGACGATGCTATGTCTCTGGATTCCCCAATTGGTAATATACAAAAACAAAACAATGTGCACCAGCCAACAGTAAGTACTTTTACTCCAATAAATTTAGGGGCCGATACACGCCAGGAAATTATAAAAGATATACATCATAATAATATAATATCAGGTAGTAATTCGTCTAATAACAAAGAAATTATAACTGATATCCAAGAACAAAACACCCAGTCACAAAAACGAGAAGTTTTTTAATATGGTTCATTTGATACAGGACCGTATCATGTATACATTGAAGATAATCCTAATTCCAGAATGAATGAGGTTAAAGTGGGTGATATAGTTTTGACAAACTGGTCTGAATTAGATAATAAAATTAAGAGTATAGATTCAATCGGCAGGCACAGAGTTAGAGTTCATCTTAAAAATTCAAAAAGCGCAAATTATTTAATAGATTGTTATAACTCAACAATATAGACTAGTCAGACTAAAGACATTGTTACAGAAAATAATAATAATGTAGAGTAAACTGATTCAGTATCTTTGGGGGCAGAAGCAGAAACACCAGAGGATCAAAATGTTCACGGATCTAGATCATTCGAAGGTGCTGGTCATGTTATGAAATGGCAGTGGGAGATACAGAAGCAGGCATGGTAAATTCAATCAATTAGACTAAATCGGACCCATCGCTGCTGTTAATCTCTCTAGAACAAGTGCGCCCTTTCCGAAGTCACTACCTATAAAAAACACCAAAAAGGTAAACAGGAAGGGAAAGTCTAGGGTTTTAACTGATACACCCGAGGAGGAGAGAATTGAATTAGAAAATAAATTACGCGAAGAGAAAAAAAAATAAGGTAGCTATCAAAATTATTGCAAAAGGTGCAAAGAGTTCTAAATTGCCCAAACAAAAAGATAAGATAGTCTATGAAGGTGAGAATTCCGAAGTGAAATTGAAAGGCAAGAATCAGAGGATGAGTTTATACAAATAACAACTGAACCATTGCGAAATGAGTTACCAAATATTTTTCAAGAAGATTTTGTCTTAATTAGATTTTCCACAAAGAAAACAGTAAGGTTTTATGTTGGTCAGATTGAAGAAGTTACAAAAGAGAGAGAATATATGATTAATTTTTTAAGAAATGGATTTGTCTTTCCTGTTATTCCAGACAAGTCTCTCATTGAATTTGACCAAATAGAGCTTAAGTTGCCCAAGTCAAAAACACTGGTGGAAGTAATCGAGTCAATTCAATAAAAAAAAAAACTTAGCTACAACCCTCAGTAAGTTTTAATCTAAGGATTATTATTACCTATTCGTTTTTTAAAATTTTTATTAAAGTTTGTCCAGTTGAACCTAATAATAATAAGCTTTGTTTAATTTCCTATTAAGAATTTCGTTTTATTTAAATGTTAAGTATACGTTTTATAATTTGGTGTAATAAAAAAATTCCTCTAAAGTATATTTTCCATTAATATTATACAGGTTCCAATGTGCCCCATTCACAGTTTCAATTTGCCCCACCGGTGGGGCACTTTTAAACATTTGCAGATAAAATATAAAACTTTAAAATCAACTAAACTGTATATTTAATTGAAATGATTTGTACTGTCTAGGAAGCCGAATAGACTATATAAATTAAAACAGCATTTACTCAATTGTTTATAAAAAGCATCGATTTTTTAAAATTCGAAAAGTTTTAAATGTACCAATGTGCCCCCCCTTTCCCCTAACTACAAGATAGTATAGTAATATGACCTGGAGGCCAATTATTGACTGTTCGATTTGTGAGTTTTGGAACAAAGCGATAGAAGGTAATTTCTATTATGGCAAATTTTGACTGTCATCCAAGAAGCGAATTCTAGTTATTCTTTTGCATCGTTAAGTGAAAACAGTCACTCATTTAACCGAAAGAGAATTTTCATTTATTGACAAAGCTGCAATTAGCCACGTGAGTAGCTATGTTGTGAAAAAATAAAACTGTAAATAAATGCATAATATTCAATGACAACTTTATATGACAAAATAGAATAGCGGAGTGGCATGATATCAGCCAAGCCAAGGAATATAATAATGGAATCACTGATAAATAATACTTTGGCTGCCATACGCATTTTTACAACAGTTGTACTGGCCAACCAGAGTTACATGCATACAACAATTATTTATACCAAAATAAGTATTATTCTATTATTAGTACCTCATGTCTATAAGTAAAAATTGTTCTTTGAAAAAAACTGTCGCTCATATATGGCCGACGTGGCCTATCAAGGTTGCCTTTAAGTTTGCAGGTTATGTAGTTTCCCCATTCCTGTATCCACCGCCACAAGTTTTAAAATAGAATACTCTGCCCTAGAATCCCGCCTGAACGCACCCGTCGATTCCAGACTCATTATTTGTATTTGTGTCGGCCGTTTCGCGCTTACTTGGTGCACGTAATCAACTTACATTTCCTTTCTAGTGCTGTGTTGTGTTTATATTTTACCTCATAAGATTTGATATCGTAATGGGTAAACATTCAAAGAAAAGGCAGAGGGAGAGCAGTGGTTCATCCGATAAAGAATACACGCTCAGAAAGAAATTAAAACGGCTACAAAAACGTCTGGTAAAGATCAATAAAAGTAATCGAAGAAATGTTCTCGGTATCGACCAGGGCGCTCTACCTCGCCGGCAGTATCAGCAAGGACAAATAGTGTATCTGTCTCACATCTTGGGCTTGAGTCTCAGAGTGCAAGTAGAGTTTGTTTTTATAACGCTTCCACTGTTTATGATCCTCTACACTTGGATTCGACAAGTAAATACAATAGTCCGTGAGAGATTTTTTATACTTTACTATATTATTGTCCCACTTAGTTTCGTTATGATAACAAACGTTTATGTCTGAAGGTACATGGATGCGTATGACCAATGTTTTGGATTATTTGAGATATTATGTGGATATTTTCTTCCGTTTAGAAAACGGTCAAGCTCTTTATCTACTTATTCTTTGCTCTGGTTTGAGAACAGACTACTGAAACATTTTCTTTATAGGATTTTGCAAACAGTGGAAAAAATCCTATAAAGAAAATGTTTCATTACTATAAGCAAACAAATAATAAATAATTCACTTTTAAACAGACTACTGTTTTCAACAATCTTATTTTCTATGTCTGCTTAGAAAATATTGTCCTATGAGAGTACGTACATTAGGGTGGAACTTAAAAACGAAGTTTCAAATTTTATTTTCTAATAGTGAAAATACTTTTCCTTTTTAACTCCATATAATAAAAATATTTAGCTTTTAAATATCAAATAATATTTACCGGTGCCGCAAAGCCTATTATGTAAAAAAAACACGAAAAAAAAAACCAATCATTGCATTAAAGCTATTTTAACAATATCGATAAGTTTATATTATGCAAAACATAAAATAAAGAAGTGTTGAAGTCCTGTCATGGAGAAAAGTGTGCCTTGGATCATATGCAATAGATGGCGCTACGTTACTGTAACGATATTTGACGTTAGGCTGCGTAGCGGGCGTTAGATATATCCGATGTATTATTGTGTCTGTTTTACTTGAGTGCGTGTCACAACAGGTTAGTTTTGGATAGCGTCCCCAATTAATATAAGGTGTTGTTTATGTGTTTATGAGTTTTTTTGATTACTTTTAATAAATAGTCGGTGACAAATGTGACAATGTCTGCTAACGTCCCTAAAACTAGAAATTTGTTAAAGTGTCCTGTGTTTGGTAAATCAAAACAATTAACTTTCGACTGTCGTGTTTTGCCAACATACGAAGACATTATGAAACATTATTTGTGGGTGCAGTTTAACTTAAAATCGGACAACTGGAATCGGGAACCTACTGTTTCTGAAATATCTCAGGTTGTTGCTGATGCCGTTAAAAATATATGGCTCAGAGCTTCCATTCCAACGGTTTCTGATACACGAATAATAAAAATGATTAGAGACTATCATGACAAATGTAGAAATTTAAAGAAAAGTATTAAGAATAGAAAGAACAGTCCCACATTCAATATAAAATTGCAAAATTTTAGGCAATCGGCAAAGAAACTTTTTGATGTGAGCTCGTGTAAATGCAAAGACTTTTCTTTATGTAAATGCACCAAAGTTTTTCGTGTACCAGAACAAGAACGTAACTTTCTCAAAGACCAAAGGAATAAAAGGATGATGGCAATAGGATCAATAGATATAAATACTACAAAGAAAATGAAGCGCAACGCCGAAAGGAGAGAAAAAGAATTATCAAGGAAAGAAAAAAGTATTTTAACACAAAAAAGTGACATTTTGATGAATGATTCGCCATCTGAAGATGACAGCCTGGAAGATATTGGTGCAATCGGTAGTTCTACCGAACCTGAATTTGACAATCAACCATCTACCTCAACTAAGAATGGAACTGAAAAGAAACGAGCTAAAAAATTTAACCTACCTGCACTGGCCCTGGCAGTTGAAAGAACAGGAGTATCGGACAGAGCAGCAACTATTATTGCAAATGCCACTTTAGAAGACATGGGTCTTATTTCTGATGATAATAAAGACAAAGTAATTGACAGAATGACTTTAAGAAGACAAAGAGAAAAGAAAAGAAAGAATTTGAAACAGCAAGAAAGGCGACATGAATTAATTTTAGAAGGCCTATATTTTGATGGCAGAAAAGATAGCACTATGGTAACTGAAGCAAAGGGAAAGAAAGTATATCGAAAAATCATTAAGGAAGAACATGTGGTACTAGTGCAAGAGCCAGGATCAAAATATATTGGTCATATTTCGCCAAGATCTTCGTGCGCTAATGATATAACCAATGACATTTTGGCGTATTTTCAAAATAAAAATATTAATATTTCGAATCTGAAACTTATTGGGTGCGACGGAACCGTCGTTAATACGGGATGTAAATCTGGAGTTATCAAAATATTGGAAACAAGATTAAAAAGACCCTTACAATGGATAATTTGCTTACTACACGCAAACGAGCTTCCATTAAGGCATTTATTTCAGCAACTTGATGGGCAAACTACGGGTCCTAAAGGATTTTCTGGTCCAATAGGGAAACAACTTGAAAAATGCGAACTTATGGAAATTAAACATAATGAAAGAATCGAATCTCAGCTGCCAGAAGTTAAATTTGAGGATTTAAGTACAGACCAGAAGTACTTGTTCGAAATTTGTCAAGCGGTGTCAAGCGGCATATTTCCGCAAGACTTAGCAAAGAGGAACCCAGGAAAAATAGCTCATTCTCGTTGGTTAACAACAGCCAACAGAATTTTGCGTTTATATGTATCCTGTGAAACGCCTTCTCCAAATTTAAAAGTTCTTGCCGAATATGTTATTAAAGTTTACAGTTATATGTGGTTCAAAATTAAAGTAAAACCTTCTTGCAAGGATGGATCTATTCATTTATGGGAAATGATTAAATGTTCCAGGTACCTCAAAAAACAGCACAAGGATATCATTGATCCGGTAATACAAAGGAATGCCTTTTTTGGCAATCCTGAAAATATACTTTTGGCAATGATAACTGATTCCCGGCAACATATTAGAGAACTTGGGCTTAGGAGAATAACTGCAGCAAGATCCAGGCCTAACAAACGTGTTAGAAGTTTTGAAGTTCCTCCCCTTAACTTTGAAGCTCCTGAGTATATAGATCTAATAAACTGGAATGATATTAAACTGACGGAACCTCCTGTCTTGTCGGACTTATCTGACGAAGAAGTAACAAAAATGATACAAACCGGAGAAACACCTGATTTTCCACGATTTCCTAGCCATACTCAAGCGGTAGAAAGATGCGTCAAAATTGTCACGGAAGCCGCGTCAGTCGTGTCTGGATTTGAAGCTAGAGATGGTTTCATTTTAGGAAAGTTGAAGTCTCGCAGTGTTATGCCAAAGTTTAATACTAAAAAGGACTACAAGCACATAGATTGAATAGCTAATATAAAAAAGGGTGGGGGGGAGGGTGGAAGTCGATACGCAGCCACCTCCTCGTGGTGACTTCTGGGTAGAATTTGCTTAATATATAGCACATTTGAGCTAAGAGCTGCGTTTTTTTTTTTAGTTACTTTATATAAAAATTTTAAAACTTTGACGCCCATGCGGCACCGGAAAATAAATAAATAGACATAAAATTTTTTTACTCATAGTTTAGAAATCCAGAAAGGAAAACAAATTGCACTATTACATATCAAAACAAAAAAGTTTTATTTTCACCTTATAGTTAAGTTCCACCCTAACGTACATGGATGCGTATGACTGACGTTTTAGATTATTTGAGATGTCATGTGGACATTCTCTTCCGTTTTGAAAACGGTCAAGCTCTTACTTTAACTAACATTAATTACTGATTATTCTCTGCTTTGAAACACTAAATTATAAATATATATTTTTACAACCATGTGATTGTTATGGTTGTTTTTTTAGATGTTCAAGTCAACCCTCCAGAGGACAACGTAACTGTTGAAGACAGTGCCGGTAAGGACTTAAACCAGACTGTGCTAGCAATATTAGGATACGACTTGTCTCATACCAAAAACGTATCTCCTCCTTTTCAAAATGAGGTCGCTCTAAGCTGGAATAGTATGCTTCAGAGAGGGCTAAGCGACGATGAACGATTGTCCCTTATAAACAAATATACGCCACCCGAAAATTGCACCTTGTTAAAAGCTCCGAAAGTAAATTCGGAGGTTTTATCGGTTACCAGGGATGTGGTTGCGCGCAGAGATAGTAAAATCAGTGATCTGTAGAATCAAATTGGGGCAGCTCTCTCAGCGTTGGGACAAGCGTTAATTAACCTCCTTCAGAATGTCGATAACAGAGATATTTCTCTTATCCAAATTATTAGTGATGCCAGTCGACTCCTATTGGATTTTCATCATAAACAATCTAAGTCAAGACGAGAATGAATTAGCTTAGATCTAAAGAAAGAGATCAGGGAGACATTGTATAATGTACAAGTACATTATACAATGTCGATGACGTCCACCCAGGCTTCAGAGGGAGTACCAGGGCGGACGGGTGCATCAGGTTCAGAACCCCACTCTCACTCGGCGCCCAAAGCCTTATGAACAAAATCAGGAGAGAAGGAGAGCAAGAAAGGAAACCAACAAAATCAGAAATCCCAGGGAGAGACCCTATTAACAAAGAACCAGGTCTTAAAATTCATTTTTTATACGCGCCAATCCAAAAGTCTGTTCCAAAGGAACCAAATTGGTCAATTATGGAGAGTAATATATTAATCGACTGTGTCAAAGATACTAAGTTCGGGCGCTATAAATACAGTTAAACCTTGCAAAGGTCAATTCATATTCAATGTTTTTATTGCTCTGAAGGCTGATACTTCATATGAACCAGCTTATATAGGCTTGTTATAAATCTAAAATATCTCAATCAGTTTTTGAAAGCAAATTATTTCAAATTAGAAAATCAGAAAACGCGGGCGCGCATGCTTCAACACAATGTTTTTTAGCTATATTTGGGTTGAAAGATGCGTATTCTTTGTTCCTATTTTAGATCACACAGGAAATAGCGAAGATTTAAGTTTCGGGGCAGTATTTACGAATTTAACTGTCTTCCCTTTGGTCTGAATTGTGCGCCACTGATTTTTACAAAGTTATTAAAACCAGTTCTAGCATCTTTAAGAAAGAAACATTGATGTCAGTGGCTTATTTGGATGATTATCTTTTACTAGGAATGTCATACACTGACTATAAATAATGCCAGACTAACAATTAATACCCTGGAAGAACTTGGCTTTCTTACAAATTATGAAAAAGGTGTGCTACGACCTGCACATAAATGTCAATATCTGGGGGTTTGTGTGTCATTCTATTGATTTAACAATTTCCTTACCAAAAAAATAGCTCTTATTAAGTTTATTACCAATTTTATGAAACTTAGAAAATGCTCAATAGGGAATTCACAAAATTAACTAGTAAGTTGGATTCTATTTGTCCTGCAATGCGTTATGGTTGGCTGCATCTGAAACCCTTTGAAAGGGCAAAATTTTTGGCTCTTAAACAGTCAAAAACCAATTATAATAAGATTATGGAAATTCCGGCTAGTCTCTCAAATGAGTTTGGTTGGTGGTTTGCTAAGATTCCATTAGCGGTTAACACCTTAAAACCCCATATTTTTCATTTAGACATTTTTTCGGACTCCTCACTAACGGGGTGAAGCGATTCATTGCGCAGGCGTGTCATCACATGGTAACTGGCCCCAAGAGGAGACAAAAATGCATATAAACTTCTTAGAGCTCAAGGCAGCATTCTTTGGAATTAAATGTTTAGAAAAGGATTATACATATTTGCTTCCTACATTAAGTCGTCTGAGAATAATGAAGGAAACTTAGCGTCACGTCAACTAAAACTTTACAAAAAATAATGAAAGATCAGGCCTTTGGAATTCCAGTGGTACCTGATTGGTCAACATAACCGTGGTACCCCATTTTTTATTCATTACTGGCTGAAGAACCAATCATCTTAAAACCTAATATAAATTTACAATTTTCTGCTACATGTTGACTCCACACACACTATGGCCCCAACGGGGCGGGAGTCTTGTCCGGGAGGCTCTCCGGTTAGGCCATATTCCAGAGTCTGCTCATGATATTTGCCTGGCGTCTGTAACATCCTCAACATTCAAACAGTACGATTCGGAGTTAAGGGTTTGGTGGAAATACTGCATGGATAATAAGATTGATTTATTTTAAGTCTCAATACTAGATGTTTTAAGTTTTTTGTCCTTTTATTTTAAAAAAGGAGCCTCCTACGGCACGTTAAATTCTTACCGTTCGGCAATCGCACAAATTGCGGAACCAGTTGTAGGTCAAGATTTTGGAATGAAACGGCACTTTGAGTTTTCCAGCTAAGACCGAGCAAACCGAAATATAACAACACTTGGAATCCAAGTATGGTCCTAGACTTTGTGCAAGAACTTAACAATGAAATTATTACTTTAGAATACTTATCTTTCTTACAAGCTAGCTATTCTTTTAGCCGTGGCCTCTGGCCAGCGAGTACATACATTATCTCCAATCGGTGTATACAATATAGTAAAGTTAGAAAAAGGCACATAGATTAGAATTGTAGGTACATAGAGTAAAGACTTCAGGCAGAAATAGATTACAACCAGTCTTAATTCTGCCCTTCTATACTCAGGATAGTAGAATTTGTGTAGCAACAACACTTTTATGTTATTTAAGTACAACAAAAGCCCTACGATCAAATAGCTGTCAAATGTAGCAACCTCTTTTTGACATTCAAGAAGCCTCATAATCATAATGCAACTCCTCAATCGATTTCTAGATGGATTAAAAAGATCATGGGAATAGATATCTCTCACTTTTCTTCCCATAGCAGTCACATCCGTAGCTTTTAGAAAACGGGTTACGTTTGATACCATTCGATTGGCGGTGGGTTGGACCGCCCAGTGTTTTACAATCGAGCTCTGCAAAATCAGTCTGATTTTGCTGCAGCTATTTTAAGTTCTTAATTTTTTGAAAGTAGATTAAGATATATATTTTGTTGCTTCATTATTCGATCTTAAGTGTTTCTCTCTGTTCATACACCTTATTATTAGATACATTATGTTTTGTTTTGAGCAAAAATGTAAATTCAATAAGTTGCTATCTCCCTAGATTACATACTGTTTAGTCTACGACATTTCTTTAAGCCAATAAAGTCTCTTTGTACATTATCAGTTGTCATCGGCGTCGGCGTCGCGAACAAGTTATGACTTGTCTAGCGCGCTGTGCTCATGTTTTAGTCTTCTGCCGAAACAGAAGTCATTTGAGCACAAAAAAAGTCTATATAAGAAAACACTTTTTCTCAGCGAGCAAGTAGTGATCGATCCTTCAAGTAGTAATGTTCCAGCCTTCAGCAACTAATAGTCTTCTGCCGAAACAGAAGTCATTTGAGCACAGACGCCAACGCCAATGCTGATGAGGTTATCCCTTCCTCTTGTGTTGTAACCAGACAGTGTGTTTTAATTGAGTTTTATTGTGTTGAGTGTCAAGTGGCAATGCATACCCGGAGTGGCAAGGCAGTAGGCACTGGGGTCGAGAGCGACGTCTCCACGTCGGCCCCCCCCTCACTGCACGACGCCCCTCACAGCATCTGACCACGAAGTGCTCCGCCAACACGACGCCCTGACAAGGGGTACGGGGGTCACGCCCGACGTCTCCACGACGGTGGCCCCACACTGCACAGCAAGCAACACAGCAACCCGGCTCGGCGAGGTAAGCATGTCCTCTGATTTCTCCACAGGCACAAGTGCTACGCATGGCGTCGCGACGACGGCGCCCCACTACTGTGCGTCGCCGGGCTCCGCGCCTAGGCATAGCGAGGCAGGACTCGCCACCAACATAGGACACGACACTGGGGTCACGCATGACGTCATCACGACGGTGCCCCCTCGCTGCATGGCACGCAGCGCAGCCACCTGGCATGGAACCCAGGCAACAAATATGGAATGGAGTAGCAACGATTCCCAGGCGATGCCCCCTTACTGCATGGAGCGCAACGCAGCATCGTGGCACGAAAACTCGGCGATGGAACAGGGATTAGATGGTGATGATGACATGGTGATGCCCCCTCGCTGTATGGTGGACCCAACAGCATCCCGGGCCAACGACGATTCCTCGACGCTGGGAGATCGCCGCTTCGCTGGATTCGCTTCCACACATGGGGAAGCCTCCCACTCAGGCTCAGGGCTGCCCAGCGGTCAGTACACCATCGCTGCCACACCCGACTGGCCCCAACTCTTCAGCGACGCCTCGCTGACACCGCGCCGCCAGCTGGCCACCCCTCACTGCATGGTACCACCAACAGCAACCAGCCCAAGTCCAAGCACGCCGCCCAACGCACAGTACTTCGTCACGCCTACCTCGTCGGCCGGCGCCTACCACGTCACCCCGCCGTACCAGACGGCAAGACCTAGTGCTACGCCCCAAAGACAAATAGTGCTCCAAAACCAAACGACTGGAACGATCCCAGTCCCCTCTGCCGCCATAACGGACCAACCCCAACCGAGCTTGGGACTACCCAGCTATGAACAATTAGCGCAACTCCTGGCTCTGACCACTTCAAACCTAGCCTCCATTACCCGGCAACAAGAAAATTGCCGGCCACCCATTACTGCACGTAACGAATCACAGCCGTACGCCACGGAAAAGGCTAACTTACGTGGACATGGCGACCAACAACGTGAGGCCAGATCTTTCCGGAGGGAAGAGGATCCACGACGACCCGACTACACAGATTCTGGGGAAATGGACCCCCAGTGGCGCCCAACACAAAACCTAGCAGAGAGCATGACAAGACTAATGGAGGGAAGCGTTCAAGCCGCAATACACGCAATACAAGGTCATCACAGGATGCCCACAAGAAGAACGAGAGCGCTGCCCACTTACTCAGGCCTGGAATGGGAGGATCCAGTCAACTTCCTGGATGAGCTCGAGGAGGCGATGCTCCATGAAGACATCCACGGCAGGGATAAAGTGAGAGTAGCTATAGAACAGCTCGAGGGTCAAGCCAGACGCACCCTGGAGATGTGGAAGTCCCACAACATCACATACGAGTTCTTAAAGGAAAAGCTCTTGCGGCAGTTCAACGACACTGCCACCCTGGGGAAGCTACGCTCCAGGTTACACGGTGAGAGACAGAAAGACGACGAACCCGCCGCCGTTTTTATACAACGCAAAATTGGACTCTGGCTGAGAGTAGAACGGTATACGCCGGAAGAAGAGATGGTTATGGAGGTGCGCGAGCTCCTGCGACCGGAACTAAGATTCGCAACTAGAAATGTCCCAGTGGCCACGATGGAAAGCTTGAGCCGAGTGGCTGAAAACGCCGAGGGTGACTACAGGGAATTTCAGAGGCAACTCCGACCGCTGCCGAGGCCAGCCACCATCCCGCCTGCGAGTAATACTACCAATAGTCCACCAAAGTGCCGCAAGTGCCCGGGATTTCACTATCACCGAGACTGCCCCACCAACCAAACTCAGTCAGAGCCCCAGCAAGGCAACCCCAATTTCCGCGGACACGACTCCAACCAGCGAGCCAACCCCAATTTCCGTGGACACGACTCCAACCAACAGGGAAACCCTAACTTCCGCCAACAAAATGTCCAGACAGGGGGTAACAACTTCCGAGGGCATGGCACCAACTTAAACAACCCTAGCCAACAAGCAGGTCCAACCAGTAACCCAGGCCCAGGACAGACATCCACGGCACCACCACAGCAGAGAAGTCAGTCAACCACACGGCAAGAACCCCGCAATGCACCGCCATCGGGAAACTCCCAATGGGTCGGGCAGAACTAGGGCGCCCGGCCCCACCGCTGGAAATTAACAGCCTAGAATTACGAGCCAAGACAGAGGACGCAGTGCTGCAACTACAAGCCCAGCAACAAGCCACAACCTTGGTGTCTCCACCACCGACCAAGAAGAATGAGATTGACGAAGCTACAGCCACGCAGGAGCAGGAAACGTATCAACCACGCCCGTTGACCCCACGGCAACAAAGCAACAGAGCCGCCGCCTTTGCTTTCCTTTGCCCGGGCCGCCCGGACAGGCGGTCACCAGTCAACACCGTGACGCAAGATGCTACCTCCCGCGGCTCGGACCAGTCAACCACGCTCATTCCTCAGCCTCAACTAGGTGAACAGGAACCCAAGGAAGCGGCTAGTATGGACGTCTTCCCGGAGCAGCAAGACGCTGGACCTTCCTGGAAGGATAAAAGGTCAGTATTGCCAACCACTGCCCCACTAATAGCCTCTGTATTTTTGGACAAGGTATTCCCGCCAACTCATACCCGAGATGTCAGCACGAAGCCATCTCCCCCGAGGTCACCTCCACTCGGCCTGCCAGGCCCCGAGCCGCCTCCCAGGGTTCAGTCCAGCCAGACTGACCTACCCAGACAATCTCTGCAACAGACCACCGACATCGATGATGACGATACCGATGATGACGATACCGAAGATGACGATACCGAAGATGACGATCCCGAAGATGACGATACCAAAGATGACGATCCCGATGATGACGATACCGAAGATGACGATACCGAAGATGACGGCAACGACGAGGATGACGATCCCGAGGATCCAGGTCATCCAGCCCCGCCAGAACCAGCAGCACCTGCTGTCACAGGACACCAGCCCGCTGCCCCAGAGCCAGCAGCACCCGCTGCCCAACAGCCAACCACGCCTACTGTCACAGGACCAGTAGCGCCCGTTGCCCAGAAGCCAGTCACGCCTACTATCACAGGATCAGTAGTGCCCGCTGCCCAACAGCCAACCACGCCTACTGTCACAGGACCAGTAGTGCCCGTTGCCCAGAAGCCAGTCACGCCTACTATCACAGGATCAGTAGTGCCCGCTGCCCAACAGCCAACCACGCCTACTGTCACAGGACCAGTAGCGCCCGTTGCCCAGAAGCCAGTCACGCCTACTATCACAGGATCAGTAGTGCCCGCTGCCCCAAAGCCAGATGCCAACGCACAAGTCTACATCCGTGGACCTGGTACCCACTTCCGTGGACATGGCGACTATCTACGTGGACATAGCACCACAGCCGCCGCTAAACCAAAATTTCCAGCCCGCCGACTGCCCCCAGTCGTGCCTGGCCCATCCACCTCAGCCAAGAGGAGACAAACAAACAAGAATGAGGAGTCCCCGGCGCTGTCAGCCGCACCGCCGCCGCCAGCAGACCCTGGGCCTTCTACGTCAAGACAAGAGCAGCCGCTCGACACGACGCCCATACTGTTCCCGATGCCGTTCTGGGCGAAGGCCGTGACCACGCCTGGCCACGACCGACAGCAGCCATCCGCCAGCCAGATGCCTGTCCCAGTCCGGACACGAGTATTCGTCAACTCGAACGCCAGCCCGAGCTCAGCCGGCTCCGGCGCACCGCTCCAGGATCCCGCTACCTTAGCACGTAGCACAGCAGGACCTAGCAGCCCCCACGAGGCGCTCCAGTATCTCACTGCCTTAGCCCGCAGTACAGCAGGACGTTGCAGCCTCAATAAATCGCTCCAGTCTCCCGTTGCCTTAGCAAGCAACACAGCAGGACGTTGCAGCCTCACAGGTTCGCTCCAGAATCCCGTTGCCTTAGCGAGCAACACAGCAGGACTTAGCAGCCCCCAATTCGCAACAGGATCAGGCAGCCCCGGGCGTCGCGGAGACGACGTCCAGAAGAGCGAAACTTGCGATAACATACCAATGTAAATAATTCAACGCCACAGGGCGAAAACTTTGTTCAACTAGAATGCATTTATGATTTGTCACATAAAATACTTTAATTTTAAATATCTTGTTTTACCTAAAATATCTTAGTGGACCTATTATTAGTTATTTATATAAAATATCTTACCACACTTAATCTTAGTCTATATATGTTAAAATATCTTAGTTGTTGAAATATCTTAACACTTACTCTTAGTTTATAGTTTTGAAAATATTGTATCCACTCACTCTTACATTATATAATTGAAATTATTGAACTGAAACATAACCTGTATGCCTTTATTAATGTTCAATAAAGTCACAAAAAAGGGGGGTGGTGTCATCGGCGTCGGCGTCGCGAACAAGTTATGACTTGTCTAGCGCGCTGTGCTCATGTTTTAGTCTTCTGCCGAAACAGAAGTCATTTGAGCACAAAAAAAGTCTATATAAGAAAACACTTTTTCTCAGCGAGCAAGTAGTGATCGATCCTTCAAGTAGTAATGTTCCAGCCTTCAGCAACTAATAGTCTTCTGCCGAAACAGAAGTCATTTGAGCACAGACGCCAACGCCAATGCTGATGAGGTTATCCCTTCCTCTTGTGTTGTAACCAGACAGTGTGTTTTAATTGAGTTTTATTGTGTTGAGTGTCAAGTGGCAATGCATACCCGGAGTGGCAAGGCAGTAGGCACTGGGGTCGAGAGCGACGTCTCCACGTCGGCCCCCCCCTCACTGCACGACGCCCCTCACAGCATCTGACCACGAAGTGCTCCGCCAACACGACGCCCTGACAAGGGGTACGGGGGTCACGCCCGACGTCTCCACGACGGTGGCCCCACACTGCACAGCAAGCAACACAGCAACCCGGCTCGGCGAGGTAAGCATGTCCTCTGATTTCTCCACAGGCACAAGTGCTACGCATGGCGTCGCGACGACGGCGCCCCACTACTGTGCGTCGCCGGGCTCCGCGCCTAGGCATAGCGAGGCAGGACTCGCCACCAACATAGGACACGACACTGGGGTCACGCATGACGTCATCACGACGGTGCCCCCTCGCTGCATGGCACGCAGCGCAGCCACCTGGCATGGAACCCAGGCAACAAATATGGAATGGAGTAGCAACGATTCCCAGGCGATGCCCCCTTACTGCATGGAGCGCAACGCAGCATCGTGGCACGAAAACTCGGCGATGGAACAGGGATTAGATGGTGATGATGACATGGTGATGCCCCCTCGCTGTATGGTGGACCCAACAGCATCCCGGGCCAACGACGATTCCTCGACGCTGGGAGATCGCCGCTTCGCTGGATTCGCTTCCACACATGGGGAAGCCTCCCACTCAGGCTCAGGGCTGCCCAGCGGTCAGTACACCATCGCTGCCACACCCGACTGGCCCCAACTCTTCAGCGACGCCTCGCTGACACCGCGCCGCCAGCTGGCCACCCCTCACTGCATGGTACCACCAACAGCAACCAGCCCAAGTCCAAGCACGCCGCCCAACGCACAGTACTTCGTCACGCCTACCTCGTCGGCCGGCGCCTACCACGTCACCCCGCCGTACCAGACGGCAAGACCTAGTGCTACGCCCCAAAGACAAATAGTGCTCCAAAACCAAACGACTGGAACGATCCCAGTCCCCTCTGCCGCCATAACGGACCAACCCCAACCGAGCTTGGGACTACCCAGCTATGAACAATTAGCGCAACTCCTGGCTCTGACCACTTCAAACCTAGCCTCCATTACCCGGCAACAAGAAAATTGCCGGCCACCCATTACTGCACGTAACGAATCACAGCCGTACGCCACGGAAAAGGCTAACTTACGTGGACACAGTGTACTCTCTTGGTGCCATTTCAAGTTGGATGCTTTAAACATCTACATAACTTAGTTATTTACGAGACGAGGCCACATATAATTTATAGATCAAACGAACTTACCTTAAGTGAAGTTCGATCCTAATTATATGTGGCCTCGTCGAAGTAAATAACTCCCACCCATACCCTTGTGTGTATTTATTCCCTTAATTCCCAACAATTTTGAAATGTAGTTGTTAGTTGTAAATAAATGAGTCTGAAATCAGCGGGTGCGTTCAGGCAGGATTCTAGGGTGAAGTATTCTGCTTTAAAAATTGTGGCGATCGGTACAGGAATGGGGAAACTACATAACTTAGTTATTTACTTTGACGATGCGACATATAATAGGCTCATTTAATCAAACTTCAGAATTTATTTTTTTTTACATCTTCATGAAGTACTATATGTCTGTTATACCCAAAAAAAAATTCAGCTCAATCTGACTGAAATTAACAAAAATATTCGCATTAGAACAACAAAATATTGGTCGCGACGGAAATTGACTATGTGACGTCACGGCATCTTTCGAGTCGAGCTAGTCGAAACGGCGCGCGTTTTCTGCAGTGTTATTCAGTAGTTTAACCGGTCTGGTACGATTAGGTCAACAGTTTGATCAGGCATAATAATAATTATTATTCTAATCTGTAAGATTTGCTGTTAAACAATGTGTGATGATAATTATATTAAAGCCGATTCTTCAAATTTGCCGGAGGTGGATGTTATAATGGTAATGGATTATTTCAACTCAAACAGAGATTTTATAAGTGCAGAAATGAGGGGTGCGAAAATGCAGCAGTAAGTATTTCGTATTTTTTTTACGAACAGCTTTTGAAATTACTTTTTCATTATTCTTTAAGATCTGCTCGTCAAAACTATGGAGATAATGCAGTAGGCTACATCCAACTAAAGCGAGAAAATAACGTGTGCTATTTGAAAGCAAAAATTACTCCCGAACATAAAATTAAATCTAAAAATTATCGACTATCCTGTGTAATTAACGAACTTGAAAAAAAAGTGATTGAGGTGCAATGTCATGACTGTCCTGCTTCGGAAGGCGGTTGCAAACACGCTGTAGCGTTTTTAATGTGGATACATCGTAGAAGCGAAGAGCCATCTCCTACGGAAAAAGTTTGCTATTGGAAAAGGTCCGTTTTAGTTAGCGCGTCAACCACAAAAAAATTTATAACCACAGAAGATTTTGGTACGAAACCTGTAGTTTCACCAGACGAAAATCTTTTAAATGATTATGTTAACGAGGCAAAAAGACGGAAAATCAAAAACAGTACCACGAGGTACCATATGACTGAAAAATATGATTCTGTGTCCCTTCATACACTGAAAATTAATTTTATGTCAACAAATTTGAGTAAGAATGATCCAGAAATTTTTATTAACTTTTCCAAACAATATATGGATGAAGAGTTGCTTGGGTATATTGAAAGAAATACCAGAAATCAATCTAAAAGTAGCTTATGGTCAGAAATGAGGTATGGTCGTATAACGGCGTCGAAAGCATATGAAGCTGCGAAATGCACTACTTTCGATGGGATGTTGGTGGAAAATATTTTAGGTGCAAAAGTTTTTCAAACAGAAGCCATGAAACGAGGACTAGATTTAGAGGAAACTGTTTTAAATGTACTTTCAGAGAAAACTTCAAAAGTATTCCACAAGGCTGGACTTTTTCTTTCAAATGAGTGTCCTATAGTAGGTGCCAGTCCAGATGCTTTAAATGTAGAGGTTGTTGTCGAAATAAAATGCCCATATTCAGATAAAACATTTCATAACTTTACTGATTCTAATGGAAATATTAAAATAAAATATTTTTACCAGATTCAGATGCAAATGCATCTTACAAAGAAACAAAAATGTATTTTTGTAGTGGCAAGCCCTAACTTTGAGAATAACAAAGAAATAACATATAAGTATTACGATTACGACAAGGATTTTGTTAATACGATGTTAAATGAAGTAACGGAATTTTGGTTCAAAGCAATTTATAATAAAATTTAATTATTTACATATTTTTGCAGTTTTATTTTAATAAATAATCTTGCACATTTATTAAAGCACACGCTATTATTACAATATGATCCAAATATTTTATCAAGCTGGTGTGAACACAGGCATGAGGTTCTAAAATGGAATATTCTCTTATTCTTGATATAACTCTTTCAACATGAATTCGTAGGCTGGCTATTCTTTTAGATTGTTTCACTTCTTCCTTAGAGTTTTTCACTGTTGCCAATACAGATGGCGGTCTAATTAAAACATTATTTCTAGCGATCAGAAGTTCATCAATATGCTTAAAACCACGGTCAGCCATAATATGTGCTCCATTTTCTAGCATATTTAAAAATCCGGATTCTTCAACTATCATTTTATCGGTAGTTCTTCCTCCAAAACCACTGGATATGTAAGAAATTAAACCATCAGGAGTGCAAGCCACTAAATATTTTATAGTATTAGTTTTTTTATATTCCGACCAAGAAAAAGATTGCAGTATAGGATTTTTTGACTTTTGAATGGAAATTTCAAAGCAGTCTATTATGCACTGAACGTTTTTGAATCTCTTTCTAAAGGGTATTGGTAGACACTTTTGAGAGTCAGAGCGCGATTTCCACTGAATAAATGATTTTAAATGGGCTACTAATTTTGGCAATGATTTTTTAATTATCGAGCACACTGTTGAAGCTGACGTACCAAAATCATCTGCTAATATGCTATATGGAAGATTAAGTTTAATTTTTTTTAAAGTTATAAAAATTTCAATTTTCTTTAGCTGGCACCTTGTAGAGAGCAAGTCTACTATAAAAAGTGAGTGACTCGGTACACCAATATAAAGTTTAGGATTTTTTTCAATAACATAAATTGTTCGCATTTCTATATTTTTCTTTAAATTCCAAATTTGGTCAAGCTCTTCGGTTGAACTAAACTCACTAAACATCGGCTTGAATGTAGAAGTATTCGAAGTATCGCTCGTGTCAGAGGGATAGTAGGTTTTCAGTGTTTTTTTCGATGGTTTTTGAATTTGTTTTCCTCTCTTTGGTGGTCTTAGTATATTACACTCAGTAGATTTTGATCTCATTTTAGCTTTTATGTTGACTTGAACATACTTATGCGACTTATTAATATCTATAGACGCAGCTGCACTTTCCTGGGTATTTTCAAAAATTTCTTGTGTAGCTTGTAACTCCTGAATATTTATGTCATTATCTGGTGACAGACGGCTTCTCTTAGTGCTTGTCGAAGGTTCACTTAAATCACGCTGTCGTTGTCTTTTTAGAAAAGCATTTCGAGGACTTACGGTGTGCATAGGTTTTCGTATTTTCTGGCAATCAAAAATATGTGGAACCACGCCAGGCTTCATTTTAATTGGTACGTTTTTCATTAATTTAAAATATATGTAGTTTTCCATATCCTCTCTCAACTAAAAGGAAATACGCAGATAAGTAGATATATTAATAAATTGAAGACCTGAGTGGATTAAGAAGTTACATCGAAAACTTAAAAATTTCAAATTTTGTTATTGGTTTAGAAATATAATATAAAAATATGCAAAGTCTACATATAATTTGTATTAGTGCTCTAGTGTACTGTAGAAATAAAAATCATAAAAATGCATACCAGAAGGCAGGTAAGGACAAAAAAAGTTACGGAGAAAATTAGTCTCAAAAATTAAAAATATCGCATCATTTCCGTTTTTTAAATTTTAAACGGTATTTATCCAAAAACTAAACCTTATACAAAATGTTTAAAATAAATTTTTCCATTATTTTTGTACACTACTTCTGCAGTCCTAACATTTTTAAATTTAAAAAAATATCAATATTGCCGTTACATTTATATAATTTTTTCTCTCCCTGTATATTCAGTCTGAATTTTGATAACGTCATCTTTCTTTACGCAAACATTTCTATAAAGAATAGAATTTTCTAAGAAATCATAAAGCAATAATTAAAAAGTGCTCATATAGAGCGCACTTTCTGCCTGTATATCACTATTAAATTTATTAAGGCAATTAATTGAAAAAATAACTTACATTAAAATGATCCTCACAGCAATATTTTGTGGATTTATTACTTAACAAATCTGTTCTTCGCATAGCTTTCTGCCACAGGTTCCTTACTTTTATATTTTTAGGCAAACTAATAAATACTTTATCGGGTGTAGTCACAGTAGTGTTTTTACATTCGGGAACTATACAGTATTTATAATTTTTCTTTTTGTCATCCATTATGTTAAAATATACTTTACGAAACCTAACTGAACCGACGACGGCAATGATTAAAAGTATACTCTAACTAGCCTTCGCTTCACCGCGTTACAACTACTGTCTGCCTGCAGTCGTGAGATCTGATGACGTCACACCAGCCTGTCGAGAGCGCCGGCTGTTTCACAGAGCGCCGACTTTGGTAATTTTTTTACCTATGAAACTGACATCAGAAAATGTAAAAAATTTGCATGGGTATTATATTAAGTAAACACTTTCAGAATATGTAATTTAAAAAAACGCAAAATGAGCCTATTAGGATCGAACTTCACACAAGGTAAGTTCGTCTGATCTATAAATTTTAGGTTAGATTACTGTATGCGTTAGATTATTGTCAAGGAGAAAAACAATGGCTAAGTGAAAAGACTTACAGCCAGTTCCATAAATATAGACAAAAGTCTCCTTTAATTAAAGTGAACTTTACAATAAAGTCGACTTTACAAGCTGTGCGCGTTCCATAAAGCGTGCAGACTTGTCTGTTAACTAAAGTTCTGATTTTGAAGCATTACTAATATTGGCAACACTGAATATGCACGCTGAAGTTGGTTGCAGTCGAATTATAACATACTTTTCGCAGTTTTCATGCATATTAACAACAATCTAATCTATTATTTCCATTATTATTTACAAAAAAAATGACGGAGAATAAACCAAAAAGAAAGAAAGCTTCCCATTTCTCAAGAGAGGACGAACTGCTGTTGTTGCATGCAATTTATGCTGAAAAAAATATAATCGAATGCAAGGAAGCCAATAAATTTAGCATTGCAGAAAAAGTAAAGTAATGAGTGTTATTTTTAATGCATGGATCCCTAACTAGATTGATTTTAAGGATAAGGCAGAAAGGTAGTGGCACAAGAACGAGCACACATGAGAGGAACTGGTGGTGGGGGATCATTATTAACCAACAATGATCCAATACTAGATTTAGTGCTGAAAATTGTAAATGAAAAAACGGTTTTCGGGTTAGAAAATTGTTACGACAGTGATAGCATTACTAGTGATGTAGGTTTTAGTGTAATATATAATTGGTTCAGTATAAGCTATTATAATTTTAGAGCAAAAGACCAAATGAAATAAGCATAGATGATCTCATGGATTCCGACCAGGTACTAATCTTGCAAATTGATGAAGGCGATGAGAATGTGGCAGGTGCACAGACTGCTGACAAGTTCTCATGAAGTTCTTCTTAAGGTAACAAAAAAACATAATATAAGAATATCCATCTTTACTTTGGATATTTGTTCACGTTTCAAGAAAGCAACTATAATGAACCTCTACAAATAGCTAAAGAAAGCGACAATAATGAAACGCCACTAATAGCACAAAAGGTAAGTATTAACCCAAAAGTTATGTTGGAATGCAAATTTTAATTTATTCAAAATTACAAATCGCCAAACATACATGGGAGGACTACACACCTCGTAAATTAAAAGAGCCGGTAAATAGGAAGCTTCGCCCAACAACTATAAGTACACTTGCTATTGCCAAGGAAGATTATTATAAAAAGAAGGCAGAACTGATAGCCGAAGAATTACAGTTGAGGAAAGAACAGCACAGAAGGGAAGAAGAGGACCATATTTTAAAACAGCAATTGCTAGAATTAGAAGTGGAAATGAAGAAGGAGCAATTAAAAAGATATAAAAATGAATTATAAAATAAATAATTACAAAGATTTATGCATTTATTTATTCTCACATGAAGTAACAAATAACCTTTACAAATGAGCAAAATGGTCAGCGATAATTAGTCGACGAACATTATTGTCTCCTGTATTAGCATTGGCATTTTGGGGAGCTTCTCCATTTTCTATTTCATTATTTTCTTCAAAATGTTCTAGCCATTCTCGTGGAAAGTTTTCATTCATATCAATAGTAATGTTGTGTAATACCGCTGTTGCCACAATTATGGCCTTTATTGCATCTATCTTGACTCTCGTCCCCAAATGTAAGATTGGAAATCGGCGTTTCCATGCAAGAGTAAAGATATGCAAGAGGAAAACAGGGAGGACATAGGACAATGTGTAGAAATTATACAGGGTGAGTCAACAAATATTCAAGAAGAAAATCCTCCCGAGTGGACTGAATATCAAGGCCGACATAAAAAATTTAAATTCACAGCCAAGTCAGGATTACAAATAGATGTCTCGAAAAATATATCTGCCTATGAAGCTTATTTTTTATTTGTGGATGCCGAAGTTATAAATCTTATCGTGGGACAAACAAATAAGTATGATGATGCAATAAAATTTAACACGTTAAATTCTGTGAGTTGCTTTCACACTGATCGCTTATCAACCACTGAACAACGTATATTGTGATAAACATTTGTTGTAGTAGCCTTCCGATAATTATTTTTAAATATGAAAGAACAGGTTTTTCTTTGCACTTGTTCCTCTATTATTAACTATATTTGTTACGTTGCAGACATTTCTTTGTTGTTGAATTCCCAGACGAGAGGGATGTACCGGGTGGTACAGCTATGGCAATAATATCGGAGCAATGGGTGAGGTATGAAAATGACGCTACATTATGTTTGTGGCCAGCATATGTAAAAAATAACAGTAGTCAACGAAAGATGGTGATGGAACATATGATTCCCGATTTGAACAGAAGTGAATTATGCCAAATCAACATTAAATATAAAACAAGTAAGATATACTTTCTATTTTTCATTAAAAAATTGAAAACTATATTTTTGTTAAAATAATTTTTTCAATCAGATTTTTAGTGATATTCCTAACTTATGCCTCACAGTTTATGTTTGATATAAGTTAATAATTAAAAAATTAAATTTACAGCAACATACAGCAAGGCAAGAGAAAAAATGCAACAATTGGAAGAAATGACTGATGTGCAAACTGAAAGCAGCGAAGATGAGATGATGCCCAAAAGAAATAAATTCAAAAATACATTTCTCCGGGACTATAACTTGGAAAAGAGTTCTGAATCTGAAAATGAACCGCCAGTGCCCACATTGATGTCCCGCAATTTGGGTACGGTCACTACTAATATTCCAAAATTGAAACAGTATTCATCACAAAAATTGAGAGATGTGGATATGTTTGTTAATGAATCTATGTCAAAACAAAAATCAGTTGAGGGAATAGAAAATTTTTCTGGCGGACTTTCTGAAACCTCAAAATGCAGTGAGACAAAAGTGAAACACTGCATATGTCATAAAAATGAAGGTATTTATAAAACTATATTAAGTGAAATAAAATAAACTCATGCATCTTGTAAACTGCAAAGAAAGCTTGGTTAAGAGGATTCTTGTGGATTTTCTGCAGATTTATATAAAATTCAAAATGCGAAAATTTGCCTTTAAATCTTTTCAGCAGTTTACAGTTTTAAATGATTATTGTTATGATTATTTAGTTTTAGTATGTATTTTCTTTCTCTGATTGTGCTAAAGTAGCCTTTATTGTTGCAGTTTTATTTTTAGGAATTAGTTATTTTGCACAGTCATAAAGTAATGCTTAAAAAATCATTTTATTGCTTGATACACTGTAGAAATATTTGACTAGTCTAAAATAAAAAGTCGATTTGTTAATTTGGCATTTTACATAACATTTGCATAAAGTCCTTCAAATGTTTGCTTTGAGTGAATGTCAGAATCTACGCATATAGGTCTTGTTTAAAAAATTTAGAGCGAATTTTCACGGAACACTTATTTAAACATAAACTGTCACAAATGTATTATTATTATATGAACCGCTAAAAAAATTGTGTAACTATAGCATATGAAAGAAATTTATATAGATATATTGAACTTGTAGTACCTACTCAGCATTAACGCCATTAACCAATAATTAATATTAAATTTGTCCATTACAAACAACTATTTTTTTTTGTAGCCATGTTGAAGAAAATGTACACACAAATCGAAAATATTTCAAGAGACATGAGGATGGTCAACCGTACAACAGAATTGCAAGAAAATGTTGGTAATATCGATGAAAGTATTCGAAATTTACCAGCAAATGTATCAGAAGATTTAGAAACCTACAATCTACTTATTAGAGATGAAAACATATTTGCCTCGATGGTAATATTAATTAATACCTATTTTTTTTACTATAGTACTCCTGTCTGACTCATACATTTATTACACTATTGAGAACAAAAATTAAATGCGAGCTGATATAATTTTAAATGATTTAAAAATGACAGTTGAAATGGTATATTCTAAATACCCCAAAGCATACTTTTATATCATTAATAATAAATATAAGGTGCTATAATCTTAACTTTTTTTTTAGTGCAACCATTTTCAAGCTGTTGGTGGTAAAGATGCCGTTGACGGTACCAGAAGAATGCTGAGCAAAATAATGAGCAACGATTTAGCAAAGAAACATAATTGGCTAGGTCGAAATGAAAAAATCCCATTCTCAAAATATACAAATGTGATCAATTTAATAATTGGTAAGTAACATTAATTATTATGTATAGGAAAATTTTATTAAAATTTTAAACTCTTAAAAAGTTCTACATTTATTTAAACATTTTTGTATGGTGCTTTTCCCTGTATTTATCTCTAATACATTTATGTTAATACGTAAGTACGACATAGCTTCTGAGTTGTTGTGAATAAACAAACATTTTATTAGCTAGAAACATACTTGCAGCAACAAAGCCTCTTAGGGGCTAAAAGCACCCAGTATTTTTTATAATATGGAATATTTAATGTTTGTATTCATAAATAAAATACTTTTTTAGCGGTATTAAGAAAGAATCCCTTAACAAGGAATACTACTCAGCAGGAGATGATAATAAAGGTCTGGTTAAGATCTGCAGGGGATAGGGATGGAGGAAGAAATGAGAGGAGGAAACAAAAAGAAGTTGAAGACTTGTAATATTAGTAATTTAGTAATAACAATTTTATAAGGGTAAATGGGGGAGATATGGATGGACGGATGGATGGATTTTTTTAAATTAATAATATCTTGTATCTTTATTTAGTTTTATAAAATTCGTTAAAAATATTTAAAACTGTAGAAAATGTGTGGTGTTTGAAGGCAAGCACAAAGGATATGTCGTATGTGGTGTGCGACGTATGCCCATCTAAAATAAAAAAAAACTTTTCCTGGCATTTTTCTATAAAACAAATGTGTTTTTATCCAGTCATAAAACATTTCAGAATTAACATGGGTGGATTTTTCTTAGATATGAATAACATTAAAAAAATTGTTTCCCAAGTACTTAATTCAAAATATAATGCAAAAATTTATTCCAATAGAAATGTGCCACTTTTTCCGTTTTCCTGATTAGTATGTCGGGATTGCTACGTATAAAAGATTTAGCCACTTGTAACCTGCTTTGCCTTCTTTTTTATTAATCTTGTGTTACAAGTCTTTTCCACCACTAACCTAATGCTATACTGAATCGGTATAGAAGTGGCAGAGCTGGGGGTTCATCTATCAAATAGTTTGAGTTAAAGCTACTGAACTGTCAATTCTACCAATCTATCTCTCCTTCAGTTACCCTATTTATTTTGTTGTGTATGCAGTACAATTTTTATTTATGTACAGAAAATATTTTTATTTTATAAAATTTTCTCATATTTTATTGTAATAGAAATCTATATTTTGTTGCTAAATAGAGAGGTAATTTTTAATTGTTTTTCTTATGCCGCAATTAGTATTTATGAAAATACTTTATCTTAGGTACATTAAGAGTTTAAAAATTTGGAAAATGTTTTAGAACATTACTTTGCATATAACATCTATATATTATTTGTTAAGAGAGATACGTGAATTTAAACTTAATCAAGCATTTAAATGTTTGAGTATTTACAAAATCATATTTAGCCGTAGAAAGAAAAAAATATTGACAATAAGTATGCATATATATAGAAATAGATATTTCTTGGTTTTCTTGACCGTTGATATCAATTAATTTGATGTATATATCCTGCGACTTTCGGTGAGTTGAAATATTTTTTTTTCTTACGTTCTAGTTTTGATATTTAACCATCGTCTAGAGAAAATTTTAACTTACTGATTAATTTTACGTTGATTCTACATGCAGTGTTCAAATTGAGTGTTTTAACATAACTAAATGCTGTATTTGAGAGTTATTACTATCATGGCAACAAAACATCGGAACGACGAATAAACAAGTTGGATGAATAAAGTTGGTTGTTGCTGCTATGTAGAAAAGTATTTCCAAGTGGAAATTAAAATTCTTTCAATTTGGTTTGATTTTAGATTTTATTTCTCTTTCTAGAGACAGTTTTTAAGGCGTGCTTTTATATCTACTTAACTAAATTACAAAAAAATTTCAAGCAATATTTTTACAAGAATATCTGAAAATTAATTTGGAAGTTATTTAAAGAAATCCTGCAGTTGAAAACGGCAAAATATGGAAAAAATGTACAAGTGGCCTGCTAGGTGAGTGAATAGGAGATAAATAGGGCCGATATGCAAATTATTGTATTGAATGTATAGTTTTTGTGGTATTAATGTGGAGAATAGATATATGCGGTTAGTCATTTATTTTGTAATTATTAATGGAATTTAAGCATTTCAAATTTTTTTAGGGTTTCTGTTCTAATTTTACAAAAATTATCTATAATTACTTAAAATGAATTTATACAAATATCAAAGTTTTTTTATACTTATACTTTACTCGTAAACAGTTTATAACTTGTTTAAACCATTGTGAAATTAATTGATGCTAATTATAAGTTCCATATTATCTATTTATACTGATCCTGCAAAAAATATATATTCAATATAAGTTAATTGTGGTCTGTCCCTATAATCATGGTCTCAAATGGTCCATGGTTGGCCCCATATTGGGCCAATATAATACAATCATAATTGGTCGAACGTTGGCTCAATACTGGGCTAATCCTAATGATCGGACTTGGTCCATGGTAAACCCATTTCTGGGCCAACGTAGATATATATATCAGACGGCCACCTTCTGGCCGCGGTCTCATATGGGCTTCGGTCCGATGTAACTTTGATGCATCGGCCCAATATAGTATGCATCGGCAAGGGGTAATCGGATTTACGTTGGCCCAGCAAAAAATGTTTGCTGGGATTTCTTAAACAATATGAACAAGAGTTAACTGAATTCATATTGAATGAAACATTGAATTAAAATTTATACCTCCATATTTACCGCACCTCGGCGGCCTAGCAAAAGCGGGGGTGAAATCTAGTAAGCACCATTTAGAGAAAGTTTTATGTGACGTTCATCTTACATTTGAGGAATTTAAACGTTCTATTGGTGTACTTTTCCGAACTATTCACAAAATATAAATTGTCTACATTGTGGACCCATTATTCTATGCTGAGAAGTACGCTTTATATAAATGAAAGGATCAAGATAGAAAAATATGGTAAACTGCGTACACATAATTTGTATTAGCAGTTGAGTTCAAACTTAAAAAAAAAAAATGTAACTTGAAAAACTTTATATGTTCGAAGAAAATTGAATAACCAATACACATGTTGTGTATCTGCAATTATCTGTTAACATTAGTCCTAAACCTCGACCCTCCGAAAGCACTCAGTAGCCGACAGGCATCAAAAAGAAATTGTAAAACACTAGCTGGGATTTTAAATAATCTTTGGGTTAGTAGTGGGAGTCAGAAATATCATGGTAAAAGACGTACTTGGATGATATAATAATTAATGATAATATCTCATTGTATTCGGTTATGGAAATAGATGACTAATGATCTGCTTCTAATAATGGCATACTTTTATTACTTTTGTTTATAATTGAAAGTCTAGTAATTAATAATACCACAGCCAAAGTGTGGCCCATAACATGACACTACAGTTGAAAAGAAAATTGATAGTTGAAAAAACCGGTATAGAACTTTTGTGTTCGTAGAACCTGGCGCCAAGCAAAACGATTAAAAATAGATAAAAGTGATACATTGAAGAATTGTCATTAGTTGGTGATGCAGGAAGCAACTTTAGAAAGTAGAAGCAACGTTTCCAAATTTTGATGGATTCATCGGATATGAGTACAGGTGAAACCATATCAGAAGTCTGCGTCTATTGAAACTGTTTTGAGATATGTTGATTGTATACGTTTAAGGACTTCTAAAAATCTAGAAGCAATGGTATCATTGACATAGTAGCTGCCTCGGTTCTTAATAAGTTGCACGTCCAACAGAAATATTTAAATAAACATTAATTATTAGTGAAAATCGAATAATAAGAAAAATATAATATATAGAAGGTTTGTTATGAATACTTTTAATAGAACAATCAGTAGTATATTAGCACTGAATGGGTTAAAATTTGAATTATGAACATTGCCCTATAAACCTTTTATGGGAAATTTTTTGATGATACATAGACTCTTAAACCCCTACGTCCAATATATCTCAGAAGTGGTTTTCTAGTGAAATTTGGTGAGATTGCGGGGGTAGTTAAGCTATGAAAAACCAAGTTTTAGTTGCTGCGGTAGCTGTCGCATCCTCTCCATCTGGAAGTCACACCCGACACGCAGTTGTGCCCAGAGCCGTACGGCAGGGTAATGCGATCGACTTGGACGCAGTGAGTTCTATACGTACCTGGAACGGATCCGGGCGTTTTCTGTTATAGCCTGCAGTGTGTCAGGGGCAACAGAAACACAGATAGCCTTATTTACGGTAACATGTCTTTGTGATGCTCAGTCAAATGAGTTATGTTTATTTGCAAAATTATCTTTGAAGTAGAAATTCAGGTAGTTTGGGGATTATTTTTGTTCAAAACTTACGATATTAGTGAAGACAAACATTTGCTGTGTTCTAGTATGCCATTAGTTTCGTGTCCTTTGTCATGTGTGGTTTAAAAAGTACAGAATTTTGTTGGCGTAATTTGTGATTGGCGACAATTTAGTTAACATTAAATAAACAATAGTTATTTAATGCATAGCGTTTATCACTAGAAGAGATCTTCTCTATGCTTCAGATGTGTTGTATAAAATTTTACATTTTGCAGAAAAATTCACCTTCTATTAGAAAGTGATTACCTTTTGAGAAGCAAAATAAACGCGAGACAAAAAATTATAAATACAGTTAAAACATTTTGCTGTATATATATCTTTTTAAACCTAAGCACCCTGTAATTCAAGAATTTGTTGGTGAGGAATGTTACAAAATTCAGATCATTCGAAAAATAACTGCTCTATATTTAAAGTGCCAAATGTACCACCATAGTACACTATTAAATTTGGAATTGCATGGAAAAAGTGTCACAATAAGACAAAAAATGACAAAACTTGTTTTACTTAGCAATTATTCAATTAATAGGTATATAAGTAGTAATAGCTATGTACAATGTATTGTAATATTAAAATAAAACCTGTATTTCTAATTTTGTTTTTAGTTTATTTTCCAACTCCATAGGAGAACAGTAGAAATTTACTTGAACGTTGTACTGTTTGCATTATTACTCTTTCCTTGACGAGCTATTCAGAAAAAAGTCACATTTACTTCTAAATAAATATGAAAAATTATAAAATATTTTAAAAAATGCGCGAGCATTCCATTAACTAACATGAGAAAGAAAGAGATAGATATCCGTAACCGATGCGGGTTGCCTATGCAATCATTTTGCCTCACTTGCCGCCCAAGGCGGGTCCGTTCTAGGCACGTAGTATAGAGTTTACTGCTTGGACGAGCACAGCCGTGATTCATGTACACCGCCTTTGATGTTGGAACAGTGTGTTGGCTTTCTACAAAAATAGATAAGTGCTCATGCTGGCGCTTAGGCAGGTGCTGAGCTGACATAATGAAGTCATTTAGTCGAATTTCATATTGCATTTCTAGTACGTTTATACGAGGTTATCGTCGAATAATTACAACACTGAAAATTTGAGATCAATTTAACAAGTGGTTTCAGAAGTATACTACTTTAACATGAACCGATGCTTAGGAAACTCTGACGTTACTTACTCCCAAAATATGTCTCAAAATTACGTTTAATGTGCGAAGCCGGTTATTTACCTGATTAATAATGACAAGCAGTGGTAAAGCTGTCCAATGAATAAGATGTAAAAAACATTTATTTTATAAAAAAAAATACTACATATGGAGAATAAAAAAGAAAGTAAATTTCACAAGAAAATAACATTATAACATTATTAATAATGTTTTAAATGCAATGATAACCGAATAAACATGATGTCACGTTTTTGAGAATAACTGCAAAATTTTAGAATAAAAAACTACGACAAAATGTTCTCGTACACAAAATGGCGTGCTCATCTAAAATATTATTTGCATAGTAAGCATATTTTCCAAGATATAATGAGTTTAAGCTGGTATGGTCAATATTTCCTTAAAGAGTAGGACATTTTTCATTATAAGTTAGCAGAACTTCAAAACTGTTCAAGGTACATTATTCACATTTTAGTAAATGATTTAGAATAGACACATAATGAACACATATTTTTTTCAATTTTATCCGCTACTGCGTTTCTGAGATATTCGCGGCTAAAGTGAGGGGTTAATATATTTGAATCGTATATTAGTATAAAGGAGGACTGGTGTCCGCATATTGGAAGTAAATTCTCAACTTTATGAGTAAGACAAATAATCGAGTTGAACGCATCACTGCTAAATTAAAATATGTTGTCGATACATTTAATACTTTAGAATAGTTCCTTAATAACCTTTTTGTTTGTTTGGAGTTCATTGAAAAAGAAAAAAATTCAAGATCAGCGTATAATTTTAATAAAAGACCAACAATTACTTATGTAAGAAATTTTCCTGAATTCAAGTATTTTGAGTATGTAACAAAGTATGCATTTAAACAAATCTTGCACCAAATTTCTGACAGAGTAAAATTTACTTTCACACACGATATGATTGAGTTAACATATCTAGTCACTGATAAATATATAAGTAAGCATAATATCGATAACAGCAATCAAAATACTCGTCAGAATATGCCTACCTCATGTGTGTGCACAGAAAGTAATTGGAATTGCTATTTCTTTTCTGCGATGGACTTACCATGTCCGTACAACATAAGTGTTAAAAAATTCCTGAATAAGGATTTATTTGATCAAGCATTAGTGAATAAGAGATGGACAAAAAACTATGTTTTGAAAAACAGTGTCATTAAAGATCATACATTGTTACCTTTTAATGAAGTTCTCGCCACTGTACTTCTTCAAACAATTCCCGCAAACATTCTCGATATGATATAGTTATCATGAAGAACGTCCTTCGCCACCACAGGAAGAAAGAGCAGGTTCGAAATGAAAACAACCAGACAACGTAGGCCAAAAACTGAAATGTTCGGTGAGAATAAACATCAGCAATGAAATTTTAATTAATATAATCAATGTCCACAAAATACTCTTAATTTACTGTAATATATAGGTCTATCAAAACTTGTATTGCTCTTCGTATTAATTTTTACAGAACTACTGTAAACTTTCTTCTATTGCTATACATTTTGTAATGTATCCTTACATCAGGGAGGAAACCCCCAATTATATGGGGATTAAATTGTATAACAAAATCCCAAATTCCATTAAAAACATGCATAATGTAAATTCGTTTAAAAGAAAGATGGTGAGTTATTTGTCTAATATGGGTTTTTATAGTGTTGAAGAATATTTAAGTGCGTAGAGTTTAGATAATACCAATTTTAATTTGTATTGTGTTCTTGTAATTATTAGTATTTATTTTGTACCACTTTTTGTTTTGTTGTCGATTTAAAATGTCAGCAGCATTTGCTGTACTAGGCATTGCTTTCGTTGATGACTAGTCCTATACCTTTTATATATTCTTTTGGACACTAAACTATTATTATTATTTTAATATTACCGAAGTAAAACGTCCATCGCAACCACTGGTTCGATCTTAAGTTCAGATAGTCCCAGCAAACAACAACAAACAACCCCCTCCGCTACAACATCAACTAGTGGTAGTAGCATAAAATATTGAGAAACAATTATTAGACTGGGACACTAGAAATCAAGTGCCGATGTTTACAGTTCACACTGACTGCATTCCTCAGTTTACACCAGGTCAACCACAACTATCTGCATCCAAGTGGCTAGAAAAAATTGAACAGCTGGCAAAATCAAATAGATGAGAAGACATTACCAATATATACCATATGCAGTCACGACTTACTGGCATTACAAAAAGTTGATATGAAAATTTACAATCCTACAACCACAGATGGAATGAATGAAGAGCGATGATAATAATCAAAACGTTTTCCGAATTTAATCATTTGTAATCAAAACGTTTTCCCAATTTATGATATTTCGCATTAAGTTATCAAACGAAACCATGACTCACTATTATTTTGTCAAAATGCAACTGCTAAAGGCTTGCGCCATTAAAGACAAAAATGCCGCATCTCTCCTAATTGATGAGCTACGCGACACAACGTTACAGTCCTGCGTTAGAGCGCACAGTGCTCCGTCCCGTGGACAAAAATGGATCTATCACATGTCGACTTAATGAACTTTAATCCTGTCAATAAAGAAGATTAGTCATTACTTCTTGAAACCAATTATTACTGTTTATTTAACACGCATGTTCTAAATATTCCAATTTCTGATTAATGCGCGAGATGAATCGTGAAACAACTAGTAACATTTTATCGCTTGTGTACAAACTTTTCGTTCAGCTTCAAATATTGAGTCGTTATTATGGAAGTACTATGGAGTTTACAGGTCCAGGTGTGTAGTTTAAAATAATATTTAACTGACATTATATCATGCTTTGATTGATATATACGACATATACAAACTTGTGATGTAATGAAGCATTTTTATAGTGTGGAAATTGCACCCGAAACCGCCGTCTATTTTTCTATTTAGCATATAAATATTTTATATTACAGGTGTTAGGCATAATTTCTGGTGTGGAAATTGCACCCAAAACCGCCGTCTATTTTCACTTTAATTGTTAAATTATCCAATAGGAATACACTCCGCCAGGTGGAGCCACTGTCTCCTCCACTGACACGAGTGGCTTCCCCGTTAACGAATACTTGGCCCAGCCAGCGAAATATTGTCCATCGACTTGGATACTTGAAGTAGTGTGTTTCACTAATACGAAACTACCGTTCGACCGCCGAAACCGCTATCCGTTAGGTCCATTGATTTGGATACTTTAAGTAGTGTGTTTCACTAGTGCGCAACTACCGTCCGACCGCCGAAACCGCCATCCATTAAGGAAAGTTCCATTTACGAAGGAGAGAGTAAGTAAATCAGGTTGTAGATAAGCAGCTTGGCTAGGACTAAGTGCCAGTAAGTGAAGGAACTTGTGTACTAATCCTAGCTTATTCCGCCTTGTGTATGCTCTTCTATCACTATTAAGAATCTTTATTTGTGCGATACCTCTCTTAAAATAGTAAAACAATTAATACCAATTTTAAAGGACAAAGACGAAAGTTTAAAACATCTATCCAATAAACCGAGAACAAAACGTGGCTTAATAAACGGATTAGGTTCTATTTTTAAGACACTTTTTGGAACTTTAAACCAAAACGACGCTGAATATTATAACAAAGCAATTAACCAAATTAATCAAAACTACCAACACCTAGTTGACCAAATTCAAATTGTTCAAAGTACGATACAAAACTTCAGTTCAACAATAACAAACATAGAAAGGAATAACAAAATTTTTTCAACGAACTTTAACCAAATGTATAACTTGACCTTAGAAACTAGAGGAAAAATACTCAATTTAGATTTTAAACAAGTAATCGACGAACATTTACCATTAATCACACTAGTAACAAGTGAACTAAATAATGAATATTCGTCCATCATAAATGCTGTTTTACTAGCAAAAACAGATCAAGTTGATATTATTGTCATTAGCTAAAGCCAGTTTTTAACAGAATTAACAAAAAGCCTTTCGCATTTACCACCTTCAGCATCTTACCCATTATCTCTAGAAAGACACAATATGCACGAGTTATTGTCATTAGTTCATACCAACTACTTTTCAGAAAATAAAATATTTTTTGTTCTTAAGGTACCACTAGTAAACCAATTGAGGTTCGATTTTTAAACTAATTAGTTAAAAAAAAAATCAAAATAAAATATCTACCTAAAAATAACACAACACATAATATTCTTATAAATAAAATTCTAGCATACTCAGCTAAAAAAATTATTGCGAATCCACCTCTTTACCAATTTCGCTGCCAATAGATTATCTCTTAACAAAGATAAAACAATACATATACGCTTTACGTTAAGAAATTCTATAGATGATCAATCCACAAAATTTCTAGGTATAATTTTAGACAAAAGCTTAAATTGGAAAGACCACATCAACATGGTAGCTAACAAATTGTCAAGCCTAGTATTCCTACTACGTAAAATAGCGTCATATGTTCCAATAGAAATAATTAAAATATCGGTCTATTTCAACCACAATTGTCTTATGGTGTACTTATATGGGGAAATTCGACCGAATGGAGTAGGATATTTCTATTACAAAAAATGGCAATTAGGGCAATGACTAACAATACATCACGTGTTACTTGTAGGCCCATATTTGCTGAATTAAAAATTTTAACGTTCCCGGCATTATACATATATCACTGTCTAATCTACATAAAAAAAAAATGAACAACAATTTCAGAAACAAAGTGTCAACCATACGTATCAGACTAGAAAATCTAACGAATTAGTTCTCCCCCAATATAGACTAGAAAAAACCCATAAAAGTTTTTTGTATATGGCTATAAAAATGTACAATCAATTGCCTAACAAAATAAAGGAATTATCTTTCTCCAAATTCAAAATAGAGATCAAAGAACTACTCACCACTCTAGTTCCATACAGTATCGAAGAATATTTTGATAAAGTATTTGATACACCATAACTAATAGTCGCCAATTATATATATTTATTATTTACTGCGTCTTAACTTCATTCATCAATTTTTCGGTAGTTTACTTGTTTTATTATTTTTAACTTATAAAATTTAATATTGTCTTATTATAAATTTGTAAAAGTAGTGTATGTGATTGTCATTTTAGCCCTAAGTGTATCTTCTAAAATATTTTATATGTATTTGTTGTGAGTTCTATGTATGTCTGTTCTTTATATACTTTGACAATGCTAAAACTAATGTAAAGTTATTGAGCAAATAAAGCAGTTTATTATTATTTGACTAATGCCAACGAACACATCCTTATATTACCATCTTTTGATTATTTAGCCCTCTCAGGGCCAAAGAACACTTATAGTTCTTTTAAAAATATAGAGATATGCAACCGTCTATCAAATAACGAATCTATTTGCATCAATGACTCCCCAATTTTTTCCATTTACACTAAACCTTTATGCGAAACGGAGTTATTATTCAAACCTAACACTGTACCAAAAAATTGTGATATACGCATTATGCACATGATAACCGAACTTTTCCAACCTCTTTTAAACCTAACTTTTGGGTATCTGTTCTCCCAAAAGAAACCACCGTAACCTTAAATTGTAAAGATTTTAAACCTCATGATTACACACTCCAGAAGACAGGCATTTTAACAATTAATACAGATTGTAAACTTTATACTTTGACAACTATTTTGAAAACTAACAACCAAAAACCTCTTCAAGCGAGTATAAATCCATAATACCAACTTTTAATCTTACAGATGATGATTGTTGTAACTCAAAAAGAGGAAAACAAAATTTAAACATACCACCATTGCTAGCTAACCTCACACGTTTTCTCAGTAGACCGGGAAAATCTCAATATCGCTAGTCACAAATTAACTAATCTAGAAGATACAATTTCTGAACTATAAAGTGAAATTAATAAAATCCTACAAATATTCTCCAAGGTTCGTATTTTGTTTACACATGTTTAGTCTTATTAAAACTATTAGGTCTATATTTGCTCTATAGATTGTTTAAACGTTGTAGACAACATTTCAAACAGAAAAAAGCCATGAACAAAGTTGCATAACAAATTGTATCACTTTTAATTATTGTAAAGATAAAAAGGTAAATCCCATAAATGAACAACCAATATCTTTAACTTATGAAACTATAAACTTACAAGGAAGAGCAGTAACGGAAGCAACAGACGATAACAATTCACCCAGAAGTAAATGAATTGCAAATTTAAAAACTAACCTGGATTAGGAAGAAAATGTATGTATTTATCTCATATATTATGTACCCTACGCATTTCATTATTCTTCATATATGTATTTTTATTGTTATCCTAGATATCTCTAATCATATAAATTTAGATGATAAGTTCATTAATTATGTAATCCTAGCTATCAATTTAAACAAAAAAATATACATTTTTTTTAAGGGGGGAGGTGTAATGTGCACAGGTAAAACCCTTTTGATACGCCTATGACTGTCACTTATTTTTGTTATTACGTAGGATATTTTAGATACCATCTTATTGCATTTTGTGAAATAATATTTAAGTTCAAATGATTCATGTAAACATAACCATTAATCTGCCGAAACAAACAAATCGATAAGCAATTCTCAAATACTTATCTCTTTGTTCGTTTTCAATAACAACATCTAATTAACATTAAGCAGCCAAATAGTCGTTGATTTGTTTACGTTACAAGAATAGCCTGTTTATTAATTTTTCTAATGCATAACAAATAATACCAATATTTTAGAGGACGACTCTGCTTATTGCAATGTATAATTCAAGACACTCAATTACTTACTAAAATGCTGCAAGTTCACATCGAATTAGGTTCTTCCGAATATATATATTTTTAATCCAACATTGTGATAGGTGTATTTTGTGTATATTTCTTAAACATTAAAACTTCTTCAAAAATACTTGTAACTTATATCCTTATCTACTCCCGACACATTACAGGTGCCTTAATGATATGGCAACACAATTTATAACATGTCAGTTCCGAGAGTCGAAAAAAGCAATTAGGCAACGTCGATTCACAGAAAACGAAAAAATTATGTAATTGTCATTATACAAGCAAAGCCACAAATCATATCGGTTTCTGTCAAAAATACATGTGTTGCCAAGTAAATAAACTTTAGGCAGATTCCTTAGTAAAATTACTTTTAAACCTGGTATAAACAAAAATATTTTTGAATCCTTGGAAAAAATTGTTTCCAAAATGGTTTCAAGTGAGAGGTACGTGTCTAGCAGACAAAAGAGAATATCAAGTGGGAAGGAGACAACGGGAAACACTCCGAGCTGTGCCGAAAACAAAAATGAACAAACAACGTTATCGTCATCTCTAACAGGAAAGGTTTATATATATTTTACATCAATGGTTTAAGGTTGCCTCTATCAAGTGGACAACACAAAAATTGTTTCCTAAAGAACCTAAGTGGTCTTTATCGGAACAAAATTATATCAATCAATCTATTGATGATTTATTAAGAATAGAGGCCATTAGTCTTGTGCAACCCTGTAGAAACCAATACGTTTTAAAGGTATTTTTAGTTCCCAAACTAGATGGAACCTATCGGTTGATTTTAAACCTAAAATCTCTAAATGTATATTTACAGACTTCACACTTTAAGCTTGAAGACTATAAAACTGTCATTAGATTGATTCAAACATGTAACTTTATGGCCACTTTAGATTTAAAGGATGCGTATCTTTTATTAACTATATTTAAACCGCACAGAAAATACCTTAGGTTTAAGTCTAACGGCAAATTGTACCAATATAATTATATGCCTTTTGGGTTAAATTGTGCACCTCTCATTTTTACAAAGATAATGAAACTCCTCCTTGCGTATATCAGAAGTGAGGGTCACATTTCTGTGTTATACTTGGACGTTTTTTGTTAATGGCAAATTCATATATTGACTGCCTAAATAACATAAAGAGCACTATACTGATTTTAGAGAAACTTACCTACATCATTAATTATAACAAAAGTAAATGAATGCCTTCCCAATGTGTGAAATACTTGGGTTTTAAATATAATTCTCGTAATATGAGAATATCTCTTCCTGAAGAAAACATTTTAAGAATCAGTTAACTAACTACTAAAAAAGTTTTAAAAGCTGCAAACTTATTACATTCGAAATTTCGCTAAATTTCTTGGCGTCAAAACTATTTAGCACTAATAATTTCCGCAGGTAACTATAGACCATTTTAGGTCACGTGGTTTTGACAGGTCGGCCATATTGCCTGAGGGGCAACCAAACCTTCATTCTTTCATTGTTTATCAGTCTGATTGAAGCAGTTTGCGTGGTTTTATATATTTTTTTCTAGTTTTTCTTGAGAAACTTTGTGTGTTTTTGTAATAATGTTACGCAGTGAATATTATTTAACCCTTATGGGTGATGTAAAGTGTCGGTATGATAAGAAAATAGAAATAATAGACAATATTGACCCATACACCCTTAGAATGGAAACTGGAGACATTTCTGCAGATTTGTCTATTTTACCTCGTGTATCTGTAATTGATATGGTAAATTATTTAGTGTTGACTCACAGCTTCTACACAGGCCAGCAGTTAAAAGCTTACAAATCCTTGCAAGCATATAAATATTATGAGGCTGGATTTGTACAAGGGGTTTGTGCAAGAAAGATAAACTCAAATGCATTCATTGTTATGGGCAAGGTAAGTTTTACATTTAAATAATAAAATGCTAGGTTTCAGTGATAAAATGTTAATTATGTTTATGTAGGTACTGTATAGGTAGTCAAAATAGGCTCTGCCAGAAAGTGATTTCTTTACCTTTCTCCTAAGCTTTTTTTACACTCAAAATAGACCTTATCTCTCATACTAAATTATTATATAATTAGGTGCTTTCTTTCTACTGACAATCTGAGCTAAGCTAAGTATAGTCACGCCTGGATGGTGAGTGAAATATTTGTGTGACACAGCTTGCACGTAAAACTACTTAGATTAGCTAAGATTATCGGTAGAAAGAAAGCACCTATTGTTAGTTGCTAACTATTAATAATAGAAATAACAATAGTTTTCTATTTCAGGTTAAGCATTCTCAAAAAATGAGAGAGAAGTCGCTTCAATTGTGGCTTATTTTATTACCAGGTGGAGCAGTATCTAGTGCACATTGTACTTGCATGGCAGGTTTGGGCGAGGTTTGCAGTCATGTGGCGGCAATACTTTTTTATTTGGAAGCACGTCCAACTAGCAGCCCCACGGGTAGTGCAGAATTGTCATGCACTGAAAGTCTTGCTCGTTGGCCAATTCCTTCAGCAAAAGGTGCCGAAATGCTTCGTATACGTGACATGGAATGGGCCAAAAAAGGGAGGCAAGTAGTACCACCACCTGCTACATTACCACCGCCACTAGGGGACGATGAACTACAAGGACTCATACAAGATATTATGAACATGGGAATCACCCCAGCCATCGCAAGGGTTTATGAGCCATTTGCATCGCAGATGATGAAGTCTGCAAGACCTTTGCCGAATACTCTGGAAGCCCTTTTCAATGAGGACTTGGTGGAAAAACCATATGACGAGGTCCTTAAAATTTCTAATTCACTTTTAATCTCCTGTAGTGAGGAAGAAATTCAACAAGTAGAAATAATAACCAGAGAGCAAGCAAAAAGCAATGTATGGTTTAAATATAGAGCTGGTAGAATTACTGCCTCAAAGTTTAAGGCTGCATGTAGAGCCCGGATAAATAATCCACCTCTTTCTCTATTAAAGGGTATTTGTTATCCAAAAAAAATGATGTTTTCTTCTAAACAAACCACATATGGGTTAGTGAATGAGAAGAAAGCATTGGAAGAATATAGGAGTGTGGTAGAAAAACATCACGAATACCTATCAATAAAAAATGTGGGATTTTATATTTCGTTCGAACATCCAGAGTTTGGCGCTTCACCTGATGCTATCGTTATTTGTCAATGTTGTGGTTCGGGATGTGTGGAGATTAAATGTCCATATGTGTTGCAAGGTTTAACCTTGGAAAACTATGTCCAAGGAAAATATTCATGCTTAAAAAGCAATAATAATGGAACATATTACCTTGATAAAAATCATACATATTTTTTCCAGGTGCAACTACAAATGTTTGTCACTAAATTAAAATTTTGTGATTTTGTTATTTGGTCCAAAGATATATTAATGATTGAAAGGATCGAGTATAATGAGAAATTTGTTAATGATAATATGAAAAAAGCCTTTGAATTTTTTAAATATGTTGTAAAGCCTGAATTATTGTCAAGATTTTTTACAAGTAAACTTGGTTTAGGTTGTGTTGAAACTTGGTGCATTTGCAAAAAACCAGATGATGGCCGACAAATGATAAAATGTGACAACGACGAGTGTCAAATTGAGTGGTATCATTTTGAATGTGTAGGAATTATTACTACCCCAGAAAACGTCTGGTTTTGTGCAAACTGCTTATAAATGTGGATTTGATGTTATTTGTACGATTTCTTTCTTTTTTTAAATAACTAAAAAAATATAATTTAGTTATTACTCACTTGGCCAGCTCTTTTTTGGTTTAAAGATGACATGAGTAGTAGTACTTGGTCTTGAAATTATTTAATGATAATGATTTACAACTTTTAGGGAACAATTATAGTTTATTTAAAACATAAAAGTTTTAATTTATTAGAGCTATTGTACTCTTTTATCATTTGAATTTGTGTTAGTTTTAATATTTTTTATTTGTATATCCAAAGCTGAGTTTTACTGTTTATTAAATTATTTGAAATTTCATGTAATAAATTATTGTAGAATGACGTTGCGATACAAGCCTAATACTTAAGCATTATGCGACTGAAAAGTTACATAAAAAATATATCTATTCCATGGGAACTTGGGAGGAACATAGGTTTATAAAGGCACTACATACCATCACAATCTTATCTACGGCACTTAAACCATCTCTAGATACAGAGAGCATGCTGATTGGAATGGGTCCTTGACAAATTTTATATTTCCTTCTAAGAAGACCAATAATTCTCTCAACGTGAATTCTTACATTAGCAATATCCCGTGTACTCTCTAAGTCAGTAGGATGGAGCTGACTCTTTCCCTTTGTGAATGCTGGAATTTCTAGACGACCTCCTAAAGTTTCTACTGAATCTTTTATTACAAAGCCTCTGTCAGCTAATATTAAATCTCCAGGTAAAATTAAATTTAAAAATCCACAATTTTCAGTCAAATACTTATCACTGGTTCTCCCACCCCATGCTTCAGAAATGTATGAAATTGTACCGTGAGGAGTGATTCCAATTAAAAATTTAACTGTTTCGTGGTGTTTGTAATTAGACCAACAATGAGCTTTATTTAATAAGCCTGATGGGGTTTCAGTAAATATTTCAAAGCAATCTATAATAGCAGCAACTCGGTTGCCAAAGTTTTCTTTAAAACATTCTGGCATATTTTTTTGCAATACTTCTTTATCTGGCCAGAAAATAAGTCTATTATATCGTGCATAAAGTATATCTATACACTTATAAAATATATCAGATGTAGTTGCTGGAGATATAGAAAATCTATAAGATAAATATTTAAATGGTAAATTAAGACGTAACTTCATTAACGTTAAAAGGAATTGTTTAAATGGTGACAAAATACTTTTGGTTGAAAAGGAGGAAGCTACATTATTAAATACCAAAAACATCATATCAGCTTTTGGGAATCCAGTAAAATACAGTGCTTTTGAATCGTTATTCAAAAATGACTCTTCTGATAAATCCATTGCCCTTAATTTTTGCTGTAAACCATGGATTTTTTCATTAGCAAAATGTAAATCACTAAAAATTTTGTTTATATGTTCCATATCCAAATCACTTTGCACTGCTACACAATTGT